>CM060307.1:40972279-40974779 GCA_030674185.1 Monoplex corrugatus | reverse complement strand
GCTGCACACGCTAAAGATCCCACGGCAATTGAAAATCGTGAATAGCAGGGCATTGCCTGGCTGCCTTAGTATAAAACATTGGAGAGATAGGTTGATTTCCCAGGTCCCACCCCTTGAAGACCAGTTAGCCTTCTTGCATTTCTGAAGTCTTTGTTGAAAAAAGAAATTGAATATGACAATGAATTTGAAGCGAGGGAGAGGGGATGGGCGCCGCCCTCGTGATGCTGGCCCCGGGAAAAGTTGAGGTCTCTGCCAACTCACTCCCCTACGACCCAAGGGTTATGGAACTATCTAGGTAGGACTCAGGACCTGGCCAGCTCATGTGCAGGCTTAAGGCTTGCGCCGTGATCATTCTGGATCTTCTCCATCACATGGCACCTGCGACGTTAGTGCATGTGAAATTCATTCCGAGCGCGGAGACATCATCTGAAAAATAGAAATTGAAAATGGAAACTGAAACTCCCTGTTGTGACCAGGTGCTCAAATTTCTCTCGCTTCATAAAATGTTCTGTAAATGTTGCTTGTCTTTTCCTTTTCCTTTGGCTGTCGAACCCGTCCAAACTTGTCCACTGCCCATCTTAAAACACTCTAATCATTCTGGTGGTGTCAGCTTTGTGATTCATTATGTTCTGTTCCCCTTCCCTCTATTTCAAGACCTTAACCACTACATGGTGTTTCGCGCAGGCTCAAGGCGTCTGCCAGATGATATAGATGGCAGATTTACTGATGTGCGTACACAACTGTATGAGTACAACTGAAGCCCTCGTGAAAAATCAAAATTAAAAAAAAAAACCCGCTCAGGTGACAATTTTTCCTGGCGACATTACTTTTACCCTACATTTTGAACATTCACAGAAAGAGGGAGAGAGAGAGAGAAAGAGGGGGGGGGGGAGTGAAAGAGAGAGAGGTCGGCGGGGGGGGCGGGGGGGGGAGGATGGGGGTGGGGGAGGGGCAAGAGCTTCGCAATCACAGTAAACACAGCCACGTATGTTAGATCATCGGCATAACCCCCCCCCCCCCCCCCTCTAACCGTCGCGCTCACTGGACCGTTTACTATGCATAACAAGGACTAACCTGTAAGAAAGGCCCAGCGAACCCATGTTACTTGTTCTTATTGTTAGTGTTGTTTAAAGCCCAGCCGACTGCGTAGAGCCATACCAGGGCTATAACCAGTTCAAAACATACACAATACTTCAACAAGGGGACAAAAAAGGAAAAAAACAATTAAGTACATCATATCAACGCACTCGCGTATGTAATCTAAGGATGCTCTCTATAATTTTCCATTGCTTTTACTCTTTCTCCCCATTTATAGCCGTGTGCGCGCGGTGTGTGTGTGTGTGTGTGTGTGTGGTGTGTGCGTGCGTGCGTGCGTGCGTGCGTGTGTGTGCGTGCGTGCGTGTGTGTCTGTTTCAGCGCTTAGATTTGATTTTATCAAAATTTTGCGCTATATAAATAAAATATTGTATTGTATTGTATTGTATGACCCTGGCGTTGACCATTCCGTCCAGTTTATCGCATAGGGGATTTAAACATGTATCAAAACGGACCTTGATTACCTCCAATTGCTTCCGCGTATCTCATATCCCTAGAGCCAAAATGCACTTAACACATGTACCCAATTGTCAATCCTAACAGAAAGTACATAAGATTTTATCGAACACATACAGGTGAATGGACCAGCAAGGCAGAAAATGATAGGAAGAAATGACAGAAAGAAGAGGAGGAAAAAAGAAACAAAGAGAGTGACATAAAAGAGGGAATTTCTAGCACAGAATTTCCGGAAGGGGGGGGATACTATTGATACGGAATAGCCTCCCGTATCCCCCCCCCCCCCCCCCCCGCCGGGGTGCCCATGTCTCCGGGAACAATTTTGGTAAGTCTCGATCCCACACTTGCCGCCAAAATGAGGACTATTTTCTTTAAATCCTCGTTTAACTAGTACATGTATACTTATCAAGTCAAGAGCCTTAGCTCACACGAAGCGACGACTGAACGCAAGTTGTATCTGTCTGCTAACCATTTGACTCCCGCACCCTGTCCACCAGCATCCTGCAGGAAGCTTGTGGACAGGGTGAGGGAGTCAAAGGGTTAAGTTTTTGCCGTTGGTGGATAGGGTCAGGGAGTCAAAGGGTTAATCATTGTCAACCATCAACCATGCTAGCACAGCAAAAACATAACTCTTTGATTCCCCTCACCCTATCCACAAACTTCATGCGGGAAGCTGGTGGATAGGGTGGGGGAGTCGAAGGTTTAAGTTTTTGCTGTTGGTGGATAGGGTGAGGGAATCAAAGGGTTAATCATTATGTCTCCTCACAGGAGATCGTCTAAGGGACTAGATGACATAGCTTTCCTGCTCTCGCTGCCATGATTTAAAACGTTTCTATTGATCTGTCACGGCATTTCCCTTAATGCAACATTATATTTAACGAAGTATTCATCATCATCATGTGCCCCGCGACATGGTGTTGGCGATCATGGTCCTCCATATACATCTATC
>CM060307.1:40934779-40967279 GCA_030674185.1 Monoplex corrugatus | reverse complement strand
GAACACAAAGATAACCTCCCTGAGTGCGATGATTCCCCCCCCCCCCCCACACACGCACACACAAAAAGGAGGGAGGGGAGAGAGAGGGAGGGAGGGAAGGAGGGAGAGTCAAAATGTAGGGGTACGAGGTCCCTTAGGCCATGAGATAGTCAACAGGTCACACATACCTCCGCACCCTGTCCCTTCCTTCCGCATAGCAGGTTGTTTACCTTCCGCATGCCTCTTGTCACAAACATTATGAATTTGGACTTCGTTCAAACCAGAATTCATCACACTCGGAGACTTCCATGTGAGCTCCACCCAAGCAAATCTGCCAGTAATTATCTGGCAGATTCTTGAAGATCCTGCGCAAAACTCTATGCACTAGCAATGTCTTGAAGTGGGGAAGGAGGGAGAGAAAGAGAGAGAGAGAGAGAGAGAGAAAAAGAGAGAGAGAGAGAAAAAGAGAGAGAGAGAGACCTATGAAATACTTAACCCCATGACTCCTGCCCCCTATCCACCAACTGCAGAAAACGTAACCCTTTGATTCCCTCACCCTATCCACCATCTTCCTGCAAGGAAGCTGGTGGATAGGGTGAGAAAGTCAAAGAGTTAAGGTTTTTGCTTTGCTAGCATGGTTTTGACGATGCAGAATGCTGGTGGACAGGGTGTGGGTGTCAAAGGGTTAAGTAACTCCGCCAAAATGATGGAATCGTTAAGGCGGGCATTACCCAAGCCATTTTTTTAAAGTTGCGGGTTTGGATCAGACATTATAAAAACATTACGTCTTTGGGCAATGGAGCTATAAATTTGATATTCAATGTTCTTTCTGCGAACGAAATTTTCACTTGAAACACCGAAAAGAAGTTAAATACACACAAGCAAACGTGTAGGCAAATAGTGATGACATAAGTACTTTGTAAAATCAAAAGAGAAATACCAGATGAACAGTGTGGATTTGTGGAAGGGAAAGGAACTATTAATGCCATATGCATCCTAACAACTATCATAGAGAGGTCAATCGAGATGAACAAGGATTTATTTCATGTTTTGTTGATTATACCAAGGCTTTCGATCGGGTAAGACATGAAAAATTGATCAACCAACTAGAAAGACTTAATATTGATGGAAAAGATCTACGAATAATCAGAAAATATATATTGGGAACAAACAACTGCAATGAGAATAAAAAACAATATAAGCTCTTTCCAAAAACATCAAAAGAGGAGTCAGACAGGGTTGCGTTTTGTCACCAGATCTGTTTGCACTTTACAGCGAAAACATCATGAGAAACCTAGAGAAAGACCCTGGATTAAAGGTTGGAGGAAAAATGATAAGCAACATTCGATACGCCGACAACACCGTGCTAATTGCAGAAAGTGAAAGGGACCTACAAAACCTTGTGAATATACTTGAAATATAAAGCAAAGGTATGGGGTTGGAACTAAACAGCAGGAAGACTGAAGTCATGGTGATCAGTAAAAAACATGAAATCCCCTCATACAAAATAATAGCAAACGGCACAACCTTGAGACAGGTTGATAAGTTTAAATGCCTGGGAACAATCATTTCACCAGACGGCAGATGCACATCAGAAATAGCCAGCAGAATCGGCCAAGCCATAACAACATTCAAGAAGATGAAAAGCATTCTTACCAACAAATGCCTATCAATTAACATCAGAAAGAGAGTTCTTGAATGTTATATAGAACCAATTGTGTTCTACGGTTGCGAGCCGTGGACAGTCAACAAGCAAAGCAAGAACAAGATTGAGGCAGCCGAGATGTGGTTTCTAAGAAGGATATTGAGAGTTCCATGGACAGCAAAGAAAACAAACGAGACAGTCTTGATGGAGGCAGACACAAGTAGATCATTCATAGAGAAGATTAGGAAAAGACAGGCAACATTTATAGGCCATTTTATGAGGAAAGTGGAGTTGGAACACCTTGTCACAACGGGAAAGCTGGAGGGAAAGAGAGCACCGGGTAGACCCAGGGAGAAGATGCTAGACGGACTTGCAGAGTGGCTGGGGACAAGGAGGGTGGAAGAGATGCTTGAGGCAACAAGAGATAGAGACAGATGGAAGTCCATAATCGCCAACGCCATGCGGCAAGGCACCTGATGATGATGATGATGAAATCCAAAACAAGTGCGACTGCCGGCGTTTAAGCAAACAGGAACCAGAAAAACACGAAAATAGAATCAGAACGCGTACTTAATACAACAAGACAAGACAGGCGCAAATTTTCGGCCAACAGACCTTTGTCAAGCGTAAATGTGTGAGATCACAAACAAAAACCAAGTACACAATTAGCAAAAAAAGACTGAAACTTCCCTGCTGTTTCGTCCAATGAAGCAGCAGGGAAGTTTCAGTCTTTTTCTCCTAAATTGTGTACTTGGTTTTTGTTTGTGATCTTACATGCACGCTTGACAAAGATCTGTTGACCGAAAATTTGCGCCTGTCTTGTCTTGTATTAAATACGCGTTCTGGTTCTATTTTCGTGATTTTCTGGTTCCTATAAGATACTTTGTGGGCAAAAAATTGCAATTCTTCTTTCATTCGCTGTCTGCATGGTAAGGTTACATCAGGCGGTCATGTGGTGGAGGCTTTTTTTATAAATTTTTTTATATCCTAGTTGTTGCCTATTTTCGTGGAGCTTGATGATCAGAGGAGGGGAAAAAGAAAATCACAATGAACTCAACATCGATTTTTGAATGGAACACGCAATGTTGTCAGATTTTGTTTTATTGGAAATAGATTTAAAATCAGGAACACAAGGATACTCGTACTCTCTCTCTCTCCCTCTCTCTCTCTCTCTTTCTCTCTCTGTGTCTCTGTCTGTGTATCTGTCACTCTCTCTGCCTCTGTCCCTTCTTCTTCTCTGTCTCTCATTGTCTCTCTGTCTCTCTGTGTCTCTGCGTGTGTGCGCGGCGCGCGCGCGCGTGTGTGTGTGGCGCGCGTGTGTGTGTGTATGTGTGTGTATGTATGTGTAGTATATATGTATGTGTGTGTGTGTGTGTGTGGTGTATGTGTGTGTGTTGTGTGTGTGTGTGTGTGTGTGTATGTGTGTGTGTGTGTGTGTGTGTTGTGTGTGTGTGTGTGTGTGTGTGTGTGTGTGTGTGTGTGTGTGTGTGTGTGTGTGTGTGATGAAGTGACCACTCACTGTAATTACAGATAACATAACCTGTAAACGATATTCAACTTGAGTGTCAGTTTTCTCAGCTGAGATGGGTTTTTTCTGTAATCGGAATATATCCCGTAAGAACCAATGCCACCAATACATGTGATGAAAAAGAATCCTAAATACTGAAGGCACAAGCCTTAACTATACGCATCAACCTACACTCTTGAAATCTCATCACCATCAACATCTTCCCATGACCACCATGGACGTAAGGAGTGGACTGATCAGTAGGATGCAGCAGCAAGCAGGATCCTCCATCTCTGTCTCTGGCATGCAAGAACAAGCAGCTCAGGTATACTGAGGCTGGTCCGGTCTTTGACGTTGCCATACGCATTCCTGAGATTGTCCAGTCTGAAATTGCCATGAAAGTTGGTCCTGTCTTTGATATAGCCACAGTGTTCTCAGCTGTCCTGTCTTTGATATACCAACCAGTTCTGAGGTTGGTCCGGTCTTTGATATTTGCCATGCAGTTCTTGGTTGGTCCTGTCTTTGATATTTACCAGCCAGTTTTGAGGTTGGTCTTGTCTTTGATATTTGCCATCTGGCAGTTCCTGAGATTGGTCAGTCTTTGATATTAGCCATCCAGTTCCTGAGGTTGGTCCTGTCTTTGTTATTAGCCATCCAGTTCCTGAGGTGTCTTGTCTTTGATATTTACCATCCAGTTCTGGGGTTGGTCCTGTCTTTGATATTTGCCATCCAGTTCTTGGGTTGGTCCGTCTTTGATATATCCATCCAGTTCCTGAGGTTGGTCCTGTCCTTGATATTTGCCATCCAGTTCTTGGGGTTGGTCCTGTCTTTGGTTGGTACAGTCTTTGATATTTACCAGCCAGTTCCTGAGGTTGGTCCAGGCTTTGGTATTTGCCATCAGGAGCAGTTCCTGAGATTGGTTCAGTCCTTGAAATTTTTTAAAAACTTTCTTTTCGTTCATTTTTTGTTTCACAACAAACGGACATTTTGCTCCCTTTTGTACATTCATTATATTAGCTTTGTTTCATCTGGAGCATTCAAAATACTATTCGTGTTGTTTTTCATTTGAATTCTGGTTGTTCTTAAATATAGCTTGATTGAAGATATCCATCCATTACAAGTGACATATTTAATACGGCAATCAGTGTTATTTTCAAATCCTTCATAGATTAAAAAAAACAGCCATTTTCTTTAAGAAAATGTTTGATGCAGTATATTCCTTTCTCTATTTGTTCATTATTGTTAATTATTTTGTTATCCACCTTTATTTTTTCGTTATAAATGAGCGCGTTCTTGTCTTAGTGTTAAATGATTACAAAATGTCATATAGGCCTTAAATGTATCAGGTCAGAACATATTATTCTTCACGCAGTATGAAACAACCGCTGGTCCGAAGATTCAATGTTGTTAAGAAACGGATACATTTCAGCCGCAAAACATTTTTCCATTTATGGTTTGAAGTTTTAAATTTTCTTATCCATGGAAGGTTGAGAGCAGATGTATATGTTCTTAAATCCGGTATATTCAATCCTCCTTATTTTATACTTTTAGTAGCAGCTTTTCAGCTGATTTTATCTCGTTTTCCATTCCATACAAACGGAAAACATAATTTCTGTAGCTGTTGTATAAAATGATCTGGTGGATCCGGCAATAATATCCACAAGTGTAAAAGTTTAAATAATACAAAAGACTTTAGAACTGCGATTTTACCAATCGGGGTAATGCTTTGTTTGTGACCAAATTTTGAATAACATTTTTACTTCTGAAAATTTATCATTCTAATTGATTATTTCGCAGTTTCTTAGATCTCGAGTGAACCAAATGCCTAGTATTTTATAGTTAGGAGGGTTCCATGTCATTTTTTTGGTTTAACCCTTTGACTCCCGCACCCTGTCCACCAGTTTCCTGCATTGTCAACAATGCTAGCAAAGGAAAAACTTAACCCTTTGCCTCCCTCACCTATCCACCAGCTTCCTGCAATAAGCTGGTGGACAGGGTGAGAAAAAGGGTCAAGTTTGTAGGAAGTTGGTGGATAGGGTGAGGAAATCAAAAGGTTAATTTTTGCAGGAAACTGGTGGATAGGGTGAGGGAATCAAAGGGTTAGGTTTGTAGGAAGTTGGTGGATAGGGTGAGGGAATCAAAGGGTCGTTTTTGCATTTGGGCGGGAGAAAGGGGGGTGGGGGTAGAGTGAGGGCATCAAAGGGTTAATGGGATCCGTTACACTAGTGCAGTTCAACATGAACGGGTTTACCAAATGTAGGCCACGCTTGTTTAGAAAAAAAAAAAAAAAGAACTCGACAAAACGAATGGCTTCCCACTTCTAAAGTGCAGGTCACAGGGTGAACTTGAGGTAACGAGACATTTTTCTCATCTTCCGCATCTCACAATGGCATTTTAGGCTACTCCTCTTGGCTCCGTTGCATCATATTACTTTTTTTTTCAAAATAAGGACGTGAACAGGATGGTCAAGTCATTCTTATAATCTACTTTCTACAAAGAGAAAGAGAGAGAGAGAGAGGAGAGAGAGAGAGAGAGAGAGAGGGACAAAGACAGAGACAGAGACACAGAGAGAGACGGAGACAGAGACAGAGAGACAGGGAGACACAGAGAGAGACACAGAGAGAGACAGAGACAGAGGGAGAGATACACACACACATACAGATACACACACACATATACAATCCCAAACACACACACACACACACACACACACACACACACACACACACACACACAAGAACACACGCGATCTCAACACACACACGCACACACACACACATGCACACACGCGTGCGCGCAATCACACACACATACAGATACACACAGATACACAAACACGCACACACAAGCACACCACACACACACACACATATATATATATATATATATATATACATATATCACATATACACACACACATACACATACACACATATGCATGCATACACACACATACATACATACACACATACACACGCATACAATACACACAATCATCATCATCAGGTGCTTGCCGCGTGGCGTTAGCGATCATGGACTCCTATCTGTCTCTGTCTCTTGTTGCCTCAAACATACATACACACACATACATATACACATTTACACAGACACGTACACACACACGTACACACACACGTACACACACATACACACACACACAAGCACACACGCAATCACACACACATACAGACATACACACATACAGACACACACACGCAAGCACAAACTCACACACACATACATACACACACATACACACACATACATACACACATACATACAAACACACACATACATACATATGCATACATACACATACATACACACACATATACACGCATATATACACACATACATATACACACGTACACACATACGTATACACACACGTAACACACACACAACACACACACAAAAATTATCACAGAAAATCCAGTGCTAAGTCGTGTGATAATGCTGAGATGAGTCACATTTGGTGAGAAAAAGTCTGTGTTCTTATCTAGCTCTCGTTTTGTGTGTGTGTGTGGGGGGAGGTGTATATGTGTGGTGGTCTTCGATTTAATGTCTATTCACTAAAGTGATTTTAGACTAAAAAAATTTTTTAAAATAAAATAAATAAAGGGAGAGGGAGGGATACAGGAGGAGTGAAGAGGGTATTTGAAAATTGTCAATTTTGATCGTAAAAAAAAAAAAAAATTTTTGAGGAGGGGAAGGTAAAGCTAACAAATAATGTTATCACAATTAAAGATTTTAACAATCAATCTAATAAACAAAATTAATAAACATCTAGAATGACTGAATAAAAGTGAAAACTAAGAATCGACTAATCACAACAGTGAACAAGTAAAATAACATGTTAAAGGTAATTCGCTATAGGACTTTTTGACAGGCTAACAAAAAATTCATATATTAATGATGGTGAGGCAAATATGTCAGAAATTGTCTTTGTAGAGAGTATAGGAATATGTCGTGTTACCCGAACACATGAAAGTATATGACTATGCGTTATCTTCTTTCCACACAAACACACTATATTCCTGGTGTATTTTGTTTTGAATGCATCATGTTTCCACCTATACATAAGGGATTGTATAATTTTGCCGGCAGGAAACGGCTTAGGTGATTTGCTAATTTCAAAGTTCATGTAACATTTTTTATACTTTTTCTGTTTATCTTGGAACTGCTTCCATACGTAGGTGTCCACTAAGGTATAACACTCATGCAATGAGAGAGAAAGCTGTATATTATTTGAATCTGGTGAGCTCTTTGACCCCCGTTTGGCAGCCCTATCAACCATATCATTATAATGAAAAGAACTATGAGATGGTATCCAGCAGAAAGTAATATCAGTGCCTCTTAAGGATAAACTATGAATCAAGTGACTAATTTCCAATATCATTTCAGATCTTGTTTGTAATTTTTGATGATTCAAGAGCTTGAAGTACAGATTTTGAATCAACGCAGAAAAGTATCTGAAGAATTGTCCTAGGAAGGCTTAGCATATAATTCAAAGCCATTAATATTGCAAAGAGTTCAGCGATAAAGACAGATTTATTGAGCCCAATATATAAAGATTTCTCAATTTTGAGAGCAGGTATTGAAAACGCTGAGCCTGCTTGCCTTTCAATTATTGATCCATCAGTGTAAATTTTCAAGTGATCAGAATAACAGTCTTCTATATGACATTTAACTTGACTTGCCAGTAAGTTGATATTATCTTCTTTTTTCAAATCTGTGTGGTATATGTCAAATCGGGCTCTTTGGAGTTCCCAACTGGGTACTGGTGAAAAGGAAGGTCTTATAGATACAGGATCCGCTTTGAGATCAATTCCAGAGCCTTTCATAACGTCAGATGTATATGTCGCAAGAGTGACCTGTGAAGATATTGATTTAGCTCTTTTTGGAAAGTCGGTGTCTGATCTTAATTTTGATTCTTTTTCTATTATGTTTTCTGTAGTGGTGGTTCTTAACAAAAATTTAGTAGAAGCGACTTTCCTTTGTTCATCAAGTGGCAACAATTTGATTGCATCGTATGTGCGAAGACAAGAAGCATGCATTGGAAGACCCAGCGCAAGTTTGAAACCTTTACAATCTAAGCTCTGCAGTTTTGTTAGTAAATGTTTCGGGACACTGAAGAAGACTTCTTGGGCATAGGTTAATTTAGATCTTATTAGCGATTTACAAAGATGAACAAGTGTTGATGTATCTTGTCCCCATGTCTGTTTGCGAACTATTTTCAAGAAATTCAAACTTTTTTGAGCTTTTGTTAATAAGTATTCAATATGCTGATTCCAAGATAATTTCGCGGTAAGGAAGACTCCTAAGAATTTAATCGACTCGTTATACTGAAGAAGAGTATCTCCAGTTTGAAAGTGGGAATATTTGATGGGTTAGCTCCACTGTTAAACAAAACTATCTTTGTTTTTTCCACGGATAGATGCAGTCCATTTTCTACCATGTATCGTGCTATTTTATCAAGCTCTAATTGATAACATTTACGCGTATAATAAATACAGCGCAAAGGAGTTTTTCTTCTCATGTTAACCGGCATCCACATGCATAAATCGTCAGCATATTGAGCTAAAACTACATGTTTAGAAATTTTACTGGGTAAGTCATGCACTAATATCATGAAGAGAAGGGGAGCAATAACTGATCCCTGAGGGATACCCATTTGAAGAATTCGTTTTGCGGAATATACATTTTCAATTCTTGTTTGAAATACTCGGTTTTCTAAGAAACTTTTGACATAGTCAAAAATGTGACCTGTCAGTCCAATATTTTTCAATTTGAGTAATAATCGGGAGTGCCATACTTGGTCATACGCTTTAGTTATATCAAAAAATGTAGCTAAAACACATTGACGTCTGGCAAATTGTTGTTTTATATTTGTGGTTAACTTTGTTAGGAGTTCGACTGAGTGACCTGCCTTTTCTAAATCCTGCCTGATTCACTGGTAATATTTCATTCTTTTCACAATAATGTATCAATCTCTTTAAAATTATTTTCTCCATCAGTTTACATACGTGCGATGTTATTGCAATTGGCCTATAGTTTTTCAAGTCAGTATTACATTTACCTGTTTTTAGAACAGGAACCACTATTGTTTGTTTCCAATGGTTAGGAAGTTTGCCGCTATTCCAGCATTTTTTAAACATATTGTATAGCAAGATTAAAAAATTTTCTGGTAAATTTTTCAGCATCTCATTTGAAATTCCATCGAATCCTACTGATGTCTTTTTATTTGGAATTGATTTAATGGCATCTTTTAATTCTTGGAGTGTGATTGGTGCATTTACGTAGTGCGTGTTATCTGGGGTAGGATCCTTATATACGTCGTTTTTTTTTTTCCTGTGCCCTATATATAATTCGGCTAGAGGCAGGAAGTCTGTCTTCTCGACAGACCTCAGCAAACATGTCTGCGAAAGCTTCTGCTTTTTCCTGTGAGCTAGGTAAAGGGTTATTTTTTAGCTTTACTGGAATTGATGGCAACTTGATCCCATTTTTCATTGTTTTCAGTTTTTCCCAAATCTTTTGCATATCTTTGTGGTCACTTACTTCACATGTACAAAAAGATGTCCAATATTGTTCTTTAGCTTGTTCAATAATTCTGTTACAGTTTATATTGGCATTTTTCATCGCTGCATGATTTTCAGGTGACCTATTTGCTAGATATTTTTTGTATTTTTCTTTCTTTTCGTTGACCGCCTTTTCACACTCTTTATTCCACCAGACGTTTCCATAATGTTTTCCTGTTTTTGACACTTTAAGCTCTGGAATTGAAATTTTTGCAGCCCTTAGAAGTGAGTTACAGAAATCTGCTTACATGTCGTTTAAGGTCATTGTTTCAGATAGATCTGTTCTTGTCTTTTGTAGGACAGCTTTAAACATGGCCCAGTCTGCATATCTATAATTAAACTTGGGTAAACTATCTTGTGGCATTGCGTCTATTTCAGTAGTAAGCTTTAGGGTAAGAAGTATGGGGATATGATCTGATCCTAACAAGTCATCCTCTGTTTGCCATATGGCATTTGGTGCTAGCGATGGAGATATTAAAGTGAGGTCGATAGCTGTGGGTCTGTGGGTTGGTATATCAGGGACACGGGTGACGTGTCCGTTGTTAAGTAAGTATAAATTGGAATCTACAATATTGTCAATTAGCCTGTTGCTGGTTATGATTTTACAATTCTTGTCCCAAAATGGGGCATGTGCATTAAAATCACCACCAATAATCCACTTGTCTCCTTGATCTTGAAACTGTTTCAGCCAGTCGGTATTCACAGAATCGGGACCTCTTGGTAGATAAATAGAGGCCATATTCAGAATTAGTGATGAGAAAAATTTTATGATGATTGCACATGATGAAATAGATGCAGACGACTTTGGTACTGGCGATGTTCTTTCGCAGTAATTTAATCCTGCACGAACATATACAGCTGTTTGTATCCGGCCACCGTCATTGTTAGAGTCATATACTGGTGGATAATAAAACCCCGATATTTTAGGTATATTGGTTTTGGTGGTATTCAGCGATTGTAGAAGCAAGACTTGGATGTTTCTAGAAGATAGATAGTTACTCAAATAGGAAATGTTTTTAACAATGGAACGTGTGTTCAACTGAACAACGTTAATATCACTGACTACACACTGTAGGGGGCTCTGGATAGAGGTAGTACCTTTGATGTCTGGCTGCTGCACTCTACCTGGTAGGGTGGACGGGCATCACTGGTCCTCGTCCATCCTCTAAATCTCTCACGTGCTGGCTCCAAGCGCCACACCCCGGGACCTCGCCTCAGCAGGCGTGCCAAACCATGTGAGGGGGTGATGTTAACACTGCATCACTGGGCGAATAACCTCCACGATGCAGGTTACCGGCCAAGGCGGACGAAGTTCCGCAAGGAACTCAACGGCTATGTGTTCAAGACCAAGGCGAACCACCTAGATGGAGGACGTCGGCTGTGGTCTGGCATGGAGAGGGATGGGCTCCGCCATGCGACATTGCCCAAGACACACTAAATGAAGATTACAACCGCAACTCAATCCATACCGGCCCGGTCGTCGCCCGGAACAAGGACCGCGCCTTCCGTCGCTGGCCATCAGGGCGGAGGTGAAAAGTATGTGACTGATGGACCAAAATCCCTACGTACAAGAAAAAATGTTACTATCGGCACCTGGAATGTGAGATCGCTGAGAGCAGCAGGAAAAGTTGCAGAACTAACGTATGAAATGAAGAGATACCGATGGAACGTCCTTGGGCTCTGTGAGGTACGATGGAAAAACCTCGGAGAAACGTCTACCCCAGAAGGCCACAAACTCTACTTCAGTGGCAGTGAAGACAAACATGAACATGGAGTTGGATTCCTCATTCACAAAGACACTGTGAATGCCATCATGGGATGCCGACCAGTCTCTAGCAGACTCATTACTATTCGGCTTAAGGCTTCACCTTTTAACATCACCGTCATCCAAGCTTATGCCCCAACAACTGACTATGATGACGAGGCTGTCGAAGATTTCTATGATCAACTGCAGGAAATCGTAGATCAGACGCCAAAGAAAGACATCATTATAGTGCAGGGCGACTGGAATGCGAAGATTGGAGAGGATGAACACAATAACTGGAAAGGGATATGTGGCCAATACTGCAACCCTGAGACCAACGAAAGAGGTTTAAGGCTCCTAGAATTCGCCAGTTACAACGACCTGAGGGTGGTGAACACGTTCGGTCCACACAAACCATCTAGACGCTGGACATGGCACAGCCCAGGAGAAAAATACCACAGTCAGATCGACTACATCATGGTTCAAAGACGCTTCCAGTCAAGTGTTAACATCGCAAAGACCAGGAGCTTTCCAGGAGCCGACATTGGAAGCGATCATGAGCTTGTAATGATGACCTTCAAACTCCGCCTCCAGAGGATGAAGAAACAGGGCAACATAAGAATTAAGTTCAATCTTGAGAAGCTCAAAGACCCCAACATAGTTGAAAACTTCCAAGCAACGATAGGAGGGAAGTTTGCTCCTCTCCTCGTCCTTTACAATATGGACACCGAAGTAGACACTCTGATCAACAACTTCAACACTGCCGTGACCGAAGCAGCCAACGACATCCTTGGAAAACACCGACCAACAAAGATGCCCTGGGTCACGGAAGAAGTACTAAAGCTGAGCGACAAACGCAGAGAACTAAAGCAAAAGAAGAGTACGGATGAAGGTGCTAAACTATACAGAAAAGCCAACCAACAAGTTAAAGAAGGCATGAGGAAAGCAAAGGAAACATGGATTGAAGAACAATGCCAAGATATCGAAGCAAACCTGCAGAAAAATAACAGCAAAAAAGCCTACCAGCTTGTGAAAGAACTAGCAAGCTCAAAACAAGGCAGAACCACTACCATACAGAACAAAGCAGGGAAATGTCTCACAGAAGATCAAGAGATTCTGCAGAGGTGGACAGAGTACTGCTCCGAATTATACACACACACAACAACAGGAGATCCCAAGGTGCTAGACGTTCCTCCACCAACCAACAACGACAGCTACCCCATCATGCGAGAAGAAGTTGAAGCTGCAGTAAAATCATTGAAGAAAGGCAAGTCGGCAGGAATGGACAACATTCCCTCAGAACTGGTCCAGGCAGGAGGAGAGGCCATGATAGATATGTTACTCATCATCTGCAATAAGATCTGGCGGACAGGTGAGTGGCCAACACCTTGGACCCAGTCCCTGATCATCACTCTCCCGAAGAAAGGCAACCTACAACTATGCCAAAACTACCGTACCATCAGCCTGATCAGCCATCCAAGTAAGGTCATGCTAAAAATCCTTCTGAGTAGACTGAAGCCACAAGCTGAGGAGATAATAAAAGAAGAGCAGGCAGGTTTCAGACCAGGAAGAAGTACCACAGAGCAAATTTTCAACCTCAGATTGCTCTGTGAGAAATACCTGCAACACCAGCAAGGCCTTTACCACGTCTTCGTGGACTTCAAGAAGGCATTCGACAGAGTTTGGCACGCAGCCTTGTGGGCAACCATGAGGCTGTACAACATCAATGCCAACCTGATCAGAACCATAGAATGCCTCTACGAAAAGGCGACCAGTGCAGTCTACCATGACAACAACATAGGCGAATGGTTCCGAACCACAGTTGGAGTACGCCAAGGATGCCTGCTCTCCCCCACTCTCTTCAACATCTTCTTAGAGAGAATAATGGCTGACGCACTTGAAGACCACGAGGGAACAGTCAGCATCGGAGGTAGAACAATCACAAACTTGCGTTTTGCCGACGACATTGACGGACTAGCTGGGCAAGAGCAAGAGCTAGTCAGCTTGATAAAACATCTTGATGAGGCCTCCACATCATATGGCATGCAGATCAGTGCAGAGAAAACCCAGTTGATGACAAATAATACCAATGGCATCAGCACTGACATTACCATAGACAACAAGAAACTTGAGACCGTCCATAGATTTAAATATCTGGGAGCTATAGTATCAGATGAAGGATCAAAGCCCGAGGTACTTTCCAGGATTGCACAGACCACAGCTGCAATGACCAAGCTAAAAGTCATCTGGAACGACAAGAATATCGCAATCGGCTCCAAGATCAGACTGATGCGTTCCCTGGTCATGTCAATATTTTTGTATGCATGCGAAACATGGACCATAACAGCAGACATTGAAAGAAGGATACAGGCAATGGAGATGAGATGCTTCCGCAAACTCCTTGGTATCTCGTACATAGATCATATAACCAATAAAGAAGTGAAAACCCGAATCGAAAACGCCATCGGGCCGTATGAAGACCTCCTGACCTCAGTGAAAAGACGCAAACTGAGGTGGTACGGGCACGTCACACGATCATCTGGACTGGCCAAGACCGTCTTGCAGGGAACAGTTCAGGGAGGGAGACGAAGAGGCAGACAGAGAAAAAGATGGGAAGACAATATCAGAGAGTGGACTGGCCTTGAATGGAATATCATTCTGCGGAAAGCTGAGGACCGTGAGGAGTGGAGGAAGTTGGTTGCAAAATCTTCAATGGTGCCCCAACGGTCAACCAGACTACGGGACTGATGATGATGATGACACACTTCTTCATGAAGAACGGTTGAATAAGTTTTGAACAGTATCGTACATTTAGATATTCATTTAACGAACAAGTAAAATTTATACATATCGTAAGTAAGCAAACAAGCAAAAATCATTTAAAATTTTTTTTTTAAAATAAACAAATAATAATAATAATAAAAAAAGTAAAACTATGTTGTTGAGTGCTGAACAGAGAGGAACTGGATCTGGGCTGAATCTAAAATGATAAAGGCGGGAAGAAAAACGGAGGTTGAAAGCCGGGTCTTGATTGATGGCGTTGATGGGTTGATTTCCTCCTCGGTTTTTCCCAAAAAAGTTGATGGATATGCCTCCCTATGTTTCTAGCCAGGACGCTCGCCCCTCTGGTGGTTGGATGTACGTCGTCCTGGCTGACTTGGTTGTAGCTGCTAGTTTGCAGATTATTGTGGCTGATGTAGTCTACATTCGGTGCGTTTAGGAATCTCTCTTTCGTCAGGGCATTAAGGCGCTCCCTTTTCACATTGAGATGCTTGTTTCTTACAGGAGCGACCTGACTTAACACGACCTTGGCTTTTGGGTATTGGGTGTTAACAGTTTTTACACAGACGTCTAGATTTGTACTACATTCTTTTGGCTCCTTTGTTTTTATCCCCACGTGTAGAACAACACAATCAGGTTCAGGTGTCAGCTCTTCTTTAGATTTTTCAATAGCTCTCTTACACTCTTCGATGGTACGTATCTTCCTCGTCGCCACCTGGAAACCGTAGGACGACCCTAATCTCTTGCCGTCCACTTTATTTACGACGGAGTCATGGATGATGAGGACACGTGGGGGGGGGGGGGGGGGGTACATTAGTCTTAGATCTGGAATGTGTAGATGCAGCAGTTTTGACGTCACGTTTAGTTTTGGTAGAGACGTCAGATTTGTGCTTGACATTTTTCTGTCCCGGATCAAGGTTACGATGTTCTGTTTTGGGTGGTTGAGCTGCGCATTCCGCGTAAGATGAAAATTTGTCCATCGGTGAAGTGGTGGTATGATCACCGTGGACTGCGGAATCAGTCTGGCACGCTGTGGTGGTTGTAAGTATTGTGCACTCGCGCAGCTCTTGTAGATCTAACGCTTTGTTGTTTTCATGCAGAAGTTTTCTATCAGATTGGAGCATGTTCGTGAGGCTGCTGATTTGGATAGACATTTGATTGATCGTGTTTTTTAAAATGTCTGTTTGCCTTACCGCCTCTTGACAGCCACATGATGTTACTGGCTGTGGTTGGAAAACTGGTGGCTGACTCGTTGACGGCAAACCTGTCTGTGCGGAGCTAGCGTTGTCTGAATGATTGTCGTCAACTGCGGTGTTGAAAGATGATGGTGTCTCTGATTTGGTGTTGTCTTTCTTGGTGACTGTGTTCTTCGCTTTCTCTTTGGTGAGGCAACGTTTTGAGCGTGTCATTTTCAGTCCAGCTTATTCCTCTCTGATGTTGTCCAGTATAAAGCCGCCATCTTGGCGTAGGAAAAGGTGTATGTGTGTGTGAGTGTGTGTGAGAGTGTGCGTGCATGTGTCTGTGTGTGTGCGTGCGTGTGTATGTGTGTGTATGTGTATGCGTACGTGTGTGCGTGTTGTGCGTGTGCACGCGCGTGCGTTTGTGTACGTGTGTGCGTGTACGTGTGTTTGTGCATGCACGTGCGTTTGTGTGTGTATATGTATGTGTGTATGTATATGTTTGTGTGTGTACGTGTGTGTGTGAGTTTGTTATAAATATGTCTACGATTACTTACATTTTGGCATTCTATTTGTTTTGCTTGAGTACACGCACACGCACACTGTACTACTGTAGTCATTATCGGCGATGTGTGAAAAGTGTTGAGTCATTACACCGTCAGCTTGACGTTGCATGTATACAATCCCTTTACCTTAATTAACAGGTTTCTTGGATAACTAGATCCTGGACGAGCCCTCAGATATATGATGACCTGTTAGCTTAGTTGTTACAGTGCCATGCTCAACAGGCAGGTGTTGTGAGTTCAATCCTCAGGCGAGCCACTTCAGTCGGACCCGTGTGCCTTCTGGCTGCGCGCTAGAAAGATCCCACGGCAGTTCAAAATCGAGAAGAGCAGGGCATTGCCAGGCTGCCTTGGTATTAAAACATTGGAGAGATACGTCGATTTCCCAGGTCCCTTCCCTTAAAGACCAATTAGCCTTCTTGCCTTTCTGAAGTCTTGGTTTAAAAAAAAACACGTGAATATGATATGAATTTGAAGCGAGGGAGAGGGGATGCGCGCCGACCTTGTTGTGCTAGCCTTGAAAAGAGTTGAGGTCTCTGCCACCTCATTCCCCTACGACCCCAGGGTTATGGAACTATCCAGGTAGGATATCAGAACCTGGCCAGCTCGTGGGTTTATGTGCAGGCTTAAGGCTTGAGCCGTGATCATTCTGGATCTTCTCCATCACATGGCACCTGTGACGATTCATTCCAGCGCGGAGACGTCATCTCGAGAAATTGAAACTGAATTGAAACTAACCCTTTGATTCCCGACCCTATCCACCAACTGCAAAAACTTAATCCTTTGACTCCCTCACCCTATACACATGTGTCCTGCAGGAAGCTGGTGGATAGGATGCGGTAATCAAAGGATTAAGTTTTTTGCTTTCAATGAAAGGATTAAGTTTTTGTTTTGGGTTAGGTTTTTGCTTTGTTGGGATGGTTGATAATGCAGGATGTTGGTGGACAGAGTGCGGAAGTCAAAGGGTTAAAATGATAGGGGAATCGGGGAAGGGGACAGGACCTCTGGAACACAAAGCTGACATCATCAGGATGGGCAGCGGAACAGAAAGTTTTTATACAACGATTTTGTTATTAATTCATTTGTTCCATTAACTCTTTGACCTCCGCATCCTGTGCACCAGCATCCTGCATTGTCAACCATCCCAGCAAAGCAAAAACCTAACCCAAAACAAAAACTTAATCCTTTCATTGAAAGCAAAAAACTTAACAAACAGACACACACACACAGACACACACACAGACAGACACATACAGACACACACACACACACACACACACACACACACACACACACACACACACACACACACACACACACACACACACACACACACAAGAGTAACCATGGCGAAGAAAAGAATGGGGTGAAGCAAGTTAACATCAGCAAGGACGAGTCTGTCAGAAATAACACAGAAGATGAAAATTACGTTTTGATTGGTATAGACGCTTATGACGTATGGGACCGAGGGATGGACGCTAAGAAAAATAAAAATAAAAAACAAAACATTGAAATATCAATACTGCTGAAAATGTGGTTTTACAGAAGAATGTTAAGGACCAGCCAAAAAACAAAAAACAAAAAAAACAAAAACAAAAACAAAAAACAAGAATAAAAACGAGATGGAGAGAAGGAGGAGGTAGGGAGAGAGGAGGGAGAGAGAGAGTGTAAGAGAGAGAGAGAGCAAGAGTAAGAGAGAGAGAGTAAGAGAGAAAGAGAGAGAGCGTGTGTGTGTGTGAAAGAGAGACATAGAGAGAAAGAAGTAAGAGAAAGAGAGAAAGTAAGAGAGAGAGAAAGAGTAAGAGAGAGAGAGAAACGGGAGGGAGGGAGAGAGGATGGGAGAGAGTGAGTAGGAGAGAGAAAGCAAGAGTAATAGAGAAAGAGAGAAAGAGAAAGATCGTGTGTGTGTGTAAGAGAGAGAGAGTAAGAGAGAGAGTAAGAGAGAGCAAGAGAGAGAGAGAGAGAAGGAGGAGGTAGGGAGAGAGGAGGGAGAGAGAGAGAGTAAGAGAGAGAGAGAGAGCATGAGTAAGAGAGAAAGAGACAGCATGTGTGTGTGTGTGTGTGTGTGTGTGTGTGTGTGTGTGTGTGTGTGTAAGACAGAGAAAGACAGTAAGACAGAGAGAGAATAAAAAAAGAGAAAGAGAGAGTGTAAAGAGAGAGCAGACAAAGAGAGAGAGAGAGAAAGAAATAGAGAAAGATGGTAAAAGAGAGACAGACAGAACAAGTATATAGGTAAAGGTCTACATGCTACCATTATCCTGAGCTCGTAGGTGGAGAGCCTTCAGTGTATGTATTTCTCCAGGCCAGCATTATGAGGGCGGTGTCCATGTCATCTCCTTCCCTGGTTTTACCTTTCCCCGTCCTGCAGAGAGGCAGCTACTTTTTTCGCAGCCAAAATAACTATGTGCCATCTCAAACATGACGTGCGGAACATGGGCTTTAACCCTTTCACTCCCTGAGCCTATCCGCCAGCAGAAAACTGTTGGAAGCTCTTACATAGGTTGAGGAAATCTAAAGGGTTACAAATCATGTGGAAGCTGACAGGATCTAGCGGATAGGCTGATAGAAAGGTCAAAAATCACTAAGAAGCTGGTATATAGGCTGATGGAGTCAGAGGGTTAACGTTCTAGGGAAAGCTGATGGAAGATGGTGGACAAGTTGAGGGAGTTAAACGGTTAAATTCGTGTTGAAGCTGGTGGTCAGGATGGTGGAAGCTGGTGGATACACTGGGAGAATCAAAGGGGTTAGAATTTACGTGGACGCTCATGGATAGATGAGGGAATCAGAAGAGTTAATAAGGATGCGCTGTTTGATTTGCAAAACGGACCGCACAGAACACACAAACACGCTAAAATGCTCCATATCTCACATAAAAATCTGATGAACTCTTTGGAGTACTAAATTCGCAAGGCAAAGTGCCCCACATATTGAACTGTTCAAACTATGTCACTTTTGACGCAAAACAACAACAACAACACCACCACCACCACACCAACAACAACAAAACCAACAAAGAAACCGTGCTTCCTGCAGTTTCAGTTTCAGTTTCTCAAGATGACGTCTCCGCGCTCGGAACGAATTCCATATGCACTAACGTCACAGGTGCCACGTGTATGGTGACCGTAGCACATGCCTTAAGCCTGCACATAAATCCATGCGCTGGCCAGGTCCTGAGGCCCTACCTAGACTATGTTTTACCTAGTCTATATTTTATACTGGTATTTTATCAGCCTACCACCGGAATAATCTTGGTTACATGTAAATGACATGTGTATGTATGTATCTTACCTTCAGAAAAGGAACATGTATATAAAGTTACTGCCGAAACGTTATCACTAATACCATAACTGTTGCGTCCTGCACGAACTGTAACAAAGAAATTCCTTACACGTTCAACTTGACACAAACTTTAGGATGACAGAGCAAGGAGAAGGAGAAAGAGAAGGACGACGACGACGGGAAAGGAGAGAGAGAGAGAGAGAGAGAGAGAGAGAGAGAGAGAGAGAGAGAGAGAGAGAGAGACAGACAGACAGACAGACAGACAGACAGACAGACAGACGGACAGAGAGGAGATCAAAACATGTATAAAGGTAAGGTAAGGTATAGTTGCTATCATAATCCTGAGCTCATATAGGAGTAAGTTGGTACAGCCTTCAATTTCTCTCCAGGCCATCATTATGAGGGTAATGCCCGTGTCGTGTCCTTCACTGGTTTTACCTTTTTCCATCTTGCAGAGAGGCAGCTACTCTTTTTGCAATAAAAAAGAAAACTGTCCCGTCTCAAACAGAACGTGCCGACATGAATTTTAACTCTTCCGACTCCCTCAGGCTATCCGCTAGCAGGAAACTGGTGGAAGCTCATATGTATATAGGCTGAGGGAATCAAAAGGGTTAAAGATCATATGCAAACTGGCAGAAGCTAGCCAAGCAGATAGGCTGACAGAATCAGGAAAGTTAAAAATCACAAGGAAGCTGGTATAAGGGCTGAGGAAATCAACGGATTAACATTCACGCGAAACCTGAAGAAAGATGGCGGGCTGGTTGAGAGGGTTAAAAGAATAAATTCGTGTGGAAGCTGGTGGATACGCCGAAGGAGTCAGTGGGTTAAAGTTCATGTAGAACCTGGTGGATAGGCTGAGGGAGTCAAAACGATTAAAATTCGTGTGGAAGCTGATGGATAGGCGAGGAAGTCAAAAGAGTTACTAACGATGCGCCGTTTGACTAGCAAAATGGAGCACACAGAACAAACAAACACGCTAACATGCTCCATATCTTGCCAACATCTGATGAACTTGTGTCATCATCATCATCATTTGCCCTGCGGCATGGCATTGGCGATCATGGCCCTCCATACGAATTTATCCCCTGTCGCTGCAAGTAGGCCTACATCTCCCACCCTCTTTGTCCTCAGCCACTCTGCAATATTTTTTCCCTGGGTCTACCTGGTGCTTTTTCCCTGCCAGCTTTCCTGTTGTGACCAGGTGCTCTGATTTCTCTTGCCTCATAAAATGTCCTATAAATGTTGCTTGTCTTTTCCTAATCTTCTTCATTAATGTTCTTCTTGTGTCTGCCTCCTTCAAGACTGTCTCGTCTGTTTTCTTTGCTCTCCATGAAACTCACAACATTCTTTTTAGAAACCACATTTCAGTTGCCTCATCTTTTTCTGATTTTGCATGTTGACTGTCCACGCCTTACATCTGTACAAGAGTATCGGTTCTATATAACACCCAAGAACTCTTCCTGATATTAACTGATAGGCATTTGTTAGTAAGGACGCTTTTCATTATCACTTATAGTGAAAAGACGTTAAATCAAAGAACGAAACGAAACGCTTTTCATTGTCTTAAATGCTGTTTTAGCTTGGCTGATTATGCCAACTATTTCTGATGTGCGTCTGCTGTCTAATGAAATGACCGTTCCCAGATATTTACACTTATCAACAAGTCTCATTTGCTGTTATTTGCATGAGGGGACGTCTTGTTTTTTTGTTGTTGATTTTTTTTTTTACTGATTACCATGACTTCAGTCTTTTTGCTATTTAGCTCCAGCATTTTATTTCTGCTTTCTATTTCTATTGTATTCATACTATTCTGTAGGCATTTTCATTATCTGAAATAAGAACGGTGTCATCTCCGTAACAAAGACTGTTTATCATTTTTCTTCCAACCTTCATCCCAAGGCTTTCTTCTAGGTTTCTCATGACGGTTTTGCTGTAAAGCAAAAATAAGTCTGGTGACAGAACACAACCCTGCCTAACCCTTCTTTTGATATTTTGGAGAGAGCTTATATCGTTTTCTATTTTCATCGCTGCTGTTTGTTCCCAGTAAGAAATTTACAGGTAATAGACCACTGTGGCCTTATTGGAAAATACCGAGTATGGTGCCTGCAGTTCATGCTGATTCCAAAGCTCCTCTGGCCTTTGTTGATATATGATATCTGCACTAGCACAGTGGAATCAATGGAGGCCAAAATCAACAAATGCGCAAGGAAATGGCTTGGTGTCCCACCCAGTCTCATTGACGTTGCGCTCTATTGTGGCCAGGCAAAACTGAAGCTACCCCTAAAATCCATTGTTGAGGAGTTCAAGGCAGGAAAGGTCAGGCTTCTTAGCATGCCTGAAGACTCTGGAGATAAGGTTGCGAGGTCAATCCAGTCCAAGCCCATTCATCCAAGCAAGTGATTCTAATCGAGTAACTGTACCATCCGAAAGTAGAATGGAGAATGCCCATATCTGCAAGACTGAAAAGTATACCAGTCTAGCCAACAACTTGAGGACATCTGCTTTCAAGCCAAAGTCCTCGCCATAAAAGTTGGAACAAGGAGGTTGATAGGCACATCAGCCATAATCTCATGAAGCAGCTGTTGATTTCAGGGAGAGAGAGGACCAGAGCCCTAATGGCAAAGGCAGAAGCAGAGGATCTGGACCAGGAAGAACAAAAGTGAACTTCATAAGGCTTAAAATTTTCCCCATATGTTGCTTGTGACCAATAACCAAGTGGTTAACACATCTGTCACAATGGTGACTTTGCCTTGAGAAACCTGACTACCTAGATGCACGTGTTCGATTTTCGGAGAAGGACAAAGTTCTAAAAAAACGAAAAAAATGGTGACAGTGGAGTATTCAGAGTCATGACCTGGGTGTGGCCCGGCCCCTTTAGAGTGTCAGGAGTTAAGGGCCAAACACTCGTTTCATGGGGGTTTCTCCTCTGAGGATCTTCTCCTGTGCAGCTCTCCCCAGAGTTTCTTACTACTACTTTTGATCGCAGTAGCTTGATGACAGTCAGGTGTCACCTGCCCAGCATGACGGTCCCTACTGGACATAGATGCTACTCAGGTACCCCTATTCACGTCGTTTACTTCCGATCACTTTTGGCTGGCCATGTTCTTCTTGGGAATATACGATGGTGGTTTCCCGTTGTCTTCCATCGGTTTTGGTATGGAGACTCCGCTAGCCACTGTCGTTCCCACGACTATCCACAAGGCGGTGGGGGTGATTTTCTGTCAGGGTTTACTCCCTTAGCCTTGGTCTCTCCTTAGATAACCACAACGCAGTGGTGTTTTTCTGTTAGGGTTTACTCCCTTAGCTTTGGTCTCTCATGAGACACCCACAAGGCAGTGGTGCTGTTTATCCTTAACCGGGGGTCTGGTTCCTGGGTACCAGGATATGTCCACACACCGGTAGGCCTGCATGCCAAACGTCTTGGGGCCAGACCTCCTCCAAGTCCCTCGAGTTTAGCCTGTTTCAGTTTCAGTTTCAATTTCTCAAGATGACGTCTCCGCGCTGGGAACGAATTCCATACGCACTAACGTCACAGGTGAGTTTAGCCTGAGTCCATCAGGTGCTCAGTTACCACATGTCGCCACGAGCAGGCACAACGTAGGGCTTCCTGATGGACAGGCAATGCACTGGAGAGAGAGAGAAAGAGAGAGAGAGAGAGAGAGAGAGAGAGAGCGAGACGCATTCTGCTCTTCTTTTCGCATAGCTGCAAAGCGAGAGGGACAAGCACGCCATGACTAGCCAACGTACTAAACACGTCATATCAGCTATTATGACACACTTTTGAATGCCCTAAATTCGCATGGCGAAGTATCCCACATACTGAATTGTTCAAACTATGTCAGTTATGACGCAAAAGCGCTGAAACTTCATCACAAAAGCCCTAACTATGTCACGTACGTAACGTGACCCTGCAAGAACTTGAACGAATTACATCCCTCATACGTTGAACTTACCGGTCATGAACTTTAGGATGACACAGAGAGGAAGAAGAGGAAGAGGAGAAGGATGACGACAAAAACAGACAGAGAAGGGGAGAGGGAGGGAGGGAGGGAGAGAGAGAGAGAGATGGAGAGAGAGAGAGAGTTTGGACTTCAAACTTTAGTTTTCTGTAATTTAAATAATCTGAGAGAGGGGGGAGGGGGAGAGAGAGAGGGAGGGAGGAAAGAGAGCAGGAGGGAGAGAGAGGGAGGGAGAGAGAGACAGACAGACAGAAAGAAGAGAGAGAGAGAGAGAGAGAGACAGACAGAAAGAGAGAGAGACAGACAGACAGACAGAACAAAACAAATATAACGGTCAGGTATAAATGCTTTCAAAATCCTGAGCTCCTAGGGGAGTGAGGTGGTACAGCTTTCAATTTCTCTCGAGGCCAGCATTATGAGGGCTGTGCCCATGTCGTCTCCTTCGCTGCTTTTATCTTTTTTCCCGACATTGCAGAGAATCAGATGCGCTCTCTTTGGAGAAAAAAATGTCCAGTCTGAAACAGAACGTGCAGAACATGATTTTTAACTCTTTGGTTCCCTCAAGCTATCCGCTAACAGGAAGTTGGTGGAAGCTCTGCATACGCTGAGCGTTGAAAAGGGTTAAAAATCATGTGGAAGCTGATAGAAGCTCGCGGATATGCTGACAGATGGGTTAAACATTACAGAGAAGATGGTGGAAGATGGTTGAGGGAATTAAACGGTTAAATTCGTATGGAAGCTGGTGGACACGTTGGTGGAAGCTGATGGATACGAAGAGGAAATCAACGGGTTAAAATTCATGTACAGCCTGGAGGATAAGCTGAGGGAGCCAAAAGGGTTAAAATTCACGTGAGAGCTCATGGACAAGTGAGAGTGTCAAAAGAATTAATAATGATGCGCTGTTTGTTTTGCAAAAGGGACAAAAACCAAACAAACAAAAAACACGCTAACACGCTCCATATGTCACCAACATCTGATGAACTTCCACGTGCCTTAAATTCAAAAGGTAAAGTGACCCACATACTGAACTGTTCAAACTATCGAAAACAAGTGCGACTGTCAGCGTTCATAGAACGTGCACAACATGATTTTTAACCCTTTAATGATTTCAGTTTAGCCATTTTAGTCCTTTTCTCACACTAGACGAAGCAGCAGGGAAGTTTCAGTCTTTTTTTCCGAATTTTTGTATTTGGTGTTTGTTCGTTTGTGATCTTACGTCTACGCTTGACAAAGGCCAGTTGCCTTGTCTGGTTGTATTAAATATGCATTCTGATTCTTTTTTCGTGTTAAAATTATGACACACAAGACGTGCTTAGCTCTGACATTTTGAAAGACAAATCCAAACCATGGAAATGAGGTGTTATCGCAAGATACTAAACATTATGCAGGGGGGTGCAAAAGTAGGTATACAGTAAGTATCACATCATTATTATAATGCTTAATTCCGCTCTCGATTAGAAGAGTGTGTGAATACCGACAGCAAACAATTTGTGTATCTGAAGGATTAAGGCTGTACTTGTTGTTACATGTATATGCAATATTCATTTGTTTGTATAATAAATGCAATGAGTATTGTACGTGTTTTCTTTTTTTCATAACTGTATACCTATTTTTGCACACCCCCCCCCCCCCCCCTACACTAATCATATCCCAAAGAAGAAGTGCGCTAAACGAAATATCTGTGCTAGAAATTTCCTCTTTTCTGTCACTTTCTTTGTTTCTACCTTGTTCCTTTGCTTTCTGTCACTTCTTCCTATCATTTTCTGCCTTGCTGGTCCATTCACCTGTATGTGTTTGATGAAATCTTACGGACGTTTGCTTAGGATTGATAATTGGGTACATGTATTAGGTGCACTTTTGACTCTAGAGAAATGAGATATGCGGAAGCAATTTTAGGTAATTCATGCCCGTTTTTATATATGTTTTAGTGTCCTTAGGTATGTTTAAATGTAGTCAACGCCAGGGGCATCTCCTTAGATGATGTGCGCGAATGCTTTCATATGTGTACTTAATTTTCTTTTCCAATTTCCTGTTGAAGTATTGTATATGTTTTGAAACGGTTATAGCCCTGATATGGCTCTGCGCAGTCGGCTGGGCTTTAAACAAACATAACAATAACGATTAAGCAGAAGTAGAAGAGACATCTGAATGAAACGTAGTTTATGATTTGTGTTCGAGCCCTTTTAAAATAGTCATAAGTACTAAGTAAAGAGGACACAAAACTGAACACTATGACAACATTCAACGTAGAGATACTCATTCTTGTGTGATACTCATTCCCCCCAGCTTTGGATCCCCACTCGTACATACCTTCCCGTCTCCTCTCCCTCCATACTCCCTCTTCATACCCCCCCCCTTCCCCACCCCCCACACCCCTCCACACCACCAGCCCCCCACCCCCCCCCCCCCCCCCATATCCAATCTGTGCCTTTACCAATAATCAAGGCAGAGCTAAGTGACTTACCGACAAAAGCACCAGGCTCAAAAATAGCGGCTGTGATGTGAGCAAGAGTGAAGAAGATAAAAGAAGTTCGGTCGGAGGAATGTTAATTCTAGATAGATAGAGCCGGTCGGACGCAACGACAGTGCACACTAGCTTACTACGGCGAGCGTACAGTCAGCAGGTCGTTGAACTCGCACGCCCTGCAAGAAGGAAAGGTGAATGACCGACTGTGTGCCGGAATCGCGGTCATAGTCATATTATCCTCCACCCAGCCTTGTGAACTTTTCCCCTCGTCGAACAATGCAGGTGAATCTGATACATAGCGACTTTGACATATAGACAGAAATACGTTGAGTTAGACGGGAGAGAGAGACACACACAGAAACGTGTTAAATGTAATTTTGCAATGATTCTAAAGGCGTGTGACGCAGCCGTTGAAACGCTCGATTTTTGTTGGGTTGTTTGTTGCACGGGAAACTTTTGCGGCGAGGGTAGCGAAGCTTCAAGCCTTGCTTGCGCGTGCTTTATATCGCTCAGTTGTCGGAGCGCTGTGCTCATTATTGAGGGATTGCCGGGTCAAATCTTAGACGCGCAAAGCGGGGCCTCTTGGTTGAGCGTCGGATTTTCATGCTAATGAAACTGGGTTCGAATCCTGGGATGCGCTACATTAAAACTGGCCTTCTTACTGTCCCATCTTAACATCATTGTTGTTCTGGTGGTGTAAGTATTGGATTAGATAAGTCCCCCTTCCCTCACTTCACTGGGGTGGTTATCCCCGTCGACCGTATCATCTGAGGTGGGTGCCGACGTAAAAACAACCAAATCAATCAGATCCTCAGACGGCTACATTTCTCTTCCCTGGCCAGCAACATTAACCCTCTGACTCCCGCACCCTATCCATCAACTGCAAAAACTTGACCCTTTGACTCCCTCACCCTGTCAACAAGCTTCCTGCAGGAGGTTGGTGGATAGGATGAGGGAGTCAAAGAGTTACGTTTTTGCTTTGCTAGCATGGTTGACAATGCAGGATGTTGGTGGACAGGGTGCGGGAGTCGAAGGGTTAAAATCTGGCCTGATCGCTGCCTTTCTTAATGTCATTCTTGTTGTCTCGACTTAGTGTTTCATAGGTCCCTTCCCTATAGATACAGAATAACAAAGTTGTTTTGCACGTAAACGACTCGCACACACACACATACATACGCGCGCGCGCACACACACACACACACACACACACACACATACACATACACACACACACTCACACACACACACACACACACACACAACACACACACACACACACACACACACACACACACACACAGAGCGCCCTTGCTTTCCAGTGACATCAGCTAACATCAGCTGCTATCAAACTAAGCAGCTTGCTAACATGTCCTCGTCCCCTCCCTATTGCAAAACTTAGCCAGTGCATAGTGGAACCAGAAGAACAAGTAAACCAAAAAGGACGCGTATTCAATACAACAAGACAAGACAAGCGCAAATTTTCGGCCAACCGGCCTTTGTCAGGCGCGAATGCACGATCACAAACAGACACCAAACAACGGATAATAAGAAAAGGACTAAAACTTCCTTGTAGTCCCTTTTTATCCACTGGACGAGACTGCAGGGAAGTTTTCGTCCTTTTCTTATTATCCGTTGTTTGGTGTCTGTTTGTAATCGTGCATTCGCGCTTGACAAAGGCCGGTTGGCCGAAAATTTGCGCTTGTCTTGTCTTGTTGTATTGAATACGCGTCCTTTTTGGTTTACTTGTTCTTCTGGTTCCTGTTTACTTGGACGCGGACAGTCGCACTTGTTTTGAATCAGTGCATAGTGGGTTTGTGCAGGCTTGGAGAGTTTGCAAGATGATTGCTGGCAGATTCAGGGAGAAGAGTGGCAATATGGTTCAGACGTTCGCCTGCCAATAACTAAACTCGAGGTTCCAGGGTTCGCTCTCCTGTTCAGGCCTCGACTTTTCTCCTCAGTTTGACCAGAAAATCGAACTGAACATCTAGTCCTTCGGAAGGGGACGAAAAACGAGTCAGACCCGTGTGCCTTCTAGCTGCGCACACTAAAAGATCCCACGGCAGTCGAAAATCGTGAAGAGCAGGACATTGCCTGGCTGCCTTGGTATAAAACATTGAGAGATAGGTTCATTTCCCAGGTCCCACCACTCCTGGAAGACCAACTAGCTTTCTTACCTTTCTGAAGTCTTGGTTAAAAAAAAGTGAATATGAATATGAAAGAGACAGAGGGGATGGGCGCTGCCCTCGTAATACTGGCCCCGGGAAAAGTTGAGGGGTCTCTGTCACCTCGCTCCCCTACGACCCCAGGGTTATGGAACTATCTAGGTTGGACCTCAGGACCTGGCCAGCTCTTGGGTCTATGTGCAGGCTATAAAGGCTTGTGCCGTGATCATTGTGGATATTCTCCATCACATGACACCTGTGACATTAGTACGTATGGAATTAATTCCGTGCGCGGTGAAGTCATTTTGAGAAATTGTAACTGAAACTGGCAGATTTGGATGGAGCGCATATGGAAATGCCCGAGTGCGATGAATTCCTCTTGATGAAGCTCCAAGCTGTAAACTCCAAACTTTGCGTGCCATTGTGTGAGGTGCCTGTATGTTAAAAAACAACAGCATTTTTTGGTTTGTTTTTGTTTGCTTTTCTCACGAGGGACTAAGCAGTAGGGAAGTTTCAGTATTTTTCTCCTAATTTTTTATTTTGGTGTTTGTTTGTTTGTGATCTTACATTCACGCTTGACAAAGACTATTTGGCCGAAAATTTGCGCCTGTTTTGTCTGGGTGTGTTAAATACGCGTTCTGAGTCCTTGTTTGTTTGTTTGGGGGTTTTTTTGCGTGTTTTTTTTCCCCTGGTTCCTATTTGCTTGAAAGCGAGCAGTCACACTTGTTTTGGATTTTGTTTATTTGTTTGTTTGTTTATTTTCTGTTTGTTTATAAAGGATTTTACTTGCATGCAGGTATGCAATAGAGCACCATTTATTTCCACACTTCATATTTTCTTGTTTGTTTGTTTGAAGATTTGTTTGTTTTGTTTTGATTTTCGTTTTGTTTTGTTTTTTGTTTTGTTTTTCTTTAACCCTTTGATTCCGGCACCCTATCCACCAACTTTCAAAATCTTGACCTTTTAGACTCCCTCACCCTATTCACCAGCTTCCTACAGGAAGCTGGTGATTAGGATGAGGGAATCAAAGGGTTCAGTTTTTGCTTTACTAGCATAGTTGGCAGTGCAGGATGCTGGTGAACAGGGCGCGGAAGTCAAAGGGTTAAGTAAGTTTCTTACACGCGAGCTGATTGGTTCTTTTGATAGAGTCTTGGTGTCTTGTGTCCAATAGCAACGTGAAATCTGGGAGTGTTAGCTGCCCACCTTAAACCTTTGACTCCCGCACCCTGTCCACCAGCATCCTGCATAGTCACCTATGCTAGCTAAGCAAAAATGTAACCCTTTGACTCCCTCACCCTATCCACCAGCTTCCTGCAGGACGCTGGTGGATAGGGTGAGGGAGTCAAAAGATTAAGTTTCTGCACTTGGTAGATAGGGCGCAGGAGTCAAAGGGTTAAATTCTTCAGTCCTTTTAGTGGTGTCATTGTAGTGTTTCATAGAACTTTCCTCTTCGCTTTCCCTCTCCATTTCAAAACCCTAAAAGCACATACACACACACACACACACACACACACACACACACACACACACACACACACACACACACGCACACGCACGCTCACACACACACACACAGACACACACACACACATACACTGACTCACTCACGCACACATACACACACACACACACACTGACTCACACACACACTGACACACACACACACACTGACACACACACACACACACAATCATACACACACACACACACACACACACGCACGCAAGCACACACACGCAAGCCACACACGCACACACACACACATACGTACGCGCGCGCGCGCACGCACACACACTCACACATACACACACACACGCACGCACGCACGCACACATAAACAAACACAAAAGCACATAAACATACACATACACACTTACCAACTGAGTTAACAGCGCCTGGTAACTGTCATATATACTTTCTATACCATGGTATGGTGACTCTGCATACTGCAACAGTTCAGCAACTCACTGCTCTTGGAGCAGGCACAGAATGCCCGTCACTTGCTTTCCTGGTAGCAACAATTCTCGCTTGGTGTGCCGCGTTGCAACATGGCTCAGCTGTACTTGATGCTGACAACACAATGGAAATCAAAAACTGTGTAGCGTTTTGCCTTACTGACATGTGGGAGAGAGTTCAACGTTTGCAGCTGGTCCACTTTTAGGTTTTGGACACGCACTGATAAACGTCTACACGGCGTCTGTATGTGTCATGATGGCTCTTAATTTAAATCTCTGCACATGGTATTAACGTTTATGGAGGATATGAGTATTGTGTGAAAACAAAATCGTTTTTGAAATGTGTCATGGAAGTATGACAATTATTTTAATGAAAAAAATACAGCTGTAATGATCATTTCATAATGAATACAACATTTTTGTCCTGTATAAAATTATATAGTAGCTTGTTTACATTTCGTTCTGCATGCAGGTGTTGCTATACCAGACTTTTCATTAGAAATTAATACGATGGCACAAAGTGATAAGACCTTTCAAATGCAGCCAATCCTTACTGAACAGCTGCTCCTGTTCTGTTGCAATCTGATTTTACATCGGCTGTTTATGGTTTAAATCAAATGAAAGAGATAAAAGATCACTGAATATGAAACACTGATGCCAGTGCACTGTTTTTATCTTCAGCGATTAGCTATTTCGTTAATACGAATCTTTGGACATACAGATACTTAAGGCGATGAACTGGCGGATAAGTAGGCATTTATGCATCAAAAACGACAAAAAAAAATTTCAAAACAAGTGAGCGTACGTGTTTACGAGGATATTTGATGTTAATTCAGTATCATTGATACGTTCGTGTGCAATAGTTTTGAATCTCTGATTTAAAAGGGAAAGGTAGATTGTATCTAACCTATCCTAGAGTTAATAAACTTTACTTAAACCTGATTCATGGAGTTCAGGTTAGTGTGAAGATAGGTCGTTTAATACTGTCCACTTGTTTTGTGTGTACATGACGTCAATCATCTCATTTCATGTTGATAAAATATGATTCATCGAATACAAGTAGGTGCATAGGTAAGTCATTTCATGCAATCCACTTGTTCGGGTTATGCGGAAGTATTTTTACTTCAGTTCATGTCTGACTTATATTTTAACCCTTTGACAGCCGCACCCTGTCCACCAGCATCCTGCATTGCCAACCATACCAGCAAGCCAAATACTTAACCCTTTGATTAGCTCACCCTATCTCCCAGCTTCCTTCATGCAGGAAGCTGGTGGATAGGGTCAGGGAATCAAAGGGTTAAGTGGAAGCTGATGGATAGGGTAAGGAAATCAAAGGTTTAAATTAATGCAGTTGGTGGATAGGGTGCGGTAGTCAAAGGGTCAACCCTCTGATTCCCGCAGCCTGTCCACCATCCTCCTCCATTGTCAACCATGCCAGCAAAGCAAAAACATAACCTTTTGACTCCCTCACCCTATCCACCAGCTTCCTGCGTTATCAAAGAGTTAAGTTTTTGCAGTTGGTGGATAGGGTAGCCAAAGGGTTAAAATATGCTTCATCGAGATTAATTTGGAAGTATAATCTGGAAGTTTTTATAACACACACGCTTTAAATGAACAGCAAGCAGCACTTTGCAACATTTCAAACTCGTCTGTGGCATCAACATTATCACCGGAAATCACCACTCCAGGTTGTCTGTAAAAGTAACCCTGCGACCTTAAAACTCGCGGGCATCGCTCCAGACAGCTGGGAACTGCGGGCAAACAACCGCTGCAGTTGGCAGGCACCACGCTCTTCAAGATGGTTGAGGAAAGGTGCAGTCGACAGCTGGAAGACAGAAGACAACGCAGGAAGCAGAGACTGCAAAACTCAGATTGTAGATCCACACTCCAATTTTTGTCTGCAACGCCTGTGCAAGAAGACTACTCAAAAACAAGTGCGACTGCCCGCGTTCAAGCAAACAGGAACCAGAAAATCACGAAAATAGATTCAGAACGCGTATTTAATACAACAAGACAAGACAGGCGCAAATTTTCGGCCAACTGTGTGACCTTTTTCTGTCAAATGCGAAGCGCAAGGAGCTTGCTTCCCGGGATGTTATACTCTTCATCATATGCCCTGCGGCATGGCGTTGGCGATCATGGCCCTCCATACACATCTATCCCTTGTCACTGCAGGTACATCTTCCACCCTCTCTGTCCTCAGCCACCCTACAAGTCCGTCTTATATTTTCTCCCTGGGTCTACCTGGTGCTCTCTTTCCCTCCAGCTTTTCTGTTGTGACTGAATGCTCTAATTTCTCTTGCTTCATAATAATTATGTCCTACAAATGTTGCTTGTCTTTTTCTAATCTTCCTCATAAATATTCTTCTTGTGTCTGCCTCCTTCGTTTGTTTTCTTTGCTGTCCATGGAACTCTCAACATTCTTCTAAGAAACCACATTTCAGTTATGTCATACTATGGATTGTAAATATTCATTATCCATTACAAATATTTTTTTCAGGATCATCGCACTTAGATGGTTTCCTTTACGCTCATCTTTGATTTCTTTTTTACCTATTTTCTACGCCACATAAATGGCCACAGACACTGGGACAGTGTTTGCAATGCGATGATGACGGTGACGATGACGATGATAACCACGATGGTATGGAGTTACATCTAGGATTGAAACTGTGTGACAGGGTTGTACTCTACGCTTACTGT
>CM060307.1:40912279-40932279 GCA_030674185.1 Monoplex corrugatus | reverse complement strand
TTGACAACGTGTGACGAGCCGTCTGACTTAAAACGCTTACTCCTGGTTCCAGAGCCCTTACTTGTGCAAAAATTCCAGGTAGGCTGCAGCATGCCAGAGGTGGCGTTGTGCTTCCGCTCCGTTTGTGGTACTTTTCAGTCCGTGTACATTGCTTTTATGCATCGAAGAGTTTTGAAGAGAAATGCTCTGTTTGTACGGACATTGAAAATGTGCAATGTGCAAGCCGGTGTTGTGGTAGGGTTGATCCTCACCTTTTTTTACTACGGACATTTATTGCAACGCTGTGGAGACATCGAGATGAACCCCGGACCACGATCTGCTGGCAAGACAGGCAGCACAAGGCAGACACTACTGAGTTCCAGCGCAAGTCCTGCTGCCTCTGCATCTTCTACTTTTGGGACACATGCATCTTCTCCCAACAGGGAACCAACGACCGCCGACGTCATCGCCATGCTCCAAGAAATGCAAAAACATGATAAGACCATGGACTGTAAGTTAGATGATGTAAAAGACGAGATGAAAGCCCTGAATGACAAATTTAATTCATTACAGGAGGAAGTTAAAAAACTTAGAGAAGAGACACAAGACTTGCGTAACAAAAATGCAGAACTTGAAAAAGCTAACTCGGAGCTCATGGACAAAGTAAACAATCTTGAGAGAAAATCTGATGATTTAGAAGGACGTTCAAAACGACAGAATGTCATTTTTTATGGAATGGAACGAAAGGATAAGGAGACAAATGAAGACTGTGAAAAATTAGTGCAAGATCTTGTTTCAGAAAAGATGGGTGTGGAAGGGGAGGTGGCTTTTGATAGAGTTCACAGGTTAAGTGCAAAACGTGACTCTCCTATCATTGCACGATGCACCTTTTATAAGGACAAGATCCGTATCCTTAAAGCCAAAATGAAGTTGAAGGGGAGTCAGATTTTTGTCGGAGAAGATTTCTCCAGCAAGGTGCGTGAATTAAGGCGCAAATTGACCCCACATTTGAAAAAGGCCAGGTCTGAGGGAAAGAGAGTGGCAATGGTTTTTGACCATCTCGTTATCGACGGGAAAAAGTTCGGGCTTAATGCCACAGAACAATTAGTGGAACTAAGATAGGTCATTGGCCGGCCCGTTCATGATAAAATGTATGCGTCCTTTTCCAAAGGGAACGAACAAAAACTAACACCGGTGCACATCTCCACGCACGACGGACATAGGCCTATTGGCGACTGTCTCTCATGTGAAGGGCTTAATTCACGTGGAGAAGAGTTGATTGAAAGCGTTACTCCCGACCTTCATGGTTGGCAGACGTGTTCTTTGAATGATGTACGCGACAGATATAAGTCGGATGTAGAATCAAAATCGAAAATAACTGAAAGTTTTCATATGTATGATAATAACCATGTGCATAATAAGGACTCAGATGTGTACCCGTGCTTGAGTAAAACGATCTCTTTTCTCTCATGGAACGTTAACGGTTTATTTTCCAAAGTTACTGAAAAAGATTTTGTTTCGTATGTGTGTGAGTTTGATTTCATATGCTTTGGAGAAACATTTTTGGAAAAGTGTCACACAGATGTTTTTGTTGGCTATACTGTATTTTGCAAACCAGCGGTAAAGCTTTCGTCCCAAGGGAGACGATCTGGGGGATTGGTTTGTTTGGTAAAAAACCAGTTGGTTCCTTTCATAACATGGATTGATATTAAACAAACTAATATATGTGCATTTGTTATCGATAAACATATGTTTGGTACTTCAAAAAATGTTTTGTTTATTTGTGCTTATGTTCAGCCAGAAGGTTCACCTTACTATACATATTTCGATATTGATAACGGAATCTCTGTTTTGGAAGAATGTCTCGTTGATTGTTTGCTGTCGTTAGGTGATGCGGAAATATTACTTTGTGGAGATCTGAACAGCAGAACGTCAAATTTTTCTCCAGAAATTTACGACTGTTTTGGTATTGACTCGTTGACGAATAGTCAACCGTCATGTACAGATCGCAGATCTGAAGATTCAGTTTTAAATAATTACGGTAAAATGTTGTTGAATTTGTGTGCTGCATTTGGTTTGTATATTTTGAATGGAGTTTGTAATGGCGACCATCAGGGTCGCTATACTTACATATCTGAGAATGGGTGCAGCGTGAACGATTATTTTCTTATTTCTAAAGATCTTTTTTCTTCTGTTTGTAATGATTGTACCTTATATATATCTGATCGCATTGATTCGGACCATTTTCCTGTTCAGTTACATATTACTTTCCCAAATGAAAATACATTTGGAACGGATGTTTGTGACAGTGACACAGTGACTGAAAAATTTGTGTGGAGTGATGAAAATGGTCATGTTTATAGATCAAATTTACAGAAAGAGGAGACGCGTTTGAAATTTCAATCTGCTATGAATTTGATTGATGTAGATGTAGATGATGCTTTGAACGTGTTCAATGACTGTATTAAAGATAATGCTGAAAATATGAAAAGATACTTGCATAGTAACAAGACAAACACAAATAGTGATTGGTTCGACTTTGAATGTTTAACAGCCAAACGGAATGTCCGAAGATTGTTAAAAAGATTTAGAAAAACTTTAAGCGATGAGGTCAGATGTATGTATACTATTGCTAGAAGAGAATATAAAAATCTTCTGAAAAGAAAGAGAAGATTCTTTAATCTAGCATTATTGAACAGCTTGGTGTCCACATTGAATGACCAACAGGCATTTTGGAAATCCGTTAAAAAGGCATCATTTAAAAGAAGTCACTCAAAACGTTGCATTACTGTTAACACGTGGTTTGAACATTTTCGTTCTCTGTTAGATAAAGATGTTGTGCAAGAGGTTGAGTATACTATGCAAGTCAATGAGGAAACAGATGACCATCTTAATCGTCCTATTTCAGTGGATGAAGTTGTGTCCGCCATGCGTAAACTAAAGAATGATAAAGCTGCAGGTCCTGATCTTATTATTGGTGAATTCTTTAAAAATGGAACAGAAGATACAATTCAGTTTTTCCTGAAACTATTCAATAAACTTTTTGATGATGGCATATTTCCAGAAAGTTGGTCAGAATCAATAATTTTACCATTATTTAAGAAAGGGGACGCCAGTAATCCAAATAATTACAGAGGAATTTCTCTCTGTAATATAAGCAGTAAATTATATAGCACCATTATCAATAAGAGGTTACAGGAATGGGTTACAATTAATGATATTACAGGAGATCACCAAGCTGGCTTTAAGAAGGGATATTCTACAATAGATCATATGTTTACTCTCCTCTCATTTATTCAGAAACAGTTTTCTTGTAATAGAAAACTGTATGTTGCTTTTATTGATTTTGAAAAAGCATTTGATTCTATTGATAGAAATTTACTTTGGCCAATTTTGTTGAAGAACGGTGTAAATGGTAAATTGTTTCAATGTATAAAGGCAATGTATCAAAAAGTTAATTGTCGAATCCGCTGTGGGCTTCATTTTACAGATTATATTAAGTGTACAACTGGAGTTAAACAAGGAGATGTTTGTAGCCCTGTGTTATTTTCTATGTTTATTAACGAGCTTGCTCTGGAGGTTATCAGCAATGGGCGTCATGGGGCCAAATTTCCACAAGATTTATCAGAATTGTTTATTCTTTTGTTTGCAGATGATGTGCTGTTGTTATCTGAAACGGTTGTAGGTTTACAGAGGCAGTTAACTTCTCTTTACAGAGCAGCAACTTCTTTGCATCTTAAAGTAAATTTGAACAAAAGTAACGTTGTCGTATTTAGAAAAGGAGGACACTTAGCTGCTAGAGAGAGATGGGTGTACAATGATACAATTATGCCTGTTGTAAATGCATATAAATACCTGGGAATTTATTTTTCTACACGTTTGAGTTTTACTCTGGCTTGTAAAGATATTGCTAGCAGGGCAAAAAATGCATTGCTATGTGTGATGAAAAGATTGAATATGTTAAATAATAATTCATTTGATTTACTTGTCAAAATATTTGATTCACAAATACAGCCAATTTTGCTGTATGGAGCAGAAATTTGGGGATTAGATAAGGCAGTTATGCATTGTGAAGCTGTACACTTATTTGCTTTGAAAGGATTTTTAGGACTGGATAAGCGCACATCTAATGATTTGGTATATGGAGAAACAAACAGATACCCATTATTTGTTCATTCAGTTGTACGATGTATTCAATTCTGGTTAAAACTATTGCACATGGAAGACAATAGACTGCCGAAAAAATCCTATAAGATGCTGTTTGATTTAGATTGTAAAGGTAAGAAGAATTGGGTAACTAGTATACGTATGTGTCTGAATGAATACGGGTTTGGTAATGTTTGGTTTTTCCAAGGAGCTGGCGATGAGAGACAGTTTATTCGTGATTTTCGACAAAGACTTATTGATTGTAGATGGCAAAACTGGAATGACCATATACAGACAAGTGGAAGATATGATTTTTATAGAACTGTCATAGATTCTCACAGTGTTAAACCGTACATAAGCCTTGACCTGGATATTAATTTGAAAAAAATAATAGCAAAATTCAGACTTGGTTTATCAAATTTAAAAACCCATCAGTTGAGATACAAGCAACACAGAGAGTCTGATTTGCTCTGTCCCTTATGTATGCAAGCGGAAGAAGACGAAATACATTTTGTCCTGTGTTGTCCAGCTTTAGATGAAATCCGCTCAAGGTTTATCCCTCAAAAGTATTTCAGATGCCCAAATATGTTTAAACTGTGTTTGTTAATGTGTTCAACTCGTTTTGATTATATTAAGAATTTTGGTTTGTTCCTGCTTAAAGCAGTTAAAATCAGGGAAATTGCTTTATCGTAATACACAATATATTTTGTTGTTGATTGTTAATCCTATATGATATAATATCTGATTATCTCATTATGTTTATAAGCACCCCTTCAGTAGGGGCTATGGCCTTTCTTGAATAAAATTCTGAAGTCTGAAGTCTGAAGTCTTTCTCTCTTTATTGTCAGGTATCCCAACCATTCGGGGATCAGATATTTATTCACAGCTTGGTGGGCCGAAGGCTGCAGTGCCCTCATCACCATCATCATCATTATCATCATCATGTGCCCTGCCACATGGCGTTGGCGATCATGGCCCTCCATATGTAGCTATCCCTTGTTGCCATAAGCACATCTTCCACCCTCTCTGTCCTCAGCCACCCTGCAGGTCCGTCCAATATTTTCTCCCTCGGTCTACCTCGTGCTCTGTTTCCCTTCAGATTTCCTGTTGTGACCAGGTGCTCTAATTCCCCTTTCCTCATATAATGGCCCATAGATGTTGCCTGTCTTTTTTCCTAATCTTCCTTATCAATGGTCTTCTTGTGTCTGCCTCCACCAAGACTGTCTCATTTGTTTTCTTTGCTGTCCATGGAATTCTCAACATTCTTCTCAGAAACCACATCTCAGCTGCCTCAATCTTGTTCTGGCTTGACTGTCCATGCTTCACAACCGTATAACATTATCGGTTCTATATAACATTCAAGAACTCTCTTCCTGAGGGCAGTGCCCTCATGTTTAATAAACATTTATGGGTTTTAAATCTTGTTGACAGTTCACTTGTGTACTGCTCAAGTGTTCTGGTATATCTTTGTCATTAAAATCTCTCTCTGTCTGTCTGTCTGTCTGTCTGTCTGTCTGTCTGTCTGTCTCTCTCTCTCTCTCTCTCTCTCTGTGCTATCTGTCTATCGATTCGTATGTATACAAGTACGTGCAGATATATGTATGTACATACATATGGATGTATATATCTATGTATGTATAATGTGTATGTGCGTATGTATACCTATATATCTAGATACATCTCAATCTAGGTTGTATTCATTGTCACCACTTCATGTTCAAACAAATCATCATTATTCAATTTTGAATATCTGTATTCAAATTGCAACGAGCGTGATATCATCATCATCATCATCATCATCATCATCATCATCATCATCATCAGCAGCAGCAGCAGCAGCAGCAGCAGCAGCAGCAGCAGCAGCATCATCATCATCATCATCATCATCATCATCATCATCATCATCATCTATCATCATCATCATCATTATTATTGTTACTATTATTGTTATTGTTGTTGTTATTATTTTTTCATGTTCTCAAAAACTGGTGATACCTCGGCATCAGTTTACCAAAAAAAAAACATGTTTGTTTTCCCCCCTGATATCTTTTGTTTTTATCTTCATTGGCTTCTGTATCTCCAAAACCGATCATGGCTCAAAACAGACCTTGAAGGATATTCGTTTCATATTTTTCTTGCTTTCTTTTTCATTTTTTTTTACTTTCGTTCTTTCTTTTTTTTTTCCCCCCGTTTTTTTTAGGGAGAGAGGGGGTAAGGGTGAGAAGGGATAGGGAGGTATATTTGTGTTTTGATTTTCCCCTGAGATCGTTAACCTCTGGGGTTGTTGTTTACGAACCAACTTCGTTCAAGTGCTGACTGGGTCAGATGCATCGTCATTTTAAGTTAGCATACCGAGTTCGTGTACATAACATCCGAATCAGTCCCATCATCGCCTTAACCCTTTCATTCCTCACCCTATCCACCAGCTTCCATTGCTTTTTGCTTGAAGCTGGAGCAAGTTGATGAGCAAGTTAAGGGAGTGATAGGGTTAACGAAACTAGAAGGCTGATGGATAGGGTGAGGGAGGGTGAAAGGGTTAATGAAGGCAGGATGCTAGTGGAAGCTTGTGGATATGGTGTCGAGAAGAATGGATTAATGGAGCTGAAGAGCTGGTGGATAGAGTGAGGGAGTTAAAGAGTTAATGAAGCTAGGAAGCTGGTGGACAGGTGAGGGACTTAAAATGTAAGTGGACAAAGAAACTGGTGAAAAGGTTGAGTGAGTTAAAGGATTAATAGCGGAAAGAAGCTGGTGGACAGGTTGCGTGAACTCAAGGGTTAGTGGAACCAGGAAGCTGGTAGATAGGGCGAGAGAGTGAAAGGGTGAATGAAGCCAAAAAGCTGGTGGATAGGGCGAGGGAGTGAAAGGGTGAATGAAGCCAAAAAGCTGGTGGATAGGGCGAGGGAGTGAAAGAGTTAACCTTTTGACTCCCGCATCCTGTCCACAGCATCCTGCATTGTCAACCACGCTAGGAAAACAAACTTAACCCTTTTGACTCCCTCACCCTACCCACCAGCTTCCCGCAGGAAGCTGTAGGATAGGGTGGGGGAGTCAAAGGGTTAGATATTTGCAGTTGGTGAACAGGGCATGGGAGTCAAAGGGTTAATGAAGCTTGGAAACTGGTAGACATGGTGAAGGATGTAAAGGGTTAATGGGCTAGGAAGCTGATGGATAGGGTGTGGGAAGGGTTAATGCATCTAAGAAGTTGGTGGAGAGGGTGAAGGAATGAAAGGTTGAATGGGAACGAAAGTCACCAGTCAATACAGATTACCACCCCCTTGTGCTTGAGATTTAATTTCTTCATCCTCGCCGCGCCTCTTTCAACACCAGTCTCTCATCTGTTTACTAGGGGTCGTTTTCCCTTCATTTTTTTTTCAAAGAAAAGTCATGAAGATCGATCTGGGATGAGCGTGTATGTATGTATGTATGTATGTATGTATGTATGTATGTATGTATGTATGTATGTATGTATGTATGTATGTATGTATGTATGTAGTATATATGTAGTAGGCCTCCCTCGGTCATGGCTGACCATGGACAAAGTACATCCGTTCTAATGTCTAGATGGGCTGTCTGATTGGTCCAAGCAGCGTCGCCTGTGGCTGTAGAGACCAATGCGAGAGAGGCAGTCTCTGTCGCAGCGGTCGCATGTGTATGCTGATGCTGGTCTGTTTGCTGTCATCCCTTTTTTGAGGACTCGTTTTTCTGCTGCAGCAGCTGACAGTTTGTCCTCACCAATCCGCAGCTGTTTCTTGAGAGTGGTTCTCCAGCTGTTGCGGTCGTCTGCGAGGTCCTCCCAGGACTCAGTGTTGATCTCAAGCACCTTCATGTCACGTTTGCAAACGTCTTTGTATCTCAGTTGTGGGCGGCCAGTGTTTCTCTGCCCTGTGGCAAGCTCACCATAAAGGATGTCTTTTGGGATGCGACCATCTTCCATGCGGCGAACGTGGCCCAACCAGCGCAGCCGACGCTGTCTCAGCATGGTATGCATGGTTGGCAGGCCAGCGCGGGTCAGGACTTCGGTGTTGGTCACCTTGTCTTGCCAGGAAATGCCGAGTATGCGCCGTAGGCTTCTCAGGTGGAAGGTATTGAGCCTTTTCTCCTGATGAGCATACGTGGTCCACGCCTTGCTGCCATACAGCAAGGTGCTGAGGACACAGGCGTTGTATACAGCCATCTTTGTCTTCTTGGTCAGCTTGGGATTTGTCCACACCATTTGTGTGAGGCGGGCTAGTGTTATGGCTGTCTTCCCGATCCTCTTGTCAATCTCTGTGTCAAGGGAGAGGTTATCGGTGATGGTGGACCCAAGATATGTTAATTGGTAGATGGCTTCAAGCTCGTAGTCATCAAGGGTGATGGCTGGTGGAGATGGTGTGTCTTGGCCCAGGACGTTTGTCTTCTTAAGACTGATGGTCAGACCAAAATCTTTGCAGGCCTGGGAGAAGCGGTCCATTAGTGACTGCAAGTCCCGCTGAGTATGGGTCACAACTGCGGCATCGTCAGCAAATAGCATGTCTCTGATGAGGGCTTCACGGACCTTTGTCCTTGCTCTGAGGCGGGCTAGGTTGAAGAGCCTGCCATCTGGTCTGGTCCGCAGGTGGATCACTTCTTGCGCTGTGCTGAACGCATGCCTCAGGAGGAGAGCAAAGAAGATCCCAAAGAGGGTTGGGGCCAGGACGCAGCCTTGTTTCACACCGCTGCGTACGTCGAAGGGCTTGGAGAGGTTTCCGTTGAACTGCACCGTCTCTTTCATATTGGAGAGGAAGGACTCAATTAAGCTGTGCAGTTTGGGGGGGCAGCCGATTTTTCGGAGAGCCCTGAAAAGGCCATCTCTGCTGACTAGGTCAAAGGCCTTGGTGAGGTCAATGAATGCCACACACAGGGGCATCCGCTGCTCTCTGCACTTCTCCTGGATTTGGCGAAGGGAAAAGACCATGTCTACTGTGGATCTCGCTTCTCGAAAACCACACTGTGATTCGGGGTAGACACGTTCAGCCAGTTTCTGCAGGCGGATTAGGAGGACCCGAGCGTAGACTTTGCCAACAATGCTGAGGAGCGAGATACCTCTGTAGTTGTTGCAGTCGCTCCTTTCACCCTTGTTTTATTACAGGGTGACGATCTTGGCGTCCCTGATGTCTTGCGGTACAGCTCCCTCATTCCAACACTGACAGAGGACTGCGTGCAAAGGGTGCAGAAGAGAAGTCTTGTAGTGCTTGATGAGGTCTGGGGGAATTCCGTCGTTGCCAGGTGCCTTGCCTGATGCCAGGCTATCAATGGCCTTGCTGAGTTCATCCACAGCTGGCTCTGAGTCAAGTTCTTCCATGACCGGCATGCACTTGATGGCATCGAGGGCTGAGGGGGACACCATGTTCTGTGTGGAGTAGAGGTCGGAGTAGTGTTCCGCCCATCTCTCCATCTGTTGGCTAGGATCGCAGATTACTTCCCCAGTGGAGGATTTGAGGGGGGGGGGGGGGCGGTCTTGCTCTGTGTTGGTCCCAGTGCCTTCTTGATGCCATCATACATTCCTCGGATGTTGCCTCTTTCAGCAGCACTCTGTATCTCTTCGCAGAGCTCTGTCCAGTACTCGTTTGCACAGCGCCTGGCGTTAAGCTGAACCTTACTCCTGGCAGCCCTGAGGATTTGCAGGTTCTTCTCACTGGGTGACCGCTTATACTTGGTGAATGCGGCGCGCTTGGCCTCAATAGTAGGAGTCATCTCTGATGATCTGGCCTCAAACCAGTCGTGGGACTTCACAGTTTTCTTCCCAAAGGTGGCCATAGCAATGCGGTGCATGGTGTCTCGTAGTGTTTCCCATCTCTCTGTGGCAGAGTCTCTGGGCTGCAATGCATCGTATTCTCTCTCAAAGGCCTCTGCAAACTGTTCTACAAGATCTGGCTGAGACATCTTGCTGACGTCAATGCGAGGGTTCCCTTGTTTCTTTGAGCAGTGGAACTTCTTTGGTTGCAGCCTGATCTTGCAACATACCAGAGAGTGGTCTGTGTCGAGTCTGCGCTGTGATAAGAGCGAGTGTGGAGAACGTTTTTGATAGCGGCACGTCTTACTAGGATCAAATCCAGTTGGTGCCAATGTTTTGAGAGCGGGTGCCTCCAGGAGACTTAATGTTGAGGCTTCATCTTGAAGAAGGAGTTGGCGATGCACAGTTCATGGCAGGCGCAAAACTCAAGCAGTCGCTGTCCATTCTCGTTCATTTTCCCCACTCCAAAGGAACCGAGGCAGGAGGGCCATGAGTCATTGTCTGCACCCACTCTGGCGTTGAAGTCGCCCAGGAGAACAAGTTGTTCTGTCCTGGGGATGTTCCTTATGGTTGATGCAAGATTTTCGTAGAACTCTTCCTTGGCGTCTGGAGAGGCGGACAGAGTTGGGGCATAAAGCCCCGCACTGCGCGATCCTGTCGTGGTGGACGTCTCCACCGTCTTTGGCACAACCTGCCTCCTGCCCGACGGCACTTTTCGTCTCCTGCTTCTTCGTCTCCTCCACTGCCCCTGCCCTCGACCTCGCTGCTGCAAACTTCTTCTCCTCCTCTGCCGTCTTCGCCTTCGCCTTCTGTCCGGATAGTACCGCCTTCACCTTCTGTCCCGCTGGTGCCGCCTTCACCTTCTGTCCCGCCGGTGCCGCCTTCACCTTCTGTCCCGTCGGTGCCGCCTTCGTCGCCACCCCGGCCACCACCATATGACTGTGATAAACTAAAATTATGCCTTTTTAATGCTCAGTCAACATGCAAGGATGGCAAAGCCGAAGTCATTGCTGATTTTATCGCAGATGAGCATGTTGACATTGCTTTTATCACAGAGACATGGCTTAACCCCCTTGGTCACGAACCTATACACGCTAGCCTCACTCCGAGTGGTTACAGGCTTGCTTCTTTCCATCGCTCATCCCGAGGTGGCGGTATCGCCATCCTCTACAACGACTCACTCCATTCCCGCCTATCTTTCTCGCAGTCTCTGCCTTTCTCCCATCCTTCTTTCGAGCACGTTGAAGTATCCTTCCAATCCACCCCTCACCCCATCACCTTCTCCTGTGTCTATCGACCCCCACCTAGCTCTGCCAACAAACTCACCACATCCACGTTTCTCTCTGACTTTGACCAATTGCTTGACCACTACTGCCTCTTACCTGGAAATCTCATCATTCTAGGTGACATCAATGTCCACTATGACAACACTCACCGTTATGACACAAGACATATCATCAACTCTCTGTCCAATCACAATATGACTCAACACATTTCTGAACCAACCCATCAAAAAGGTCACATTCTTGACTGGATCATTTCTCGTGATCACCACAATTCCGCTACTGACAACTGCTTAGTTCTTTCTACCCGTCTAACTTCAGCCCTTCCATCTGACCACTCTGCAATTCTCTGTTCTCTCGACATTTCTCCTCCTTCCCGTACCATGCGCACAGTGACTCGACGCAATCTCAAATCTATCGACTTCTCCACATTTTCATCTGATGCCTCCCGTCTCCTTTCTGAAAAGTCACATAACCTTACCGATGAATTCTATACTACTCTCCACCATCTTCTGGACACTCATGCTCCAGCCACAACCTGTCTTTTACCTGACCGCCCCCCTACCCCCTGGCTCACTCATGAGATTGCCTGTGCAAAATGTGCCCGCCGCAGAGCAGAGCGCCGTTGGCGCAAATCCAAACTCACTGTACACAGGCAACTTTTCCAAGCCTCTAAAACAAAAGTATCCACCCTCATTGCATCAGCAAAAACAAGCTATTTCCAAACCAAAATCCTGAATGCCTCTTCTTCAAAAGAACTCTTTACAACCATGAATCATCTCCTTGGCACACGAAAAGATTTACCTCTCCCAACAAAACATACAAATGAAGAACTCCCATCTGTATTCTCCAAGTATTTCACCACCAAAATACAAACTCTTCGTGACAGGCTTGACAGGACACCCTGTCAACCATGCCCACCTGACCCTTCCTTCTCTGGCACACCTCTTACTACTTTTACCCCAGTCTCACAAGAAGAAATTTTCAACACAATCAGATCCATGTCGTTCAAAACCTGCGAACTGGATCCTCTTCCAGGTTCTCTCTACTCCGACTGTCTCCCTACTCTCCTCCCATTCATCACTGACATAATCAACACTTCTCTTCAAACTGGAACTGTCCCAGATTCTTTCAAGTCTGCTATTGTTCACCCTCTCCTCAAGAAACACAATTTAGACCCAAATGAACTGAAAAATTACCGGCCTATCTCTAATATCTCTTTCTTGTCAAAACTCCTTGAAAAAGTCGTCCTCAACCAGCTGAACTCTCACCTGTCTGCCAACAATCTCCTCAATCCTTTCCAGTCAGCCTACCGCCAGTGCCATAGCACTGAAACTGCCCTACTACACATTCTCAACAATCTCCTCCTTGCAACTGATACTGGCAAAGTCTCTCTCCTCACACTCCTTGATCTGTCTGCAGCCTTCGATACCATTGACCATGGTATTCTCCTTTCTAGACTTCATCATACTTTTGGCATCTCTGACATTGCTCTCTCCTTTTTCACTTCGTATTTATCAAACAGAAAACAAACTGTTCTCATCAATGGCACTTACTCTCAACCTGCATACCTGACCTGTGGTGTTCCACAAGGATCTGTCCTTGGCCCTGTTCTTTTCACTCTTTACACCTCCCCCCTGTCCACCATCATCAACTCCCACTCTATAAAACACCACTTCTATGCTGATGACACCCAACTTCAAGACAGTGACTCACCTGATAATATACAGCGCCTGTTGACTCGCACCACTGAGTGTTACTCGGACATTAAGAACTGGATGACGTTCAACAAACTTCAGCTTAATGACGACAAGACAGAAGCTATCCTCATTGGCACCCGTCAGAAACTTTCTCAGCTGCCTCCTCTTTCTCTCCCATTATGTAACACATCAGTCCCAATTTCTGATTCAGCTAAAAACCTTGGTGTCTGCATTAACTCTACCCTCTCCATGAACAACTTTGTTTCTCAAACTGCCAGATCTTGCTACTATCATCTCCATCGAATAAGGCTGATCAGGAAGTATCTCTCTGTCGAAACAACTGCAAAACTCGTTCTCTCCTTCATAATGTCTCGATTGACTATTGCAATTCACTCCTGTCTGGTCTTCCTGCCTCCCCCATTCACATCCTACAGCGCATTCAAAACAATGCTGTACGCCTTGTACTCAAAAAGAAAAAAGCTGACCACATATCTCCTCTCCTGGCACAACTTCACTGGCTCCCTGTATCAAAGCGCATACAGTACAAACTAGACACCATGTGCTACAAAACCTCAATAACGCAGCCCCCGATTACTGTCAAGCCCACTTGAGATCTATCTTCCCTCACGTACCTCGCTCTGCTCCGATCCTCTGATTTCCTTCCACGCACTAAGCTCAATACCTATGGTCCACGAGCTTCTCTGTTCTGGTCCACTCTCCTGGACAAACTTCCTCTCTCAGTCCGTCAGCAACCTACTTTGTCTCCTTCAAGTCCGCTCTCAAACACACCTTTTCTCCCCGCATAAATCCTAACCTCACTCAACCCCCCCCCCCCCCCCTCTGCAGCTGTCTCCGCTCGGAGGGGAATCACATGGTTATAATATACGTATAATTGTATATGCTATGCTCTCTATAATTTTCCATTGCTTTTATTCTTGCTTTTATTGCTTTTATTCTTTCTCCCCATTTATAGCCATGCGTGTGTGTGTGTGTGTGTGTGTGTGTGTGTGTGTGTGTGTGTGTGTGTGTGTGTGCGTGCGTGCGTGTGTGTGCGTGCGTGCGTGCCTGCGTGCGTGCGTGCGTGCGTGTGTGTCTGCTTCAGCGCTTAGATTTGATTTTATCAAGATTTTGCGCTATATAAATATTGTAATTATTATTATTATTATTATTAACACTGATGAGAGTGACATAGCCTTCGGTGGTGTTGAGGCGGAGAGTCAAGAGTCACTCTGAACCGCCGCTGCCTGGTTCAATCATGTTCAGCAGGCTGTTCCTTACTGCAAAGCCTACTCCGTACTCTCTTGGGGCATCAGAACTCTTTCCTTGCCAGAAGAAGGTGTAGTCCCTTTCCTTTAGTGTTCCTGAGTCAGCCAGCCGTGTTTCCTGCAGAATGGCAATGTCCACATTGAGTCTCTTTAGCTCGCTGTTTATGACGGCGGTCTTTCTGGCGTCGCTGATGTCTTGCAGATCTTGGGAGAGCCCAGGCATCATCGTTCGGACATTCCAACAGCCCAGTTTCACTGCTGATCCGTTTCCTGATCCGTTTCTTGAATTTGAAATTTTCCTTTTGCCTGGTGCGGTAATTAACGTTCTGCTTGTCAGATTTTCTCCTAATCTTCATGCACCCAATGAAGAAGGCAGGCCGTGGCGGGACAGCACCTAACTGGCTGGGGGCTGCCCAGCTTAGGCGGGCGGTAGCTGTCCAGTAAGACACGAAGGTCTCTCCCACCGTCAAAAGCAACCCCTGGCGTCAGCTCTACGCCAGTTGAGCAATGACTTATCACCGGTATCTGTTGCTTCCCGTGTTGTGTCGACACTAGTGTTAGTAGCGAAGCTGGAGTGTCCTCTCCAGGTCGTAGGTGCAGAGTGTTTGTGGATGAATGGACGGATGTAAGCCTGGGCAGTGTAATATGGAAGACAGGCTGTTGCCCATGCAACTTGTTCCCCCTCTCCACCTCGTTGACAGATCCAAAGGAACAGCAGGGCTGTTACTTTTTGGTGCCAATGCGGCCGCAGGAGCTGCCGGAAAGTGACAAAGTTTGCCATCCAACCGCCTTAGGGGCCCCACACCGGATTTACTGTCAGGGTTTACTCGCTTAGCTAGATGGCCGCGGGTAGCTCTTCAGAGCTAGATGGCCGCGGGTAGCTCTTCAGAGCTGGCGCCCTTTGATGGATCTAATTTATTTCCACTAGGGTAGGGTTTCTAACCACCCTCCTCACCATCCTCCTGAGAGGACTGGTGGGGGTGTTGGTTTAGTCGCCAGCAATTCGACCCTGTGACAGATAGTACTGGGTTCCAGGTTACCAGTAGCAGATACATCTATCCGACCTGACAGTAATTATATATATATATATATATATAATATATATATATATATATATATATATATTATATATATATATATATATATATATATATATATATATATATATATATATATATATATATGTATATATATATATGTATAATATATATATTGTGTGTGTGGTGAGTGTGTGTGAGTGTGTGTGTGTGTGTGTGTGTGTGTGTGTGTGTGTGTGTGTTTCTGTATGTGTGTGTTTCTGTATGTGTGTGTGTTTCTGTATGTGTGTGTGTTTCTGTATGTGTGTGTTTGAGTTCCACACCGGCAATTTTCTGGCAGATCCTTTGAGCCTCCATGAATCTGCACGCACTGGCATGATCTCGAAGATGGGGACGGTGGTAGGGAGGGGAGGGAACCTATGAAGCATAAAATTGACACCATCAAAATCATGGTTGCTTTAAGAGGAGCAGCGACCAGGCTAACTTTCATATTGCAGGGCGGAAAATACATACAAGATGTGAGATCTTGAGTCCACAGCTCTATCAAAAGACCCAACCTTATTTTAGTCCACCTCAATGCTCCAGCCATTCTGGTGATGTCAGTGTAATGTTTCATAAGCTCAGTTCTCTATTCCTATTCGAGGCCCCTCCATTTCAAGGCTTTAGACGAGTTTCTTAGGCGTGGCAAAGTGAGTCAAAGCTAGCCAAAAAGAGCCAACCAATCAAGCGAGCGGGTTTCTTACGGCCAGTCCCCTTGCGCGAGCAAAGCTAGCGGCTCCGTTACCGAAATGTAACGGTCACGAGAGATGCTAGTTTACGATTTTTGAAGATGGTGACCACGTGTAAGCGTATTTGTCTTCTGCTGTTGTCGTAATTATTATCATCATCATCATCACCATCATCATTCAGCTATCGAAAGTCCGTTGTTGGACGTAGGCATTTCGCAGCTGCTTTCATTCACTATTCCAGCGCCTTTCCTCTCCAGTTCTTGTCAAATCCATTTAGGTCGTCTCTCCATCTAGTTTTCTGTCTTCTTCTATTGCGAGTACCGTCTCTTAGTATCCAGAACGTGGTTTTTTGTTATCCAGCCATTGTCCATTCTCCAGGTGAAATCCTGCCCAGTTTCATTTCAGTTTGTTGATGGTTTTCTGGATGTCTCGCACTACTGTTCTTTCTCTGATCCACTGAGCCGTTTTGCGATCTTTCCAGGTGATACCAAGCATGATTCTTTCATGTGCTCGCTGCATGGTTCTTAGTTTCAAAGCGAGGTTTTTTTTTGGTTAGATTCCACATTTCTGCACCGAAGGTGACTGTGGGCAAAATACATTGGTCGTAGACTTTTCGTTTCAGGACAGTTGGAATTTTGTCATTCTTGAAAACTAAACTTGCTCTTCCAAACGCTTGCCAGCCAAGTGTTATCCTACGTTTGATTTCTTCTTCTGTGTGTGCTTGTGTGTACGTGTGTGTTTGTATGTATGTGATGTGTGTTTGTGTATGTGAGCGTGTGTTTGTGTGTGTATGTGTGTGCATGAGTGTGTGTGCGTGTGTTTCTGTATGTGTGTGTGTGTGTGTGTGTGTGTGTGTGTGTGTGTGTGTGTGGTGTGAGTGTGTGTGTGTGCGTATGGTTGTGTGTGTGTGTGTTTATTTGTGTGTGTGAATGTGTGTGTGTGTTTCTGTATATGTATGTGTGAGTGTGTGTGTGTGTGTTGTGTGTGTGTGTTTACGTGTGTGTGTGTGTGTGTGTGTGTGTGTATGTGTGTGTGTTTGTGTGTGTAGGATAAGGTGTGGTGGTAGTGGTATGTGTGTTTGTGTCTGCTTGTGCGCGCGCGCGCGTGGCGTGTGTGTGTATGTGTGTGTGTACGTGTGTGTTTGTGTTTGCGTGTGTATATGTACGTGTGTGTTTGTGTGTGTGTGTGTGTGGTGTACGTGTGTGTTTGTGTTTGCGTGTGTACATGTACGTGTGTGTTTGTGTGTGTGAGTGTGTGTGTGTTTGTGTGTGTGTGTTTACTTGCGTGCATGTGCTTGCATGAGTATGCTTGCGTGTGTGTGTGTGTATATGTACGTGTGTGTTTGTGTGTGTGTGTGTGTGTGTACGCGTGTTTGTGTGTGTATGTGCGTGTGTACGTGTGTGTGCGTGTCTGTGAGCGTGTCTTCGTGTGCACAAGAGAGAGAGAAAAAAATGTAGGTGCGTAAATATGCGTGTGTGTAAGAGTGAGTGAGAGAGAGAGAGAGGAGAGGAGGAGAGAGAGAGAGAGATAACGTATGTGTACTTCATGTGTGTTTGTTTGTGCGTGAGTTTGTGTGTTTGTGTGTGTGTGTGTGTGTGTGGTGCGTGCGTGCGTGCGTGCGTGCGTGCGTGGTGTGTGTGTGGTGTGTGTGTGTTTTCCGTGTGTGCGCATGTCCGTGTGTGTGAGATTAAATGAGAGAGAGAGGAAAACGTATATGTGTATGTGTGTGAAAACAAGAGAGAGACAGGGAGCGAGACAGAGAGAGGTGTGTATGTCTGTGTGTGTGTCTGTGAGAGAGCGAGAGAGGAGAGAGAGAGAGAGAGAGAAAGAGAAGAAAGAGGAGAGAGAGTCCCCACTGATTCCGAACAGAGGACCTTTACCCCTTCTGAGATCGTAAGTTCACGGCCACGTCTCCACCTCCTCCTTCGCCCCCCCCCCCCCCTACACCCACCCCAATCCTTAAGCTAATCTGTTCCTCGCACATCTATCTGTTCTCTCATACACACATACACACATACCCACACACCGCCTCTCACTCACGCACGCATTCAGATACACATTCATATATTCATTACACATTCACACACACACGCATGCACGAACGAACACATGCGTGCTTACACACCCGCACAAAAACGCACACACTTTTACCCAGACCGTTCTCCAAGTTGAACGTGCGCGCGCGCACATACACACGCGCACGCATATGCACACACACATTCACGCACGCACTCACGCACATACGCAGACACGCACGCATTCACGCACACAGACACGCACGCACTCACATACAGACACACACTTACATACACAGAAACGCACGCGTGCACGAGCACACACACACACATAACACACACACATAACACACACACACACACACACAGATAAACATAAATAACACAATATATATAATATATATATATTACATTAGTAATTATATATATAAAATCTGGAACAATTAATTTACAAAGCTATAATAATGATGACGATGGGGATGATAATTATGATGCGATGAAAGAACAAATGCAAAAGCCTTCTGAACCAACTCACAGTCCAACGCCAGTTGCGGGTAGAATCAATAAATGAAAAATGAGATGCATCGGCCATGGAAACTGCAACACCAGCACAACCCCTGATGACAACAATTTTGGAAGGAAACATTGAGACCAAAGGAAATCCGGGCAGACCACCCATATCTTGTTTGGACAACATCACCAGCATCAGCGGTTTGAAAGTCTGCGAAACAGAAGAGAAAAGTCTTCTCCTTCTTCTTCTTCTTCCTTCTTCTTCTTCTTCTTCTTCTTCTTCTTCTCCTTCTTCTCCTTCTCTTCCTTCTTCTCTTCTTCTTCTTCTTCCTTCTTCTTCTTCTTCTTCTCTTCTTCTTCTTCTTCTTCTTCTTCTTCTTCTTTCTTCTTCTTCTTCTTCTTCTCTTCTTCCTCCACTTCCTTCTTCGTCTTCTCCTCCTCCACTTCCTTCTTCTTTTTTTCTCCTTCTTCTTCTTCTTCATCATTTTCTTCTTCTTCTTCATCTTCTTCTTCTTCTTCTTCTCCTACTCTTCCTCCTCCTCCTCCTCCTCTTCTTCTTCTTCTTTTCCCTTAACTTCGTGAAAGTCATTGTGGCGCTACTCCAAAGAACTGTTCATCAGATTCCTCCAGCTCTGCTGTTTGCGTGCCAAAGCCTGGATCTCTGCAGATGATTTCTCTGTCCATTTCCCAGTGTGGTCTGTCCATCGTTATTTTTTTCTGTCTTCCTCTCTGTCTCCTTCCCTCAACAGTTCCTCAGAAGGAATGGTCCAGTAAAGCCACTGGATCTTGTTACATGGTCATACCAACGTAGTTTTCTTTCCCTAAACCTTTGTTTCCCACACCCTGCAGGAAGCTGGTGGATAGGATGAGAGGGTCAAGGGGTTAAGTTTTTGCTTTGCTTGCATGGTGGACAATGTCGATGCTGGAGGACAGGGTGCGGGAGTGAAAGGGTTAAATAAGGTCAGCAGGTCAAGTTTTAGAGGGATACCATCACGAAATGTTCTTTCGTTGGATGAGTAATGACCTCGCCAAACTGGTGAACGACTTGGGCAAATCATCTTTCACGAATAATACCTGATTACCTTCGAAAACAGAACATAACACACGCACACACATACACACAAGCATGCACAAACACTCACACACACACACACACACACGCCGCGCACACACACACACACACACACACACACACACACACACACACACACACACACACACACACACACCACTGTCTCTCACTCTTTCTCTGTCACACATCACACAACACACACACACACACACACACACACACACACACACACCACAGACACCCCCCACGCATATACATATACGAACACACACACACACACACACGGACACGTCCCCACGCATATACATTTACGAACAACACACACACACACACACACACACACACACACACACACACACACACACACACACACACACACACACACACACACACACACAGACGTATACACATTCATACTCACAAAACCATCAAAAACAAAAACCAACAACAACAAATACAAATACAAACAAAAACCAAGCTAAAACAAAAAACAAAATGGTCAAACATATAAAA
>CM060307.1:40894779-40902279 GCA_030674185.1 Monoplex corrugatus | reverse complement strand
CTGATGGGGACAACCATCCCAAGGAACTGGGGGAAGGGGGACTAATCTAATCCTGTACTCACACCACCAGAACAACAATAATGTTAAGATGGGTCAGTGAGAAGGCCAGTTTTAATGTAGCGCACCCTGGGATTCGAACCCACAACCATTAGCATGTGAATCCGACGCTCAAACCGACTGAGCTACTGGGTCCCGCTCGGAACAGGTTGATTGATTATTGAGTTGGATCAGTTTTTACGTCGACACCCACCCCCACCTCAGGTGATATGGCCGACGGGGATAACCATCCCAGGGAAGTGGGGAAGTGGGACTTACCTAATCCTATACTGACACCACCAGAACAACAATGATATTAAGATGGGACGGTGAGAAGGCCAGTTTTAATGTAGCGCACCCCGGGATTCGAACCCACAACCATTAGCATGTGAATCCGACGCTCAAACCAACTGAGCTACTGGAGCCCGCGCTCCGCTCGGAACAGGAGACGGGCACTGCATTCATAATATATACAGATCCCCGGAAAGGTTTAAAAAAAAAAAAAGAGGCCTTTTACCGTATCACACTCGCCAGCGACCTGTTTATACTGGTACTGAATAAGATGACAAATATATTTAGTCACGGAGGCGTACCTGACATGTCGTAAAACTGACAAGGACATTGACACCAAGGATCACCGTTACACCTGGGAATAAAAGTAGCTCGGGTATTCTTACTATTAGCACTAAAGTGGGATTATCGCTATTTTACGAGCAAGACCTGGTCTCAGCGGATTCTCTTTCTTTTCTATAGGCCGAACAAATATTCACTTTTATGTGGTTATTCACACTGTGTGTTGGTATAGGACCGTTTTCTGTCTGTTTGGATATAAATCGTTTACACTCTGGTTGTACATCAATCCTTTACATTCTGGTTATACGTAATCTTTTATATTCTGGTTATACATTAAACCTTTACATTCTGTTTATACGTAATCTTTTATATCCTTTACATTCTGGTTACAAATCAATCCTTTACATTCTGGTTGTACATTAATCCTTTACATTTTGGTTGTACATTAATCCTTTACATTCTGGTTGTACATTAATCCTTTACATTCTCGTTGTACATTAGCCTTTTATATTCTAGTTGAATATTAATCCTATACATTTTGGTTGAACATTAATCCTTCACATTCAGGTTGTACATCAATCCTTCACATTCTGGTTGTACATCAATCCTTTATATTCTGGTTGTACATTAATCCTTTACATTCTGGTTGTACATTAACCCTTTACATTCTGGTTATACGTTAATTCTTTACATTCTGGTTATACGTGATCTTTTATATTCTGGTTATACATTAATCCTGTACATTCTGGTTGTACATTAATCCTTTACATTCTGGTTGTACATCAATCCTTTACATTCTGGTTGTACATCAATCCTTTATATTCTGGTTGTACATTAATCCTTTATATTCTGGATGTACGTGACATTTCACATTCTGGTCGTACATCAATCCGTTGCATTCTGGTTGTACATCAATCCTTTATAATCTGGTTGTACATTAATCTTTAACAATCTGGTTGTACATCAATCCTTTACATTCTGTTTGTACATTAATCCTTCACATTCTGGTTGTACATTAATTGTTCACATTCTGGTTGTACATTAATCGTTCACATTCTGGTTGTACTTTAATCCTTCACATTCTTGTCATACTTTAATCTGTCATATTCTGGTTGTATATGACACTTCACATATTGCTTGTACTTTAATCCTTCACATTCTGGTTGTATATGACAATTCACATTCTGGTTGTATATAACACTTCACATTCTGGTTGTACAAGATACATCACATTCTGTTGTACATAACACTTCACATTCTGGTTGTACGTGACATTTCACATTCTGGTTGTACATAACACTTCACATTCTGGTTGTACATAACACTTCACATTCTGGTTGTACATAACACTTCACATTCTGGTTGTACATGACATTTCATATTCTGGTTGTACATAACACTTCACATTCTGGTTGTACATGACACTTCACATTCTGGTTGTACATGACATTTCACATTCTGGTTGTACATAACACTTCATATTCTGGTTGTACATGACACTTCACATTCTGGTTGTACATGACACTTCACATTCTGGTTGTACATGACATTTCACATTCTTGTTGTACATGACACTTCACATTCTGGTTGTACATGACTTTCACAATCGGTTGTACTGACACTTCACATTCTGGTTGTACATGACACTTCACATTCTGGTTGTACATTAATCCTTCACATTCTGGTTGTGTACATGACACTTCACATTCTGGTTGTACTTTAATCCTTCACATTCTGGTTGTACATGACACTTCACATTCTGGTTGTACATGACATTTCACTTCTGGTTGTACATGACATTTCACATTCTTGTTGTACATGACACTTCACATTCTGGTTGTACATGACACTTCACAATCTGGTTGTACATGACACTTCACATTCTGGTTGTACATGACATTTCACATTCTGGTTGTACATGACATTTCACATTCTGGTTGTACATGACATTTCACATTCTGGTTGTACATGACACTTCACATTCTGGTTGTACATTAATCCTTCACATTCTGGTTGTGTACATGACACTTCACATTCTGGTTGTACTTTAATCCTTCACATTCTGGTTGTACATGACACTTCACATTCTGGTTGTACATGACACTTCACATTCTGGTTGTACTTTAATCCTTCAAATTCTGGTTATGTACATGACATTTCACATTCTGCTTGTACATGACACTTCACATTCTGGTTGTACATAACACTTCACATTCTGGTTGTACATTAATCCTTCACATTCTGGTGTGTACATGACACTTCACATTCTGCTTGTACTTTAATCCTTCACATTCTGGTTGTACATGACACTTCACATTCTGGTTGTACATGACACTTCACATTCTGGTTGTACTTTAATCCTTCAAATTCTGGTTATGTACATGACATTTCACATTCTGCTTGTACATGACACTTCACATTCTGGTTGTACATGACACTTCACATTCTGGTTGTACATGACACTTCACATTCTGCTTGTACTTTAATCCTTCACATATACAAATGACACTTGACATTCTAGTTGTACATGATCCTTCTATGACGATCCTGTCCCTTCTCCTTTCCTCCCTTAACCACTCCCAGGATTACTGACCTGCACACATATTCATATTCATATTCATATTCGTATCTGTATTCATTTCTTTTGACACAGTGGATGTGTTTGTGTGTTTGTGTGTGTATATGTTTGTATGTGTATGTATGAGTGTATTTGCCAGTGTGCATGTTGTGCATGCTTGCGTGTGCATATTTGAATGTGTGTGTGTCTGTGTTTGTATATGTGTGTGTGGTTTAAGAATGGTAAGTATAGGGGTCTCAATAGTTACAGCGTGGGCTACCATACCCAACCCGGATAGGAGAAGGACCTCCAGATATAGAGATGAGCTGCTCAGCAATCCCAAATCAAATCGATGGTGATTGTGGAGAGTGAAGAGTACATCTGGTAGCACATATGTGTCATAAAATGCCTAATATGTTGGGAGGAGAGATCGTCTCGGCGAAGGTAGGCACCATAAAATCTGCCTACAGCCCCCTGTTGCCTTGTGGGGGTAGTCGTGGGAACCGATAAAGGCTAGCAGAGATTCTGTAGAAAAAGTTTGGAAGGCAACGGGAATCCATCATCGTCGTATGTTCCCAAGAATATCATGCCTCAAGATATGAGCAAAACAAAAAGTGAACAACGTGAAAAAAGGTTTCTCTGGAGCTCATTCGTCTGGAGTGGAAGGCATGTACAAGTGAGACCAAGACAATAATCAAGTTACTGCTATAAGATTAAAAGCCTTGTTAAAAAAATGAACATGAATTTGAAGCGAGGGAGAGGGGACAGGTGGCGCCCTAGTGGTGCTGGCCCTGGCAAAGTTGAGGTCTCTGCCACCTCACTCCCCTACGACCCCATGGTTATGAAAATATCTAGGAAGGACCTCAGAACCTGGCCAGCTCATGGGTTTATGTGCAAGCTTAGGGCTTGAGCCGTGATCATTCTGGATTTTCTCCATCACATGGCACCTGTGACGTTAATGCATTGTTATAGACTTCATTCTGTGCGTGGAGATTTCATCCATCTTGAGAAATTGAAACTGAAATTGAAACTATAAGATCAAACGATACAAAAACTGCAGGAAGCCGGTGGATAGGGAGGGGGAGTTAACTCTTTGACTCACGCACCCTATCCACCAACAGCAAAAACTTAACCCTTTGACTCCCTCACCTTTCCCCCAGCTTCCTGCAGGAAGCTGGTGGAAAGAGTGAGGGAGTCAAAGGGTGAATTTTTGCTTTACTAGCATGGTTGACAATGCAGGATGTTGGTGGATAGGGTGCGTGGGTCAAAGAGTTAAAGGGTTAACTTTTTTGTAGTTGGTGGAGAGGATGCGGGAGTCAAAGGATTAACCATACGCGTCGAGTGTAGCTAACAAGCCACAAGCGGGATTTTCACTTGTGCGCCACTACCCGAGTTACGCAACAATCACCAACAGAAAGCTAGCTATCAGATTCTCAATGTCACACTCGTCGAGTCAAGTCAAGTCCAACAAATCACGTAATAACCACTCACACGTCGTCGACCTTCAACTTCTGGACTAAGGCTTGCCTTGTTCATTGGTGACTGTTGGGTAACTGGGGAAGTGGTATAGAGAGGAACTCTGGCTCGTTGCTTTTCTGTGAAATATTGTGGGATTTTTCTTCTTTGATTGCAGGGTTTGAATCCCGGGTGCACTACATTTTAACCCTTTGATTCCCGCACGCCCCTATCTACCAACTTCAAAAACATAGGCTAGATAGGGCCTCAGAACCTGGCCATCTCATGGGTTTATGTGGAGGCTTAAGACTTGTGCCATGATCATCATACACCTGGCACCTGTGACGTTAGTGCGTATGGAATTCATTCTGAGCGCGGAGACGTCATCTTGAGAAACCAAAACTGAAACTGAAACTATAAGATTAAAAGATACAAGAAGTGCAGGAAGCTGGTGGATAGGGTGAGGGACTTAACCCTTTGACTCCCACACCCTATCCATCAACTGCAAAAAGGTAACCCTTTGACTCCCTCACCCTGTCCCCCAGCTTCCTGCAGGAAGGGTTAAGTTTTGCTTTGCTAGCATGGTTGACAATGCAGGATGTTGGTGGATAGGGTGCTGGAGTTAAAGGGTTAACCATATGCGTCAAGTGTTGCTAACAAGCGACAAGTCAGATTTTCACTTGTGCGCCAGTACCCGAGTTATGCAACAATCACCAATAGCAAGCCAGCTATCAGATTCTCAATGTCACACTCGACGAGTGAGTTCGGTCAAGTCCAACAAATCACGTAATAACCACCCACACGTGGTCGACCTTCAACGGCTGAACTAAGGCTTTGACTTGTTGGTTGATGACTGTTGCGTAAATGGGGAAGTGGTATAGAGAGGTTTGTTATTTTTCTGTGAAATACTGTGGGATTTTTCTGCCTTGAATCCCGACGTTGAATCCCAAGGTACACTACATTAATCCTTTGACTCTCACACCCTCATTAACCCTTTGACTCCCGCACCCTGTCCACCAACTTAAAGAACAGGCCAGGTAGGGCTCAGGGCCTGGCCAGCTCATGGGTTTATGTGCAGGTTTAGGGCTTGTGCCCTGATCATTCTGGATCTTCTCCATCACATGGTACCTTTTACGTTACTGCATATGGAATTCATTCCGAGAGCGGAGACGTCGTCTTCAGAAACTGTAAAGGAAACTGAAACTGTAAGATTACAAAATAAAAGAACTGCAGGAAGCTGGTGGATAGAGTGAGGGAGTTAAAGGGTTAATTTTTTTTGCAGTTGGAGGAGAGAGTGCGGGAGTCAAAGGGTTAACCGTACGCGTCGTGTGTGGCTTACAAGCCACAAGCCAGATTTTCACTTCTGCGCCAGTACCCAAGTTACGCAACAGTCACTAACAGCAAGCTATCAGAGGTCGCAATGTCACACTTGACTTGTAGGGTCAAGTCCAACAAATTACGTAAATAACCACCCATACGTGGTCGACCTTCAACAGCTAAGGCTTTGCCTTGTTGGTTGGTCACTGTCGCATAACTGGGGAAGTGGTATAGAGAGGAAATCTGGCTTGTTGCTTTTCTGTGAAATATTATAGGATTATTTTTGCCTTGACTGCGGGGCTTGAATCCCAGGGTGTGCTACATTAACCCTTTGACTCCCACACCCTCATTAACCCTTTGACTCCTGCACCCTATCCATCAACTTCAAAAACAGGCCAGGTAGGGTCTCAGGACCTGGCCAGCTCATGGGTTTATGTGTAGGTTTAGGGCTTGTGTTGTGATCATTCTGGATCTTCTCCATCACATGGCACCTTTGACGTTAGTGCATATGGAATTCATTCCGAGCACAGAGACGTTGTCTTGAGAAACTGAAACTGAAATATGAAACTATAAGATTATCAGATAAAAGAAGTGCAGGAAGCTGGTAGATAGGTTGAGGGACTTAACCCTTTGACTCCCACACCCTATCCACCAACTGCAAAAACTTAACCCTTTGACTCCCTCATCTTATCCATCAGGATCCTGCAGGAAGCTGGTGGATAGAGTGAGGGAGTCAAATGGTAAAGTTTTGCTTTGCTAGCATGGTTGACAATGCAGGATGTTGGTGGATAGGGTGTGGGGGTCAAAGAGTTAAAGGTTAAATTTTTGCAGTTGGTGGAGAGGGTACGTGAGTCAAAGGGTTCCCCCCACCCCACTAGTACCCGAGTTATGTAACAATCACCAACAGCAAGCTAGCTATCAGATTCTCAATGTCACACTCGACGAGTTTGGTCAAGTGCAACAAATCACGTAATAACCACCCGCACGTGATCGACCTTCAACGGCTGGACTAAGGCTTTGACTTGTTGGTTGGCGACTGGGGAAGTGGTATAGAGAGGAAATCCGGCTTGTTGTTTTTCTGTGAAATATTGTGGGATTTTTATGCTGATTGCTCTGATTGCAGGGTTTCAATCCTGGGGTACGCTACATTTTAACCCTTTGATTTCCGCACCCACCCTATCCACCAACTTCATAAACATAGGTTAGGTAGGGCCTCAGAACCTGGCCATCTCATGGGTTTTATGTGAAGGCTTTTAAGATTTGTGCCATGATCATCATACACATGGCACCTGTGACGTTAGTGCATATGGAATTCGTTCCGAGCGTGGAGACGTCGTCTTGAGAAAATGACACTGAAACTTAAAAAACATAACCCTTTGACTCCCTCACCCTATCCACCAGCTTCCTGCAGGAAGCTGGTGGATAGAGTGAGTGAATCAAAGGGTTATGTTTTTGCTTTGCTAGCGTGGTTGACAATACAGGATAATGATGGGCAATGTATGGATGTCAAAGGGTTAAAACTGATCTTCTCACTATCCCATCTTAGCAAGCATCATTGTTGT
>CM060307.1:40879779-40887279 GCA_030674185.1 Monoplex corrugatus | reverse complement strand
GGCACACATCATCTGTAGGGAATTTAATTCTTATGAAGTTCACTTTTTTCGTTCCTCCTTGCCCAGATCCAGCTTGAGCTCCTTTCTGCTGCCTCTGCCATCGCTTTAAGGGCTCTAGTCCTCTTCTTCCCAGAAATGGCGAGTTGTTTCATGAGATCATAAGCGGAGGTGCCCAAAACCCTCTTGCCCCGACCTCTATGGCGAAGATTTTGACCCGCAGACCTGCTTTCTTCAGGGTGCTGGCAAGACCGGCGTATTTTTCGGTCTTGTAGATATGTGCTTCTTCCATTCTGCTTTCGTATGGCACAGTGAGTTCTATCAGAATCACTTGTTTCGAGGAGTCAGAGTGGAGAGCGATGTCTGGTCTCATGCCTGTCTTGCTGATGACATCTGGGTAATTTCTCCACTCTGGGAGGTCTGCTGTACACTCCCAGTCGACTGCTCCATCCAGAAGACCCTTTGGCAATGTGCTGGTTGTCATAGCACTTTCGGGCCAGACCTGTTTCCCTCCTGCTTTGTAGAACGTTGTCATAGCAATTGGTGCGTTTGGGGTCATGGTTTTTTCGCTAACCACATCTGTGATCACTTTCAGAACTTGGTTGTGCCTCCATGTATACCTTCCTTGGGCTAGCGCTACTTTGCAAGAGCTTAGGACATGTTCCACTGTTTGTTTCTTCTGACAGAGCGGACATGCTGGGTCGTCTGCTTTCCCCCATTTCACTAAGTTTGCATTCGAGGGGAGCAGGTCATATACAGATCTGAGGAGGAAGCTTATCCTTAGAGGAGCCATGTGCCACATATCGTTCCAGCTGAGACTTCTTTGGAGTGCACTGTCCCATGTTGTCCATTGCCCCTGTTGACCTTGCTGGACTGCCTTCTGCACTCTTTTGACATCTTCTTCTTCCTTCAACTCCTGTATGATCATGTCTCTTTTTTCCTTCCCTTTGGCTTTGGACCACCACTGCATTTTTGTTGCTCCCAGTCCCTGTCTGTTGGTTTGCGTGTGTCCAATTATTTCTTTGATGCTGAGGTTTCTCTTGGCATTGTTTACAGCCTCTTGGACTTTCCACTTTCTGCCAGTTCTCAGCTTTGGATGAACTGATCTCACGATATTGTCTTCCGATTCCTCCAGCATGCTCAACAGTCTTGCTTTTCCAACTTTGTATTCCTCCACTATGGATTTGAGAGGTAGCTTCAGCATTGCTTGACGACAGTAGAATGCAACATCAGTGAGACCAGGTGGGACACCGAGCCATTTTCTTGTGTATTTGTTGATTTTGGCTTCCATTGCTTCGACTGTGCTGGTGCAAATGTCATAGATTAGCAGTGGCCACAGCAGCTTTGGTATCAACATGAACTGTAGACACCAGACTTTGTATTTGCCTGGCAGTCCGCAGTTATCTATTTTCTTCAGGCCTTCTTCTGCTGTTTGCTTGGTTTCACATCCCATTTGTGTGTCTTTCAGGGAGTCATCATACCATCTTCCGAGACTTTTTACTGGCTCTTCTGTGACAGTGGGGATGGCTTGGTTGGCTACCATGAATTTGACTGAATCTGCCACTTTTCCTTTTCGCAGTGAGAGACTTCGGGATTTCTTAGGTTTGAACCTCATTCTTGAAGAGGCCACCAGCTCATCCAGCTGCTTTAAGATTTGGTGTGTCTCTTCCTCATCCGTGGACAAGACTGTTGTGTCATCCATGAAAGCTTTCAGAGGAGGCATCTGGTATCCATCTCCCAGATTCACTGGACCTGAACTCTTCATTGCAGCTTTCAAGATGACTTCCATTGCCAACACGAACAGTATGGGAGAGATTGCACAGCCCATTGCAATGCCCACCTCTAGGTCTATCCAGTCCGTGGTGTATTCTTTGGTAGAGAACCGCATTGAGAACCCTTGGAAATACTTCCTCAGCATTGTTCGGATGTTTTCTGGGATGTGATACATTTCAAGAGCCAGCTGGATCATATCGTGTGGAACTGATCCATATGCATTCGCCAGATCAAGCCAAACTACGTCAATGTCTCTCTTCTCTGTTCTTGCTTTTTGGATGGCATCCCAAATCAACGTGGCATGTTCCAAGCATCCAGGCATTCCTGGTATGCCTCCCTTTTGGACTGACATATCCAGATACTCGTTTTCAGTCAGGTATTTTGTCAATCTTGCTGCCATAACAGAGAAGAAGATTTTCCCTCGACGTTCAGAAGTGATATTGGCCTGAACTGATTGATGCTGCTGGAGTTCTGCTCCTTCGGAATGTACACTCCTTCAGCTCTCATCCATTGGTCGCTGATCTTCTGGTTCCTCCATGCTGATCGAATCATCTTGTGGAGCCACTCGAGCACTTTTGGGCATTTCTTGTAGAGCAGGTATGGTATTCCGTTTGGTCCAGGTGCTGACTTGGCTCTGGCTTTCTTTACTACGTTCTTCACTTCATCCAGTGTTGGTGGTTTGTTATTGAATTTTCCTTCTGGCGCTGCAGGCCAAACCAGATTCTGGATTTCAAGTGGTGCCTCGCGCTGAGAATCGGAATATGTTTCCCTGAGATGCTGCTCTAGGGTTTCCTTGCCCACTGTGAGAGTCCCTGATTTGGGTTGTTCAAACAGCTTTCTTGAAAAGTCAAAGGGATCTTTGAAGAAACGATCTTGAGTCTTCTTCTTTTTGCTCTTTCTTCGCCTTGCTGATTCCACTTTGCTGAGAGCATTGTGTTTGGCCTTCAGATCTTTCCAGAGTTCCAGGAGCCCTTGCTTCTCGAATTCTGAGGCAGTTTTCATTCGCTTTTTAAGCTTCCTTTTCTCCCTCCGGATGCTCTCCATCTGTTGCTGTCTTCTGGATTTCTGGGGAGGCGTTTTTGTCTTTGGCTGCTTCACTCCATAAGTGTCCCTGCAGATAGAGTATATGATGTCTCCGTATGTGTCAAGTTTGTGTTCCAGCGTACTGTTCCCTATTAGCGCATTCAGCTTAAGGACAAGTTCCTCATCTAATTTCTCCCATTGTTCTTTTGCACCGGCAGGCGGCAAATTGAGTTTTCCACGTTTGGCGTTAAGAGCTTGTGCAAAATCCGCATCAGAACCGTCAGCGTGGATGTCCTTGGCACTATGGTTTAATTCCTGGCCTTGGTCATCCAACGTCTCACCTGCTATCGCAGTGCGCTGCTGCTGGTTCGTATGTATCTTCAAACAGCCCATTTTTGTCCTGTGGATCTTCATGCCGCGTTTGGTGGTGAATCTCCTTCCACACGCACACGGAAATTCCAACTGGTCATTAATCATGGTCCGTTGTGCGTTTCCAGTCGTGATGGAGTCAGTGCCGATGGATTCATCATTCTCTCCCCCTTTCGGTGAATCCTGGGAGCATCTTTCATTTGAAAAACTCGTGGCATGTTATCAAAGGCAAGGTATCTACCTATGTATCTATCTATCTGTGTGTCTGTCTATCTATCTATTTGTCTATCTATCTATCTATCTATCTATCTATCTATGTGCGCATCTATCTGTTTGTCTGCCTGCCTGTCTGTCTGTCTGTCTGTCTGTGCATGTATATATGTATGTATGTATGTATGTATGTATGTATGTATGTATGTACGTATGTATGTATGTATGTATGTATGTATGTATGTATGTATCTATATATATATATATGTATCTATCTATCTATCTATCTGTCTATCTATCTATCTATTATCTATCTATCTATCTATCTATCTATCTATTTATCTATCTATCGATCTATCTAAGTACTTTTGTCCACCTATCTATCTATCTATCTATCTATCTATCCACCTATCTGTCTATCTATCTATCTATCTATCTATCTATCTATCTGTCTATCTATCTATCTATCTATCTATCTATATATATATATCTGTTCGTATGGGACAGATATTGACGCAAGACAAATGCAATGCGAGATATAAGAATTATGCAAAGTTCATTAAATGGAGAGAGTCTGAGAGGGAGAGAGACAGAGACAGAGACAGAGACAGAGAGACACAGAGAGACACAGAGACACAGAGAGAGAGAGAGAGAGAAGAGAGAGAGAGAGAGAGAGAGAGAGAGAGAGAGCTAGCAACTGCAATTAAAAAAAAAAAAGAAGATTGGAAAAAAGTGGAACATGAAATAATAAAATCGTTCTTGTACGGCGCTATTCTCCAATCTAAATTTCAAGTCTCTACGCATTTCACACAATCAAACGATTTAGCGTGCATGGAGAATTTAACCCTTTGATTCCCACACTCTATCCACCATCTGCAAAAACCTTACCCTTTGATTCCCTCACCCTATCCTCCAGCTTCCTGCAGGAGGATGAGGGAATCAAAGGGTTACATTTTTCCTTTGCTAGCATGGTTGGCAATGCAGAATGCTGGTGGACAGAGGTGCAGGAGTCAAAGGGTTAAATTAATCTGTTAGGTGAGTTGACCACATTCCGCTATGTTGTCGCACAGTATACATCTTTGCGGGCGGGAGGTGCTTTTCCTGTTTCTAAAGGGCAGTTAGACAGACAGACAGACAGACAGACAGACAGATAGACACACAGACAGAGATAGAGACAGAGACAGAGCGAGACAGAGAAACAGAGAAAAAGACAGAGAAACAAAGAGAGAGAGAGAGAGAGCGGGAGGGAGAGAGAGAGAGAGAGAGATAGACAGACAAACAGACGGACAGAGAGAGACAGAGAGACAGAGATAGACAGACAGACAGAAGGAAGAAAGATTGAGAAAGAGAGAGAGAAGAAACAGAGAGACAGAGAAGAGAGAGAAGGAAGACAGAGAGGGAGAGAGAGAGAGGGGGGGGAAGAAAGAGGGAGAGCAGACAGACAGATAGATAGACAGATATACAGAGAGAGAGAGAGAGAAAGACAGAGAGAAGAGAAGAGAGAAGGAAGAGAGAGAGATTGGGAGAGAGGGAGAGAAACAGAGAGATAGAGAGACAGAAGGAAGAGAGAAAGAAGAGAGAGAGAGAGCAAGAAGAGAGAAGGAAGATAGAGGGGGAGATAGAGAGACAGATAGACAGACACACAGACACAGACACAGAAGAGATAGAAACAGAGACAGAGAGAGAAAGAGACAGAGAGACAAACAGACAGAGAGAGAGGAGGGAGAAAGGAGGAAGAGTGAGAGACAGACAGACAGACAGATAGACAGACACAACAGACACACAGACAAGACATAGAGAGAAAGAGAGAGACAGAGACAGACACAGAGATAGAGACACAGAGAGAGATTAACATCTCATGATACCTCCCACACAATCTTCTCACACTAACACTTGTGATCTTTTATGTGTGGGAGGGGTTGATGGGCTGAGTGCGTGCGCACTGTCATAACTTACAGGACCTTTGAAGTACATGTTTTGATATTCTCCATGCGTAGACAGCGCGGCGCCCAAATCAACAGTTCAGATGATCGTAAGCGTCCGGTTCACATGCTAATGGTTGTGAAATTGTTGTTTTGTCTTCTGTTTGTCAGCCTGGTTGGTTGGTTGGTTTTTCCGATTTCACTCGGTTGTGTGTATATATATATATATATATATATATATATATATATATATATATATATATATATATATATATATATTATGTGTGTGTGTGTGTGTGTGTGTGTGTGTGTGTGTGTGTGTGTGTGTGTGTGGACTTCACTTTGTTGTTGTTGTTGCTGTTTTTCCGTTAGGGTCGTCCCATTTAGCTTAGGCTGTTTCCTGTGTAAAGACGAACCACACACACACAACACACAGACACACACGCACACACGCACGCACGTATGCGCACACACACACAAACACACGCACACACACACACACGCACGCACGCACGCACGCACGCACGCACGCACACACAACACACACACACACACACACAAATAGAATTAGAACGCGGTTTTGTTAGAACAAAACGAGAAAATTTCGGCCAACTGGCCTTTGTCAAACGTATAGAAAAAACAACAAAAAATATATGCACAGTGCTTTTGACAGATATGATGGGCATCAAAAAACCTATCAGTGAATATCTGTTCTTCTGTATGATCATCATCATCAAATGCCTTGCCACATGGCGTTGGCGATCATGGCCCTCCATAAGCATCTGTCCCTTGTTGCCGCAAGCATATCTTCCATCTTCTCTGTCTTCAGCCACTCTGCAAGTCCGTCCAATATTTTTTCCTGGGTCTACCTGGTGCTCTCTTTCCTTCCAGCTTTCCTGTTGTGACCAGGTGCTCTAATTCCCCTTTCCTCATAAAATGGCCTATAAATGGTGTTTGTCTTTTTCCTAATCTTCCTGATGAATGATCTTTCTGTGTCTGCCTCCATCATGACTGTCCCGTTTGTTTTCTTTGCTGTCCATGGAACTCTCAACATTCTTCTTAGAAACCACATCTCGGCTGCCTCAATCTTCTTCTGGCTTTGCTTGTTGACTGTCCACGCCTCACAACCGTATAGCATTATCGGTTCTATATAACATTCAAGAATTCTCTTCCTGATTTTAATTGATAGGCATTTGTTGGTAAGAATGTCTTTTCATCTTCTTGAATGCTGTTTTGGCTTGGCTGATTCTGCTGGCTATGGCTGATGTGCATCTGCCGTCTGGTGAAATGATTGTTCCCAGATATTTAAACTTATCAACCCTCTCAAGGTTATGCCGTTTGCTGTTATTTTGCATAAGGGATTTCATGTTTTTTTTCCTGATTACCATGACTTCAGTCTTCTTGCTGCTTAGCTCCAACCCCTTAACTTTGCTTTCTATATTTAGTATATTCACAAGGTTTTGTGGGTCCCTTTCATTTTCTGCAATTAGCAGTGTCATCTGCATATCGAATGTGTTTATCATTTTTCCTCCAACCTTTAATCCAGTGTCTTCTAGGTTTCTCATGATGTTTTTTTCGCTGTAAAGTGAAAACAGATCTGGTGACAAAACACACCCTTGTCTGACTCCTCTTTTGATATTTTGGAAAGAGCTTATATCGTTTTCTAATCCCATTGTAATTGTTTGTTCCCAATACATATTCCTGATTATTCGTAGATCTTTTCCATCAATATTGAGTCTTTTTAGCTGGTTGATCAGTTCTCCATGTCTTACCCGATCGAAAGCCTTGGTATAATCAACAAAGCATAAATACAAATCCTTATTCATGTTGATTGACCTCTCTATGATAGTTGTTAGGATGTATATGGCATTAATGGTTTCTTTCCCTTCGACAAATACACACTATTCTTCTGCTATTTCACATTTGATTCTATTCCTTGTCCTCATCATGACTATTCTTAACAGGATCTTTGTTACATAACTCATCAGGCTGATTGTGCGATGGAGTTCGCATTCTTTGGCCCTTGTTTTCTTTGGAAGTGCAATGAAATTTGATTTTGACATATCTTTGGGGATTTTTCCAGTGTCATAAAATCCCATTCAGGAGGTCTGTTAATTTTTCAACACCAAATTTCTCCAGGGCTTCAATCATCTCTGTAGTAATATTGTCTGGTCCTGGGGCTTTTCCTGGTTTCATCTTTTTCAGT
>CM060307.1:40854779-40874779 GCA_030674185.1 Monoplex corrugatus | reverse complement strand
TACATCATTGTTGTTCTGATGGGTCGATAAAGGATTAGATAAGTTTCCCCCCCCCCCTTTCCCCACGTCCCTGGGATGCTTATCCCCGTTGGCCATATCACCTGAGGTGGGTGCCAAAAAAATGAGGTGGGTGCCAGAAACAAATTGAATCAACCAACTAATCAATCAATCAATTAATTAATCAATCAATCAATCAATCAATCAATCGAACTATCAATCGAACTATCAATCAATGAAATGACACCACTATAAGGCCATGGTAACAAAGACACAAAAACTGACATATATTTTTAATCATTATTCACTCCCGAGCCACTACCGTTGTATACTTGAAATACTTCTTTTTGTATATTACAACTTTATTCTTTTTTTTTCTGTATATCTATTTCTTAATCCTTTGACTCCCGTACCCTATCCACAACTGCAAAATCTTAACCCTTTCTTTCCCTCTCCCTATCCACCAGCTTCCCTGGATAGAGTGAAAGAGTCAAAGGGTTTTGTTTTTGCTTTGCTAGCACGGTTGACAATGCAGGCTGCTGGTGGACGGGGTGCGGGAGTCAAAGGGTTAATGTTTTGCTTCTACGGTTAAGCTAATGGGATCAGCTTTACATACATGCTCATTGTTATTATGTGATATTCTATCCCTAAAGGAAGTTTGATGCTGTGGGGGACACAACTGTTGTTTCTCCCAAGAAAGAAAAACATGAAGGCAACAAGCATTTGCTAATACAAATGTAGTAGTAGGCCTCCGTAAATCAGCGACGACTATGGATATATCCTAGTGTCGTGTCGAGTCGAGTTGACGCCTCTGGAGCAGCGTCGGCTGTGTCTGGTAGGCCGATGCAGGAAAGGCAGTCTCCGCCACATCAGATGCATGTATGAATGCTGGCTGTGGAGTTCCCTTCACAGGAGCTCGCGTTCCCTTCACAGGAGCTCACTTCCGCCTGGCTTTTTTTCCTTAGCCAAGGTCTAAATTTTCATTTCCGCTAGCTCTCATATGTTGATGTCCAGAACTTTCATATCGCGCTTGAAGACGGCTTTGTTTAGTAGCTGTAGGCGGCCAAAAGATCAATTGCCGGAGACTAGTTCACCGTAAAGGATATACTTTGGGAAACGTCCATTTTCCTGGCGCACATGGCCAAGCCAGAGCGGCATGCATTGTCTGAGCTGTGTGTGCATAGTGGGGAGACCAGCTCATACTAGAACTTGGGCGTTTGGTATTTTGTCGCTCCGCTTGATGCTAAGGACGCGGCGAAGGCAGTTTTCGCTCTGAATACACATGTACACAATGGATTCATGTATGTAAGAGGATCATGCCGAAAGTGAAAACCAGAATTAAAAAGAAACTGTACAGAACAGAACAGTGCAAACTCAACACGGAACTCGAAAAGTCTACGTGAAACTTGGACATTTGTAATGCGAAGTGACCGCCGGCCATATCTACCATTGATTATGACAGATATTTGATACTATTCTCTGTTTATATGTAAAACATATTGTATCAAATATGTTGTGCTCGATAAAAATTCACAAACTACCCGTGGATGTCACTGTTTATTTTGTCAGTTTTAAATGTTGTAAGCATATTTCATTCAGGTTCAGGCTCATACTGCTAATGGCCTAGCCGACTATAAGAACCATCTTAGGGCTAAAACTAGGTTAAAAACACCCATATTTGAGTAAAAAGACTACAGTTAAAAACCAAGCTCATTGTAATCTTTCAACTCTATTATTGTTATTGTTATTTTCGTTTAAAACCCAGCCGACTGCCATAACAGGGCTATAACCGTTTCAAAACATACACATTACTTCAACAGGACAAAAAAAGAAGAAAACTAAGTACACCTATCAATGCATTCGAGCACATAATCTAAGGAAATGCCCGTGGCGTTGACCACTCCGTCCAATTTATTGCGCAGGGGATTTAGATAACATACCTAACATAACAACTAAGGACACTAAAACATACTTAAAACCGGGCCGCATATCTCATTTCCCGACAGCCAAAAATGCACATAATACTTGTACCCAATTATCAATCCTAAGAGAAAGTACAGAAATCTTTATCGAACACATACAGGTGAATGGACCAGAAATCCAGAAAATGATAGGAAGAAATGACAGAATGCAAAAGGAGGAAGAAAGAAAAAAAGGAAGTGACAGAAAAGAGGAAATTTCTAGCACAAAATTTCCAGAGGTTGGGAATACTATTTATACTGAAAGAGCCCCTGGCATCCGGAAGTCTAAAACGAAAAGTATATAATGACATACAATAGATTTATAGGTATAATGCATGTTTGTTCACTTTGTTCAGTCACATTGTTATCGTATTAAGCTTTGTGATTTCTGTTCTTGTATTTGTCTTTGTATCATACCAAAAACGAATCCAGAACAAATTTTAGGGGCTGGAAGGGAGGGGGGGATTCTGGCCTGTTAACAACTAAATTCGAGGTTTCAGGGTTCGCTCTCTGTAGAGGCCTTGACTTTTCTCCGCAGTTTGACCGGAAACTGAACTTCTCGTCCGGAAGGGGACGAAAAACAAGTCGGACCCGTGTGCCTTCTGGCTGCCCACGCTATAGATCCCACGGCAGTAGAAAATCGTGAGGAGCAGGGCATTGCCCACTGCCTTGGTATACAACATTGGAGAGATAGATTGATTTCCCAGGTCCCACCCTTTGAAGACCAGTTAGCCTTCTTGCGTTTCTGAAGTCTTGGTTAACAAAAAGATACTGAATATGAATATGAATTTGAAGAGAGGGAGAGGTGATGGGCGCCGGCCTCGTGGTGCAGACCCCGGGAAAAGTTGAGGTCTCTGCCACCTCACTCCCCCACGACACCAGTATTATGGAACTATCTAGGTAGGATGTCAGGACCTGGCCAGCTCATGGGTTTATGTGCAGGCTTAAGGCGTGTGCCGTGATCATTCTGGATTTACTCAATCACATGGCACCTGTGACGTTAGTGCATATGGAATTCATTCTGAGTGCGGAGACGTTATCTTGAGAAATTGAATTGGAGAAAAAAAACACCCAACCAAACAAACAAACAAACAAAAAAACCACTTTAATCATTCTGGCCATGTCAGCTAGTGTTCTGTAGTTCGCGTTCCCCTACCCCCACCTCACTCCCACATCTCAAAACACTACCAACACATTGGGTTTTCTTTTGTGAGGCTCATGAGATCCACCAGACATCAAATAGAAGATGTGGCTGAGCGCATACGGAATTGTCCCATCGGGATGAATCGTTATTGAATAAACTGTGAATTACCAATCTCTGTCTATACAGGTCTTTTCACTTCCCAGACAACAGCCTCCAGTTTGAATTGTACTTTTGTTTTGTGTTGTATAGCTTTTGGTCTTTGTCTCGTTTTGCTTTGCTGTTCATGCCTTGTCTCCAGAGTCCTTGGACTTTCACTCATTTCTGGACGACCACAGGCACAGAAAACATTATATACATATATAAAAAAAAACAGTCACAGGAATTATATCCAAATCAAGAAGAAAGACAGAAAGGTAAACGAGGCAAAAACAATAAATAAAGAAACATACAAACAAAAAGAAGAAAAAGACGTTAAGTACGCCATACGTATTATTTTTTTATAACAGAAACAACAAAACGGTCAAGCCATTTCTGAAAAATCTTCCTTCTCATACAAACACTACTATTACAAAAATTCCAGGTTTTGTTCTTTTCGAGGTCACTGTTATCTTAAAATGGGCATCAGACGAAATAAAACTTGATGTGAAGCAAGGACAAAACGTAGGTTGTCACAACTGTGAAAACAGATTGTAAATCTTACCAGTTGTTGAGAAAATGCTGTTCAAATACCTTCTTGAAAATGTGCTGCTTATATAATGACTACCGTACTAAACACGTCTCTCAGTAAAATGGCTACTCACTTGCGTAGCTTTCATCGGCGATCCGGCCGACTTCTTCAGCGCAACTGCTGGGTTGAGAACTGGCTTCAGTGCGCACCGCCGTGAGCGAACTCACGACAGTGCGACTGAATGAGTGAGGAGTACACTGATGGTAGATTGTGTCGGCCCCGGTCACGGTTGAGGGTGGGGTTCCTTGCGGCGATGTAGACTGCCTCCTTTACTCCCCTCTGGAACCATCCTGCTTCTTTGTCGAGAACTTGCACACTGTCCTTTTCAAAGGGATGTTGGGTGTGGGTCAGATGTTCCCCCACTGGAGAAGACTCACTTTTTTGTGTTTTTTTAGTCTTTTGTGCAAATTGCGCTACAGTTAAAACTTCCTCAACGTGCTGCTTATAGATTTATCTCTTATGGTCCATACTATCTTTGTCTTGAGGCCTTGCATCTTTGTGAAAATTTGCTCATTACAGGTATATCTTTTAAGAAGAACGTTGAGAGTTCCATGGACAGCAAAGAAAACAAACTAGACAATCTTGAAGGAGGCAGACTCAAGAAGATTATTAATAAAGACGATTAGGAAAAGGCAAGCAACATTTATGAGGAAATAGAAATCAGAGCACCTGGTCACAACAGGAAAGCTGGAGGGAAAGAGAACACCAGGTAGACCCAGGGAGAAAATATTGGACGGACTTGCAGGGTGGCTGAGGATAGAGAGGGTGGATGTACTTGCAACGACAAGGGATAGATTCGTATGGAGAGCCATGATCGCCATCACCATCGCCATGTGGCATGGCACATGATGACGATGAAGTATGTATATAATAGTCCATGTTATCTTTGTCTTGGCGTCATAAACCTTGTGAAAATTTGTTGATTATAGGTTTATCTCTTATGTACTTTGTCATCTTGATATCAGTACCATGATTTCCAATTCGTCAACAATCCACTCTATTTGAACAAAATTTGGTCAAGAGCAAGTCCAGAAACCGCTGAGACTATCTTTTACACACACACACACACACAACACACACACACACACACACACACACACACAAAACACACACACACACACACACACACACACACACACACACACACAAACGCACACAACTACAGACACACACTACTCCTTATGACACCTCCAGTACAAGCGAACGGACAAAGTAGTTTTAAATCCATTCAACACAGATTCACCGCGCTCGGACAAATCCATACGCGCTCAACCCAAGTCTGCCAACAATCATCTGAAAAACTCCCTCAGCCTGCGCAAAACCCTATGCTTTGGCTGTGTCAACTCTTTGACTCCCACACCCTTTCTACTAACTGCAAAAAATTTAACCGTTTAACTCCCACACCCTATCCACCAGCGTCCAACAGGAAGCTGGTGGATAGGGTGAGGGAGTTAAACGGTTAAGTTTTCGCTTTGCTTGCATAGTGACAATGCAGGATGCTGGTGGACAGGGTGCAAGAGTCGAAGGGGTTAAAATGGGGAGGGAGTGGGGGAGAAGGAGAGCTATGAATCATTAAACCGAAAGCATCAGAATGATGGAAACATTAAGATGGGCAGCAAACAGACCAGTTTTTAAAGTTGCGGGCTGGAACTGAACTTGAAAGTAACTGATTTCGAGTATCCCCTGTGGCGATGCCGAGAGCTCTTTCAGTATAAATAGTAACCCCACGTTCTGGAAGTTCTGTGCCAGAAATTTTCTTTTTTTTCTGTCACTCTTGTTTCTTCCTCCTTCCTTCGCTTTTTCTGTTATTTCTTCCTATCGTTTTCTTCATTGCTGGTCCAATCCCCTGTATGTGTTCGATAAAGTCTCACATACTTTCTCATAGAATTGATCATTGGGTACATGTATTGACAGCATGTTTGGCTCTGAGGAAATGTGCTGTGCAGGAACAATCTTTTTCGTAATTTAGGCGATCTTTCATGTATACTTTTATGTCCCTAGTTATGTTCACATTTGTATACAGGTTTGTTTTCTGAAACCCTCTGGTGGTAGATTGGAGGGAGTGGTCAACGCCAGGGGCATTTCCTTAGAGCGCGTGCCCGCATGCATTGATATGTGTATTCAATTTTCTTTTTCAGCTTTCTTTTCTGCAACTAGGTATTGTGTACATTATGAAATGGTTATAGCCTTAAAATGGCTCTGTGCAGTCGGCTGACCTTTAACCTTTTGACTCCCGCACCCTATCCACCAACTACAAAACCCTTAGCCCTTTGATTCCCTCACTCTATCCACTAACTTCCTGTTTTCGCTTTGCTAGCATGGTTACAAAACCTTGTGAATATACTTGAAATAGAAAGCAAAGGTAAGGGTTGGAACTAAACAGCAGGAAGACTAAAGTCATAGCGATCAGAAAAAAAACAGGAAATCCCCTCATGCAAAATAACAGCATTTAAATACCTGGGAACGATCATTTCACCAGACGGCAGATGCACATCAGAAATAGCCAGCAGAATCGGCCAAGCCATAACAACATTCAAGAAGATGGAAAGCATTCTTACCAACAAATGCCTATCAATTAACATCAGGAAGAGAGTTCTTGAATGTTATATAGAACCAATACTGTTGTATGGTTGCGAGGCGTGGACAGTCAACAAGCAAAGCCAGAAGAAGATTGAGGCAGCCGAGATGTGGTTTCTAAGAAGGATGTTGAGAGTTCCATGGACAGCAAAGAAAACAAACAAGACAGTCTTGATGGAGGCAGACACAAATAGATCATTCATAAAGGAAGATTAGGAAAAGGCAGGCAACATTCATAGGCCATTTTATGAGGAAAGGGGAATTGGAGCACCTGGTCACAACGGGAAAGCTGGAGGGAAGGAGATCACCGGGTAGAACCCAGGGAGAAGATACTAGACGGACTTGGAGAGTGGCTGAAGACAAGGAGGGTGGAAGAGATGCTTGAGGCAACAAAAGATAGAAACAGATGGAAGTCCATAATCGCCAACGCCATGCGGCAAGGCACCTGATGATGATGAGCATGGTTAGCAATACAGGATGCTGGTGGGTGGGGTGCGGAAGTCAAAGAGTACAGTAAAAACAAAAAGAATAAGATTTTGAGTCCATGGTTTTATCAATAGAGAAGAAAAGAAGACAAAGAAGAAGGAGAAGAGGAAGAAGAAGAAGACGACGAAGAAGAAACAGAATGAGAAGAAGAATAAAAAGAAGAACAAGAACAAGAAGAACAAGAACAAGAAGAACAAGCACAGGAAGAAAAAAAGAAGAAAAAGAAAAAGAAAAAGAAGAAGAAGAAGAAAAACGAAGAAGAGAAGAAGAAGAAGAAGAAGAAGAAGAAGAAAGAAGAAGAAGAAGAAAAAGAGGAAGAAGAAGAACAACAACAAGACCAAGAAAAAGAACAACAACAACAACAACAATAAGAACAACAACAACAACAACAACAGCAGCAGCAACAACAACAACAACAAGAAGACAATGAAAAAGAAGAAGAAGAAAAAGAGCCACAACAACAAAGCAGAAGCTAGATGTGGATTTTCCGAGAAAAGAGTCCATGAATCCAAGGAAACTGATTCTTTCTGAAGCGAAAATCCGCAGAGCCGGGGAGAATTCCCTCTCCTGTACACTACAATACTAATGATGAATGTCACAGACGGCGTAAATCACTGATTAATGTAGTTTATGGGTGACCTGATCAGTTGGTGGGGCTCTTTGTCCAATTCTTACATGACTTGATTTATCAATGTCTTTTCCAAAAACGAATCTCAGTAAATAAATTAAAAATGATAGAATAAGTAAATAATCAACTGACTGACTGACTAACTAACTAGCTAACTAACTATTTAATAACTAACTAACTAACTAACTAACTAACTAACTAACTAACTAACTACTAACTAACTAATTTACTAACTAACTAAGCCTTGATATGGTTCAATACAGACGGCTGGGCTTTAAACAACAGTAAAAATAACAACTAACTAAATAGATAAACAACTAAATAGATTGATTAACTAAATGAATAACTAAACAGATAAATAAACGAATAAATAAATAGATAAATAAACAAACAATCAAATAAATAAACAAATAAACAAACACAGTAAACAAACAAACAAACAAACAAATAAATAAACAAATAAAGATTAAATAAACAAACAAACATGGTGAGGGTGGTGTTTGAGTGAGTGGATAGGGATGGGGAACTGGTTTTCATTGACTGGAAGGCGGTGGATAGATGGACGTATAAACCAGGAATAAATAATAACATTTAAAAAAAAAAACGAAAATTTACCAAGGAAAAAATTAAATTGTAGATTATGTGTGTCAGAAATTTGATCGCCTGAAAAAAACTTATTGTAACAATTTAGTTCATCAGACTTTATTTGTTTGTGGATAAAAACAGATAATTTCGACACTATAGCAAATATCCATCGAGAGATCCAGATTTACATTCAAATTTGATCCCAAAGCCAAACGCATTTTAACCTTTTGACTCCTGCACCCTGTCGTTCAGCATCCAGCAGGAAGCTGATGGATAGGATGAGGGAGTCAAAGGGTTAAGATTTTGCGGTTGGTGGATAGGGTGCGGGAGTCAAAGAGTTAAAAGACAATATTATCAGACCTGATGTGTTAATCTTCAACACTGATATGCCTGATATCGCCGTTCGGAAAAGCAACAACAACAAAGCATACAAACATACCAGACACAAACAGAAACTCATACACACAAACAAAAACCAACCAACCAAACATAGAAATAAAGAAACAAAACCGGATATCGGCCAAGAAACTCGTCTCTTTATGAATGCGCTGCCCCACCATTTCATAATCACACAAATAATTGTATTTAGATAATTAGATAATAAAGATATAACTAAACAAACAAACAAAAAACAAAACAAACAAACAAACAAACAACAATAAATAATAACAATATATTCCTGCTGGAAGCTGGTGGATAGGGTGAGGGAGTCAAAAGGTTAAGTATTCCCTTTTCTAGCATGGTTGACAACGCAGGATGCTGGTGGACAGGGAGCGGGAGTCAAAGGGTTAAGCAACGATGGCAGTAACAGTCTCGCTGCTGATCGTCCACTCTTTCTGCCTACGACAGCCGTGATGATACAAGAGGACAGATAAATGACAAAACAGAAGAAGACAACAGGCGTTGCTCTGGCAGCCAAACTGATTTCATAAAAGCATCGTGCCAACCTTGTGCGGACTGGTTTGCTGAGTTGGAAGATAGAGCCATTGATTCAGGATCTGATGTCTTAAGTTCAGTCCCAGTCACCTTAAAATCCCCCCTCCTCCTCCTCAACATCATGATCATCATCATCATCGTCGTCGTCGTCGTCGAAGTCGTCGTCATCATCATCATCATCATCATCATCATCAACAACAACAACATTACACCACCACCACCACCACCACACCACCACACCACCATCATCATCATCATCATCAACAACAACAACAACAACAACAACTACAACATCATCATTTCATCATAATCATAATCAACAACAATAACAACACATCATCATCATCATCATCATCATCATCGCCACCATCACCATCCCCATCCCCATCATCATCATTAAATGCCTGTTTAGTGTCCATCTTATTGTTTCACTCATTCCGATGGTGTCAGCTTAGTGTTAACTAGAAACACCCGATGGTGCTGGATGGGTCTCAAGAGCATCAATGCCTAGCTCGCCACCCCCTGGACAATCACCTCCCAAGCTCCCAATACCACTCGATAACTATTTCATCAAGCAAAAAGTGTGGGGCGGGAGGTGGGGAGGAAGGCAGAATGCAGTCCATTCGCTGCATGACCCATTCGGACCCAGTGACCAGTTAACTGGTTTACAAAGCGAAAGGCAAGGTAAGGGAGATGACAAACCCCAGGACAGAGCCACATCCGGCCTATTCAAATTTCATTTCAAAACCATACCGACGCATACGTTTTTGACTAGGTTTATGAATTCTGCTCGATATTCTGGCAGATATGGATGGAGCGCATATGCACTTGTCTTTTAAGAAGTCCAAATATCTGGGTTCGATCCTGTCCGGGTACCTCTCGTCTGATGGGTAAAGGTGGAGACTATACCATCCTCTCAGTTCAGTATAGCCCAGACGACTACTACAGCCATATCAGGGCTAACACCACGTCAAAAACGACAACTCGTTAAAATAAAAATCAGTTAAAATCCATGCTCACCGTTAATCTTGCAAATCTAAACTGCAATTAAAGAAAAACAGACGTAAAATCATATCAGGTGAAATCTATTGATCTGTTGTAAAATCTGGAACATCGCATCAGGAAGGACGTCTCGGAAGAGGTCTTTAACCCTTTGACTCCTGCACCCTGTCCACCAGCATCCTGCATTGTCAACCATGCAAAGCAAAGCAAAAATTTAACCGTTTCATTGCCTCACCCTATCCACCAGCTTCCTGCAGAAAGCTTGTGGATAAGGTGAGCGAGTCAAACGGTAAATTTTTTGCACCTGCTTGTTAGGGTGCGAGAGTGAAAGGGTTAAGAAGTCTGCTGTTTAATGTTTTTGTCTCCCATCGTACAAGTCCCAGCAACATGTGTGCAGTCCTGTTAGTACATAAACTCCTTCGTGTGTATAACGCACGCAAAACATCAAATACGCATGTTAAAGATCTTGTAAATTTGCATCAGTATTCGGTGGCTTAAAAACACCCAGTATGCACACATACCAAAGATGAAGCGTGAGACTGTGCAGCAACATACAGTCTGCGCAGTGTGAGCAAAACAATGTGCATACACTCATCCGAAAAAATAGAAACGATTGAGTTTTGTTTTTTTTCAACGCAAGTTAATTTCGGCGCCGATGTAAGATTTTTATAACCGTCTGGCTCGCTGCCGATGTCGCATTTTTAAGCGATGAGTATATGCGACGTTACTCTTGTGGCAACCCCTCTTTCGTTTGGGAGAGAAAAGAGGTCATATTTTGCACACGGCACGGGGATCATCCTAACTCTTCAGTCCAGTTTTGTTATTTGATCTTATCGAGAGAATTTTTTTTTTTTACTTTTAAACTGTTCCGTCATCGTCATGGCACAGAATCACCCCAGCGCTCTATATTCAGAACTGAGAATGTTTTGACGAATTGAAGCTTTTGCCAAGCAGAGAAGGGGCCGAGGAGTCAAATAAGGAGCATCCTTGTGGTGCTGAAGTTGAAAGTAATGCTCCAAGGGTATTTGTGTGTCTTCTGTCCCTGTCGATGTTTTCTGTTTAATTTCCATTTAATTTTATAAATGAAAGATTGATAAACATAAAAAAAAAGCACGACAAAACTTAAGCAAAAACAACCAAGTATATAAAAAAAACTACAGTCATTTTCCTTCAATTCACACACATACAAAAAAAAGAGAAGTTATAAGCATTTAAAGGCATGACTGTCGTCATTGCTGCAGCTGCAGAAAACGCCTAGGGCTGTGAGTTTCTGTATTCCAGAATGTTACATAGAACCGATAATGTTATACGGTTGTGAGGCGTGGACAGTCAACACGCAAAGCCAGAACAAAATTGAGGCAGCCAAGATGTGGTTTCTAAGAAGAATGTTGAGAGTTCCACGGACAGCAAAGATAACAAACGAGACTGTCTTGATGGAGGCAAACACAAGAAGATCATTCATAAGGAAGATTAGGAAAAGACAATCAACATTTATCGGCCATTTTACGAGGAAGGGGGAATTAGAGCACCTGGTCACAACAGGAAAGCTGGAGGGAAAGAGAGCACCAGGTAGACCCAGGGGAAAAAATATTGGACGGACTTGCAGAGTGGCTGAGGACAGAGAGGGTGGAAGATGTGCTTGCGGCAAAAAGAGATAGATTCGTATGGAGGGCTATGATCGCCAACACCATGTGGCAAGGCACTTGATGATGAGAATGTCTGGCGCTGAAAGGGTTAACGCAATGTATAAAGCGTGGCCGCACCAAGCTCAGTTATAGAGCGAGAAGTGATAGTAAAATGCCTCGTTCCGCACTTCAGTTTCAGTTTCAGTTTTCACAAGTTTGGGAATAAAAATTATTGCTTCCATATGCATTGTATCAGCGTGGACGCTATATGAGCATAAAGTAGCCTACCCTAATTATCATGGCAGTTTCAGGTTCAGTTTCTCAAGATGGCGTCTCCTCACTCGGAATGAATTCCATGTGCACTAGCGTCACAGGTGCCATGTGATGGAGAAGATCAAGAATGATCACGGCACAAGTCTTCAGTCTGCATATAAACCCAAGAGCTGGTCAGGTCCTGAGGTCCTACCTAGATAGTTCCATAGCTCTGGGGTCATAGGGGATTGAGGTGGTGGATACCTCAACTTTTGCCGGGGCCAGCACCACGAGGGCGGCACCCATCCCTTTTCTTCGCTTTAAATTCACATTCATATTCATATTTTTTTTTGCAGGTGTCTGTATCTCTCAGGCCTCATTGATGCCGGGATATATTATGGAAGTAAGAGTAGAGTACAGCCCTGTCACGTAGTCTCAATCCTAGATGGAATTCCATAGCATCACGATCATCATCCTCATCGACATCATCATCACTATGTTGTAAAAACTGTGCAAGCTTTTGTAGCCATCAAGATGGCGTAGAAATTTGGACGGGGGAAAAAAGAAAAGAAAAAAAAAATGGTGAGCACAAAGGTAACCTCCACGCGTGCAATGATACTAAAAAGATGATCCTGGAAGTCTGGAAGTACATGATCTTCCACAGATGCTGCATAGAAAGGGAATCCTATAGCCTTGGATTCTGCTTCCACCGTTATCCCTCTTCTGTTGAACAGCAGCCGTTCTTTGCGTTTCAGATGTGATTGTACTCTGTGTGCGCCGCTGTCACCAGCTTTACTCTGCTGTGGGCAATGTCTTCCCAGCTGGTTGTGTTGATATGACATATGATGAAGCGGGCCTTTGGAGTGTCACTGTTGTCGTTTTTATTGGTCTTCCCTGGTGATGTACGTAATCTGATTGACCATAAATTATCCAGGCGGACAATCACAGCCATCATCTGTCAGGTTTATTGTCGTCATTTTAACGACCTGCCTGCAAGTTTGACGAGACTAGATGTGCTTATTTTCTGCCATGTAAAAGTACTTAGCCTCTAGTTTATGTTCAACCGCTTTTGTAATGGCCACTGGCAAAATAGAAAGACATCATTAGGCCCCTTCATGCCTCATGAAGCCCCATAAAAATCACGATAAATTCTCTATAAAAATATTCAGTGTCATTGCAGCTTATCCTTCTGTGGTTCGCCATGTACATGGACAAGCCATATGTGACGATGAAAATGTCCCGTTTTTCCAGTTCCTGCCCACTGCTCTGCAGAAAGCTGCTGGATAGGGTGAAGGAGTCAAATGGTTAAATTTTGGTTTGCTAGTTTGGTTGACAATGCAGGAGGTTGCTGGCCAGGGTGCAGGAGTCAAAGGGTTAACTGCGCAAGATGTTGAAATTTTTAGTCATAAAGAGCACATGAATTTGATGCACAGAAATGCACAGGTGGCTCAAATTTCAACCAGAGAAAAAAATTTCGGGGCAGGTGGTGGTCCAGGAGCGGAGCACGCCCCCCCCCCCCCTCCTTCTGAAGTTTTAGAGGCCTTTGTCTTCACTGATTCCCATGTCTGATACATAAATGAATGATTAATAACACCTGTCCTGGCTTTGAGTCTGTATGCATGGAAAGATCTTGCCTTCTGCTTTATGAAGACTGTCCTTTTTTTCTCATACATAATTAACCCTTTGATTCCTGCAGGAAGCTGGTGGGTAGGGTGAAGGAATCAAAGGGTTCAGTTTTTGCAGTTGGTGGGTAGGGTGAGGGAGTCAAAGGGTTCAGTTTTTGCAGTTGGTGGATAGGGTGTGGGAGTCAAAGGGTCAAAGCACAGAGCATAGCACTCCTCAATCCTGGAGGGACCTCAATGGGCCAGAGCTATTCTCACCTGATGTAGATGACTGTGTATACATAATATATATCCTATGGTCAACACCATTGATCTGAATTTGAGAAAGGTCTATCCAGAAACATGTGAGAATATCTTGCTGACGCAGTTTGGTAAAGCACTCACGCGCGAGCACGCATGAGCGCGCGCACACACACACACGCATACACACACATACACACACATACACGCACAAACACACACACATACACGCACACATACACACACATACATGCACACATACACACACACACACATAAACACACACGCACACACACACACACACACATACACACACACACACACACACACGCGCGCGCGCGCGCGTGCACACATATAGACACACACACACACACACACACACACACACACACACACACACACACTGAAACAACATCTCTCTGTGGCTGATATGAAACAATTCCTCCCACGAAACACACAAATAAGAAGTAAAAATGTAAACAGTCACTGACTGCAATCCAGTTATCTATGTAAATAATAGCAGTGTCGGCAGGTCGTTCCGCCGTAATGATGTAGTGACTACAGGGCTCTTCCGGAGAAAATGGGGAGATAATTTATGGGCAATCGCTGGGAAAACTCTTTTAGGGGAGAGGGAATTTGTTGAAAAGAAGACTGCCCTGCTGATTACATTAGTGCGAGGGCGAGACCAACACAGCCCGACAATAACCAAAAATGCACTTAATATTTGTACTCAATTATCAGTCCTAAGAGAAAGTTTTAAGGCTTTCCAGAGCACGTACAGGTGAATGGACCAGCAAGGCAGAAAATGATGGAAAGAAATGATAGTAAGCAAAGGAGCATAGCAGAATCAAAGCGAGTGACAGAAAAGAGGAAATTTCCAGCACAGAATTTCCAGAAGATGGGGATACTATATATACTGAGTTTCAGTTTCAGTTTCAGTTTCAGTTTCTCAAGATAATGTCTTCTTGCTCGGAACGAATTCTACATGCACTAACGTCACAGGTGCCATGTGTATGGTGATCATGGCACAAGCCGTAAGCCTGCACATAAATGCATGAGCTGGCCAGGTCCTGAGGCCCTACCTAACCTACGTTTTACCTAGTCTATATTTTATACTGGTATTTTATCAGCCTGTCATTGGAATAATCTTGGTTACATGTAAATGACATGTGTTATACATACTGAAAGAGGCCCAGCATGCTCATGGGGGAGATTTTGCATATGAATACGACGTAATCGGTGCAGTTCTAACTATGTCCCTTTCCCAATATCCTCACCCTCAGGACTAGTTTTCTCTGCAAACAGACTACTAATTATAAGGGTGAAGGTTAGGGCAAGGCTAGGGTCAGTCAATTTATACATGTATTGAGGTGAGTATTTGTTACAATGCTCGACTCATTCAGTATTACATGTATTGGTAGTATCTTTAAGGACAATACACATCTGAAAACACTACTTCAGTTTCTTAAATTTTAGGAATCTCGTTACCACTGAATTATGTTTTGTCTTGGTCAGCTTACATTTTGTCTCCATCACTCTGTTTATCAATTTGCTATAGTATCAGCCATGATAACAAGGCAAAAATTTAACCCTTTGCCACCTCACCCTGTCCACAAGCTTGCTGCATTATCAGTCGCAACAACAAAGCAAGAAAAAAAGTTCACCTTTGTCTCCTCACCCTGTCTACTCTCTCATCCTATTCACAAACTTCCTGTAGGGGGAAGTTGGTAAATATGGTGATGACACTCTTGCTGCCGATTTCTGGGTAGCCTTTTTTGCTTTCTTGCTTGCTTGTTTGTTTGTTTCATTCTTTCTTTCTATTTTTCTTACTTTCTTTCTTAGTCATTCTGGAAGATCTGTGCACTCCCAATCATCTGCCCTATCCAGTAGATCCCCCATTTGCCGTGGTCCGGATGTCACAGCTTTTTTTCTGCTAGATCAGAGACATGTTGCGTACCTGATCCCGGGCAGGACTGCCAAAGCAGAGAGATAAACGTATAGAAACAAACGGATGCGTGCAGTGCACTTGCCATTGACCTCAGTTCACCCCTCATCTCCTCGCGCCTGCCACAAGCAACAAGCCACCTGCCTCCCTGTCTGCTACATTCATGGCGGCACCTCCTCCTATAGGAGAGGCTGTGGTCTGTCTGATATGATTCTCGTACTCAACTGGATATGGGTGTTGGAAATAACAGACGTTCCTCTGTTATGTGGTTGGATCGTTAACTCAGTTGGTTTTTATCCTATTGACTCCATCAAATGCATAAAAAACAAAAACAAAAAAACCCCCTCTCTTTGACTCCTTTATCCTATTCATCAGCTTCCTACAACTGAATCATTTGACTCCCGCACCCTATCCACCAACTGCAAAGAAAAGTTAACCCTTTGACTCTTTTACCCTATTCACATGCTTTCTCATCTGAACTCTTTGACTCCTGCACCCTATCCATCACCTGCAAAAAAGTTAACCCTTTGACTCCCTCTCCCTATCCACCAGCTTTCTACAACAGGAAGTTGGTGGACAGGGTGAGAGAGTCAAAGGGTTAAGCTGGAGTTAAAAAGTTAAAGCACCATGGTGATAACGTGCGGGTCATGTGTTCAATCCCACGAGTGGGACACTGTACTTCCCCGTCCCCCCCCCCCCCCCCCCCCCAGCTAGCTCTTGAAATTAAGCATTAAACCTTAGATCTGATATTAGTCCTTTCTCACACTGGACGAAGCAGCAGGGAAGTTTCAGTCTTTTTCTTCCAATTTTTGTATTTGGTGTTTACGTTTACGCTTGACAAAGACCAGTTGGCCGAAAATTGTGCCTGTTTTGTCTGTTGTATCAAACCGTTCTGATTGTTTTTTTCCTGTTTCCCCCCCCCCCCCCCCCCCCCCCCCCCCCTTCTGGTTCTTGTTTGCTTGAACGCGGGCAGTCACACTTGTTTTGGATTACAAGGTCTGATGTCATGAATTCAGTCCTAGACTGCGACATTGTCATTGTTATTATTGTTTAAAGCCCAGCCGACTGCGCAGAGCCATACCAGGGCTATAACCGAACCATTTCAAAACACACATACCTCAATTGAAAGAAAAAAAAAAAGAAAAAGAAAATTAAGTACATTATATCAATGCATTTGCGCACATAATCTAACGAGATACCCCTGGCGTTGACCACTCTGTCCAATTTATCACACAGGGGATTTAAAAAAAACATTCCGAATTACAAATTGAAACATGACTAAGGACACTAAAACATATATAAAAACGGGCCTAAATAAGATAACTTCTGCATATCTCATTTCCCTACAGCAAAAATGCACATAATAAACATACCCAATTATCAATCCTAAGAGAAAGTATGTAAGACTTTAATAATTATAATAATAATTTCAATATTTATATAGCGCAAAATCTTGATAAAATCAAATCTAAGCGCTGAAACAGACACACACGCACGCACGCACACACACGCACGCACGCACGCACACACACACACACACACACACACACACACACACACTCACATGCATGGCTATAAATGGGGAGAAAGAATGAAAGCAATGGGAAATTATAGAGAGCATATTATATACAATTATATATTACAATGCGATTCCCCTCCGAGTGGAGACAGGCTGCAGAGGGGGTTGAGTGAGGTCAGGATTTTATGCAGAGGAGAAAAGGTGAGTTTTGAGAGCAGACTTGAAGGAGACAAAAGTAGGTTGCTGACGGACTGAGAGAGGAAGTTTGTTCCAGGAGAGTGGACCAGAAACAGAGAAGGCTGTGGACCATTGGTATTGAGCTCAGTGCGTGGAAAGCGAAAAGTCAGAGGATCGGAGGCAGAGCGGAGGGTACGTTATTGAGGCTTTTGTAGCACATGGTGTCTAGTTTGTACTGTATGCGCTTTGATACAGGGAGCCAGTGAAGTTGTGCCAGGAGAGGAGATATGTGGTCAGCTTTTTTCTTTTTTAGTACAAGGCGTGCAGCATTGTTTTGAATGCGCTGCAGGATGTGAATGGTGGAGGCAGGAAGACCAGACATGAGTGAATTGCAATAGTCAATGCGAGACATGAAGGAGAGAACGAGTTTTGCAGTTGTTTCAAAGAGAGATACTTCCTGATCAAGCTTATACGATGGGGGTGATAGTAGCAAGAAAAGGCAGTTTGAGAAACAAAGTTGTTCATGGAGAGGGTAGAGTCAATGCAGACACCAAGGTTTTTAGCTGAATCAGAAATTGAGACTGATGTGTTACATAATGGGAGAGAAAGAGGAGGCAGCTGAGAAAGTTTCTGACGGGTGCCAATAAGGATAGCTTCTGTCTTGTCGTCGTTAAGCTGAAGTTTATTGTATGTCATCCAGTTCTTAATGTCCGAGTAACACTCAGTGGTGCGAGTCAAGAGGCGCTGTATATTGTCAGGTGAGTCACTGTCTTGAAGTTGGGTGTCATCAGCATAGAAGTGGTGTTTTATAGAGTGGGAGTTGATGATGGTGGAAAGGGGGGGGGGGGAGCTGTAAAGAGTGAAAAGAACAGGGCCAAGGACAGATCCTTGTGAAACACCACAGGTCAGGTATTCAGGTTGAGAGTAAGTGCCATTGATGAGAACAGTTTGTTTTCTGTTTGATAGATATGAAGTGAACCAGGAGAGAGCAATGTCAGAGATGCCAAAAGTATGATGGAGTATAGAAAGGAGAATACCATGATCAATGGCATTAAAGGCTGCAGACAGATCAAGGAGTGTGAAGAGAGAGACTTCGCCAGTATCAGTTGCAAGGAGGAGATTGTTGAGAATGTGTAGTAGGGCAGTTTCAGTGCTATGGCACTGGCGATAGGCTGACTGGAAAGGATTGAGGAGATTGTTGGCAGACAGGTGAGAGTTCATCTGGTTGAGGACAACTTTTTCAAGGAGTTTTGACAAGAAAGAGAGATTAGAGATAGGCCGATAATTTTTCAGTTCATTTGGATCTAAGTTGTATTTCTTGAGGAGAGGGTGAATAATAGCAGACCTGAAAGAATCTGGGACAGTTCCAGTTTGAAGAGAAGTGTTGATGATGTCAGTGATGAATGGGAGGAGAGTAGGGAGACAGTCGGAGTAGAGAGAACCTGGAAGAGGATCCAGTTCGCAGGTTTTGAACGACATGGATCTGATTGTGTTGAGAATTTCTTCTTGTGAGACTGGGGTAAAAGTAGTAAGAGGTGTGCCAGAGAAGGAAGGGTCAGGTGGGCATGGTTGACAGGGTGTCCTGTGATAAAAGCAATGTCAATACAGATGGGAGTTCTTCATTTGTGTGTTTTGTTGGGAGAGGTAAATCTTTTCCTGTGCCAAGGAGATGATTCATGGTTGTAAAGAGTTCTTTTGAAGAAGAGGCATTCAGGATTTTGATTTGGAAATAGCTTGTTTTTGCAGATGCAATGAGGGTGGATACTTTTCTTTTAGAGGCTTGGAAAAGTTGCTTATGTACAGTGAGTTTGGATTTGCGCCAGCGGCGCTCTGCTCTGCGGCGGGCACGTTTTGCACAGCAATCTCATGAGTGAGCCAGGGGGTAGGGGGGCGGTCAGGTAAAAGACGGGTTGTGGCTGGAGCATGAGTGTCCAGAAGATGGTGGAGAGTAGTATAGAATTCATTGGCAAGGTTATGTGACTTTTCAGAAAGGAGATGGGAGGCAACAGATGAAAAAGTGGAGAGGTCGATAGATTTGAGATTGCATCGAGTCACTGTGCGCGTGGTACCTGAAGGAGGAGAAATGTCAAGAGAACAGAGAATTGCAGAGTGGTCAGATGGAAGGGCTGAAGTTAGACGGGTAGAAAGAACTAAGCAGTTGTCAGTAGCGGAATTGTGGTGATCACGAGAAATGATCCAGTCAAGAATGTGACCTTTTTGATGGGTTGGTTCAGAAATGTGTTGAGTCATATTGTGCTTGGACAGAGAGTTGATGATATGTCTTGTGTCATGACGGTGAGTGTTGTCATAGTGGACATTGATATCACCTAGAATGATGAGATTTCCAGGTAAGAGGCAGTAGTAGTCAAGTAGTTGGTCAAAGTCAGAGAGAAACGTGGATGTGGTGAGCTTGTTGGCAGAGCTAGGTGGAGGTCGATAGACACAGGAGAAGGTGATGGGGTGAGGGGTGGATTGGAAGGATACTTCAACGTGCTCGAAAGAAGGATGGGAGAAAGGCAGAGACTGCGAGAAAGATAGGCGGGAATGGAGTGAGTCGTTGTAGAGGATGGCGATACC
>CM060307.1:40832279-40849779 GCA_030674185.1 Monoplex corrugatus | reverse complement strand
AGACAGATTTATTAAGTCCTATATAGAAAGATTTCTCAATTTTGAGAGCAGGTATTAAAAACGCTGAGCCTGCTTGCCTTTCAATTATTGATCCATCAGTGTAAACTTTCAAGTGATCGGAATAAAAGTCTTCTATATGACATTCAACTTGACTCGCCAGTAAGTTGATATTATCTTCTTTTTTTAAGTCAGTGTGGTGTATGTCAGATCGTGCTCTTTGGAATTCCCAACTGGGTACTGGTGAAAACGAAGGTCTTAAAGTTACAGGATCTGTTTCTAGATCAATTCCAGAGCCTTTCATAACATCAGTTGTAAATGTTGAAGTGTGACCTGTGTGGCAATTGATTTAGCTCTTTTTGGAAAGTGTGTGTGTGGGTCTGTGTGCGCGTGCGCGTGGGCGTGTGCGTGGCGTGCGTGCGTGGTGTGTGTGCGTGTGTGTGCACGTGTGTGCGTGTGTGTGCGTGTGTGTGTGTGCGTGTGCATAAGTTCTGATCAAATAGAAATTATTTTCTCTCAGTTTCTATGTGGGAGTGTTTCGTTTTGTGAAATTGCCTGTTTGTGTGGGGGGTGATCTTATGAACGACTCACGACTTCGGGCGTTGCGATAGTTCTTGTTTCTTGACTGAATTTATCATCATCATCATCATCATCATCATCATCATCATCACATCATCATCATCATCATCACCACCACCACTACCACCACCACCATCATTACCACCACCATCATCATCATCATCCATCTCCTTTCTTCTTCTTCTTCTTCCTCCTCCTCCTCTTCTCCTCTTCTTCTTCTTCTTCCTCCTTCTCCTCCTCTTGTTCTTCTTCTATTTTACGGAGAGCTATATTATTCTCTAAATGCTTCAGAAATATTTGGTGGTGAGTTTCTTCTGAGAAATTCCTCAGCAAACATCTTATTACAGAAAAAGAAAACCACCCGTATTTGAACATCCAAATACCACTCTGTCAATGGCACCACTAGGAAAAAGAAACAGGGGCAGACCAACTAATAATACTAACAGTAATGATAGTAGCAATAGTAAGAATATTAAAACTAAAAGATAATAATAATAGTAATGATGATGATGATGATGATAATAATAATAATAATAATGATAATGATAGTAATAATAACAAACAACAACAATAATAATAATATTAATAGAAATGATAATAACAGTAATAATAATCATGATAATAATAATGATGATGATAATAATAATTATTTCACTTCTACAGCGAGAACAGTCCACGCCAAAAGCATGCTCGTCGCGATTTACAGGTATAGAACTGTCATGTGCACAGGGTGATACGAGCACATGTTTTTTTTTGTTTGTTTGTTTGTTTGGTTGGTTTTTTTTTTTTTGGTATCGTGTGCATGGGGTGATGTATGCATGAGATTTTTATGTCGCGTGCGGAAGGGAATTTTGTGTGTGCATGTGTGGTAGGATGAATTTTTGAAAACAGCTCACTCAAGTGGGAACTTGGGGTGGACTGGGTTTGTAGTCAGTTCTCCAAAAAAACCGCCTTGAGAAAGACACTGGAGCTTCATTTAAAAAAAAGAAGAAAAAAGGAGAAAATTAAGAAAAGAAGAAGCGGAAGAAGAAAGCAAACAAGAAGGCGATAAGAAGAGGAAGGTGGAAAAGAAGAAGGAGAAGAAGAAAAAGAAAGAGGAGAAGGAGAAGAAGAAGAAGAAGAAGAAGAGAAGAAAGCGAAAAAGAAGTAGAAAAGAAAAAAAGGTGGAAAAGAAAAAGAAGAAAAAAAAAGACGAAAAAGAAACAAGAAGAGAGAATTGGAGCAGGACAAGGAGAAAGAAAAGAAGTAGAAAAGAAGACGGACAAGAAGTAGAGGAAGGAGAAGAAGGAGAAGAAGGGGAAGAAACAGGAGGAGAAGAAAAGGAAGAGGAAGGAGAAGAAAAGAAAAATAAGAAGAAAGGAAAAAAGAAGGAAAGAAGGCGAAAAAGGAGACAAAGAAGAAGAAAAAGAAGGCAAAGAAAAAGAGGAAGGAGAAGAAAGAGGAGAAGGAGAAGAAAGAGAAGAAGAAAAGAGAAAAGAAGAAGAAGAAGAAAAAGAGAAGGAAAAGAAGAAAAAGGAGCAGGAGAAGAAAGAGGAGGAGAAGAGGAAAGTGGAGGAAACGAGGAGGAGGAAACGAAAAAAGAGGAGGAAACGAAGAGGAGAGAAAACGGAAAAGGAGGAGGAAACGAATAAAGAGGAGGAGACGAAGGAGGAGGGGAGAGAAAGAAAAGACGTTAATATGAAGGTGCGTGGTTGTGAATGTTGTAAGTTGTATGTGTGATGTTTGAACGTTAGTAGTAATAAATGTAAAAAAAAAAAAACACATCGTAATCTGTTTAGTGCCATTGTTTGAAAGGAGGGCGTGCGGTTGCTTGACGGATGAGTGCTTTATAATGTTCTGATTGCGTGAGCATGTGTAAAAGCATGACAAGAACAATGCATGTGTGCGCACGCGCATACACACACACACTCGCTCTCACACTCACCACACACAACACACACACACACACACACACAGGAGCTAAACATCAGACACAACCTTCAGCAGGACACACACTGACACACACACACACCAGGGATGCTGAGCTCAGTACTCACCTTCTATCAGTAAAGCCTGACCCAAAATGTCATCTGATCCTCTCTTCTTATCTTTAAAACACACACACACACACACACACACACACACAACACACACACACACAACACACACACACACGGAGGAGGGAGGGGGAGAGAGAGAGGAGAGAGAGAGAGAGAGGAGAGAGAGAGAGAGAGAGATGCTGAGGCAGAGTACACACAGCCCAGTAGGAGTGTGAGGCTCAGTCCAATTTGTCTACCTCCTTGTGTCACTCACCCACCCACCCACTCTACCACACACATACGCGCACACACACAGACAATAGACAGACAGACAGACAACACAACACACCACACACACTTTCTCTCTCTCTCTCTCTCTCTCTCTCTCTCACACACACACAACACACACATACACAAAACACACACACGTACACACATACAGAATGCTGAACCAGCGTACACTCAGCCTGTTAGGCGTGTGACCTTGATCCAAGTTGTCTTCCTCTCTGTCTCACCTGCACACACACACACAGACACACACAACACACAACACACACACACACACACACACACACACACACACCACACACACACACACACACACACATAGAGAGAGAGACACTCAGGCAGACACACAAACAGCGGATGACGGACTGGCAGGGATATGATTAATTAAGGAAATGTTGTCTTCACCTTGTTGATAGACAGCTGAGGCTTTATGCATTGATGAGGGAGGGGGGCGGGGGGATTTCTGTGATGTGAGACGTTTTTGTACTGAGGCTTTGTGCATTGACTCTGTGTGTGTGTGTATGGGGGGGGGGGGGGTTCTGTGATGTGAAACGTTTTTGTACTGAGGCTTTGTGCATTGATGTGTGTGTGGTGTGTGTGTGGGATTTCTGTGATGTGAGACGATTTTGTACTGAGGCTTTGTGCATTGACTGTGTGTGTGTGTGTGGGGGGGGGGGGGGGTTCTGTGATGTGAGACGATTTTGTACTGAGGCTTTGTGCATTGACTGTGTGTGTGTGTGTGTGGGAGGGGGGGGGTTCTGTGATGTGAGACATTTTTGTACTGAGGCTTTGTGCATTGACCGTGTGTGTGTGTGTATGTGGGGGGGGGGGGGGGGTTTCTGTGATGTGAGACGTGATTGTACTGAGGCTTTGTGCATTGACTGTGTGTGTGTGTGGGGGAGGGGGGGGGTATTTCTGTGATGTGAGACGTGATTGCACTGAGGCTTTGTGCATTGACTGTGTGTGTGTGTGTGTGGTGTGTGTGTGTGTATTTCTGTGATGTGAGACTTTTTTGTACTGAGGCTTTGTGCATTGACTGTATGTGTGTGTGTGTGTGTGATTTCTGTGATGTGAGACATGATTGCACTGAGGCTTTGTGCATTGACTGTGTTTGTGTGTGTGGGGGGGGGGGGGGGGGGGATTTCTGTGATGTGAGACGTTTTTGTACTGAGGCTTTGTGCATTGACTGCGTGTGTGTGTGGGGGGGGTGGGGGGGGGGAGGGTTCTGTGATGTGAGACGTGATTGTACTGAGGCTTTGTGCATTGACTGTGTGTGTGTGTGGGGGGGGGGGGGGTTCTGTGATGTGAGACGTGATTGTACTGAGTGGCTAGTTGTGTCGTAATTCAGAACTTTAATTATTCTTTTATTCACTTTAAGTGTCCGTTCTTTTCTTTGAAGATAAAGATACTCAGATATATATGTCATTTACATGTAACCAAGACTGTTCAATGATAGACTGATGCAATATTAGTATTAAAAAATATAGACTAGGCAAAACATAGTCTAGGTAGGATCTCAAGACCTGGCCAGCGGGTTTAAGGCTTGTTCCATGATTACCATACACAGGGACACTGTGACGTTATTGCATCTGGAATTCATTTCGAGCACGGAGACGTCTCTTGAGAAACAAACTGAAATTGGTCTGTCAGGGTGCGATATGAACATGGAATTGATAAACTAGACCCTTTTGTTTTAACAGGGATATCGTGATGTTTCAGGACCGTAGCAAGCAGGCATTGAAGAAGATGAAAAGCGTTCTTACCAACAAAAGTTTATCAATGAACACCAGGAAAAAGTTCTTGGATGTTATATAGAACCGATACTGTTGTACGGTTGTGAGGCGTGGACAGTCAACACGCAGAGTCAAAACAAAATTGAGGGAACTGAAATGTGGTTTCTAAGAACAGTGTTGAGAGTTCCATGCCAGCAAAGAAAACAAACGACACAGTCTTGATGGAGGCAGACACAAGAAGACAAATTGACATAGAAGATTAGGAAAAGACAAGCAACATTTAGAGACATATTATGAGGAAAGGGGAATTAGAGCACCTGGTCACAACAGGAAAGCCAGAGGGAAAGAGAACACCAGGTAGACCCAGGGAGAAAATATTGGACATTGCAGGGTGGCTGAAGACAGAGAGGGTGGGAGATGCACTTGCAGCGACAGGGGATAGATTCGTGTGGAGGGCCATGGTCGCCAGTGCCTAGCGGCAGGGCACATCACGATGATGATGATAAGCAAGCTGATGATATCCAGTATGCTATGCGTATTATATATATATATATACACACACACACATATTGCCTTACCCCGTGGGGATACCGGGAGCTCTTTCAGTATCAATAATATCCCCACCATCTGGAAATTCTGTGCTTAAAATTTCCTCTTTGTCACTCTCTTTGTTTCTTCCCTCCTCCGTTGCTTTCTGTCATTTCTTCCTATCATTTTCTGCCTAGCTGGTCCATTCACCTGTAGGCTTATGTGTTCGATAAAGTCTTACATACTTTCTCTTAGGATTGATAATCGGGTACATGTATTAAATTCATTTTTGTCTCTGGGGAAGTGAGATATGTGGAAGCAATTTTAGGCAATTTAGGCCTGTTTTTATGTATGTTTTAGTGTCTTTAGTTATGTTACAATTTGTAATCCGGTGTGTTTTTTTGTTGTAAAAATTCCCTGTGCGATAAACTGGACAGAGTGGTCAACGCCAGGGGCACCTTCTTAGATTATGTGCGCGAATGCATTGATATGTGCACTTATTTTTCTTTTCCTTTTTTTCTCTCTTTTTTGTTGTTGTTGTTGTTGTTGTCCTCTTGAGGTATTGTATGTTTTGAAACGATTAAAGCCCTGATATGGCCCTACGCAGTCGGCTGTGCTTTAACCCTTTGACTCCTGACCTTGCCCACCAGCATCCTGCATTGTCAACCACGCTAGCTGAGTAAAAACGAAACTCTTAGAGGGAGTGAAAGGGTTAACAACACTAACAATATCTATCTATTTATCTATCTATTTATCTATCTATTTATCTATCTATCTATCTATCTATCTATCTATCTATCTACATACATACATACACACATACACACACACACACACACATATATATATATATGTAATTATATATATATATGTATATACGGGTGGATCGGGTGAGGAGTCAAAGGGTTAAGTTTTTGCGGTTGGTGGATAGTGTGCGGGAGTCAAAGGGTTAACAATAACAATAACAATCTATCTATAGATGTACAGTGTATACATACATACAAACATAGGTCTATATAAACATGTATATATACATCTATATCTCTATATCTATCTATACACACACACAAACGCACACACACACATATATATATATATATACATGTATATACATACATATATATATATATATATATATATATATTATATATATATGTATATATATATATATATATATATATATATATATATATACATATCATCATCGTCAGGTGCCTTGCCACATGGCGTTGGCGATCATGGCCTTCCATCTGTTTCTATCTCATGTTGCCTCAAGCACCTCTTCCACCCACTTTGTCTTCAGCCACTCTGCAAGTCCGTCCAATATCTTCTCCTTCTACCTGATGCTCTCTGTCCCTCCAGCTTTCCCGTTGTGACCAGGTGCTCCAGTTCCCCTTTCCTCACAAAGTGTCCTATAAATGTTGCCTGTCTTTTCCTAATCTTCTTTGTGAATGATTTTCTTGTGTCTGTTTCCACCAAGACTGTCTCGTTTGTTTTCTTTGCTGTCCATGGAACTCTCAACATTTTTCTTAGAAACCACATCTCGGCTGCCTCAATCTCGTTCTGGCTTTGCTTGTTGACTGTCCACGCCTCACAACCGTATAACCGTATTGGTTCTATATAACATTTAAGAACTATCTTCCTGATGTTAATTGATAGCCATTTGTTGGTAAGAATGCTTTTCATCTTCTTGAATGCTGTTTTGGCTTGGCCGATTCTGCCGGCTATTTCTTATGTGCATCTGCCGTTTGATGAAATGATCGTTTTCTGGTATTTAAACTTATCAACCTGTGTCAAGGTTGTGCCATTTGCTGTTATTTTGCATGAGGGGATTTCATGTTTTTGACTGATTACCATGACTTCAGTCTTCCTGCTGTTTAGTTCCAACCCCTTACCTTTGCTTTCTATTTCTAGTATATTCGCAAGGTTTTGTAGGTCCCTTTCATTTTCTGCAATTAGCACGGTGTCATCTGCGTATCGTATGTTGTTTATCATGTTTCCTCCAACCTTTAATCCAGGGTCTTCCTCTAGGTTTCTCATGATGTTTTCGCTGTAAAGTGAAAACAGATCTGGTGACAAAACACAACCCTGTCTGACTCCTCTTTTGATGTTTTGGAAAGAGCTTATACCGTTTTCTATTCTCATTGCCGCTGTTTGTTCCCAATACATATTTCTGATTACTTGTAGATCTTTTCCAGCAATATCGAGTCTAGTTGGTTGATCAATTCTACATGTCTTACGCGATCGAAAGCCTTGGTATAATCAACAAAGCATGAATATAAATCCTTATTCATCTCGATTGACCCCTCTATGATAGTTGTTAGGATGTATATGGCAGTAATAGTTCCTTCCCCTTCCACAAATCCACACTGTTCATCTGCTATTTCTCTTTGATTCTATTCATTGATCTCATCATGATTATTCTTAATAGGATTTTTGTTACATGACTCATCAAACTGATTGTGCGATGGAGTTCGCTTTCTCTAGCCCCTTCTTTGGAAGTGCAATGAAAATTGATTTTGATATATCTTTGGGGATTTTTCCAGTGTCATAAATTTCATTTAGGAAGACTGTTATTTTTTCAATACCAAATTCCAGGGCTTCAATCATCTCTGTAGTAATGTTGTCTGATCCTGGGGCTTTTCCTGGTTTCATCTTTTTCAGTGCTGCTCTAACTTCATCTTTCACTGTGGGTGGTCCTTCAACGTTCTTTCATATAATGTGTTCTTCGTTTCTGTCATCCTCAAAAAGGTCTTTAATGTACTCTCCCATCTGTCTAATATTTTGTCTTTTTCCATGATAAGCGTACCATCTTTCGATTTTAAGCAACCAGTTGATGTGCAAGTATTTTTCCTGTGGACAATTTCTTCAATTCGTCTGTACATATCCTGAGGATCCGTTTTGTGTCGGTCTTCTATTTCTTTGCACTTTGTTTTCAGCCAAGCTTCCTTAGCTTCATTGCACCTATTCCTGATTTCTTTGTTTATCTTCCTGTATATCTCCTCGTTTCTCTTTGCCTTCCTCCGTTCCTCCATCAAGCCTAAAATTTGTTTTGTCATCCAGTTCGTTTTTGCTTTTCTATCTACTTCAGGGATTTCTTCACAAGCTTCATTTATCGAATTTCTCAACTTTGTCCATTGTTCCTCACTGTCACCAACATCTTCTAGAGCACTGAATTTGTTTTGAACATGTACGTTAAATTTTTGACGTATCACTTCATCTGTCTTTAAGAGTCCAAGATTCAGATTGATGTTGCTTTTGGTCTGCTTCCTTTTCCTTAATTTCGGCCTAAATCTTCCTACTACAGGATTGTGGTTACTGTTGCAGTCTGCGCTTGGTAGTGTTTTTGCTGACAGTAAAAAATTTCTAAATCTTTTGTTAATCAGGATGTAGTCAATCTGATTTTTGGTATATACATGCACACATGTATATATATATACATATAGATATATATGTGTAGATATAGGTATATGTGTGTGTATATGTGTATATATAGATTATAAATATACATGTGTATATATATATTTATATATATATATATATAGACATACGACTTTTACCCTACCGGTACTCTGAAAGAAAGCCAGCCACACACCGCATAGCTAGCAGGCTCTACCTCTCTCTACTCGCTCACTCGCTCTAATCGGGCCCCGGGGTCAACCAGCGGGCAACGAGACTTGACGACTTGGCCCCAGTTCCGTGAACTCGATGGCAGCGGAACGTAAGTAATGGCTTTTCTTGTCAGTGACGTGTGTGTGTGTGTGTGTGTGTGTGTGTGTGTGTGCGTGTATGTGTGGTGTGTGTGTGTGCGTGCGTGCATGTGTGTGTGTGTGTGTGCGTGTATGTGTGTGTGTTGTGTTGTGTGTGTGTGTGTGTGTGTGTGTGTGTGTGTGTGTGTGTGATGTGTAGGCTCTGTGTGTGTGGTGTGAGCGTGTGTGTGGTGTGTGTGTGTGTGTATATGTGAGAGTGGTGTCTGTGTGTGTGTGTGTGGTGTCGTCTGTGTGTGTGTTCCGCTGACTTGTGACCGGGGCATGAACTCCAGCCGGCACAAAAGGATATTATCTGACCTCACCACCACCATCACCACCACCCTGTCTTCCATATTCATTCCCATTCCTCCCTCACCCCCTCTCTCTCTCTGTCTTCCCCTCTCTCTTTTTCTCTCCTGCCTGTCCTCTCTCCCTTCACTCAGCGTTACTTCATATGGGATGGGAATATACGAATTATAGTTGTTTGTTGGCTGGGTGGAGTGTATCGTCCGTTTCTCTTCGAGAAGCGACTAAACATTCAGTTATTTTGCGCTATGGGAAATACAGGGACGTGGGTTGTGAGAGACCAGTGGGAATGATCAGCTTGTGCACGAATAATTTTCAAAATTCGATTTTCAGAATCAGCAAAGAAATAAGTGATTTAAAAAAAATTAAAAACTTAGCAACCAACGCTGAGCAATCAAGTGATTTGAAAAAAAAATTAACAAAAAACTTAGCAAACAACAACGCTGAGCAATCAAAGTGTGTAATTTCAGATTTGATAATCAGGACATAAGATTAGTATTTCGATGAAACATTTTACTGAAAATCGACAAGTGGGTCGTTTTGATGATGTTTGAAGAAGACTTCAGGAACACACAGCCAACGTGAAGAGCACTTGTCAAATCTACCCTTTGACTCCCGCAACCTGTCCACCAGCTTCCTGCATTTTCAACCATGATAGCAAAACAGAAACTTAATCTTTTGACTCCTTTACCCTATCCACCAGCTCCTTGCAGGAAACTGATGGATATGGTGAGGGAGTCAAAGGGTTAAGGTTTTGCAGTTGGAGGATAGGCGGCTGTAGTCAAAGGGTTAATACAAGCAGAAAGACAGGCACAAACTTTCGGTCAAATGGCCTTTGTCAAGCGTAAACGTAAGATCACAAACGAACAAAACAAAAAATTAGGAGAAAAAGACTCAAACTTCACTGCTGCTTCGTCCCTTTTAGTCTTCTTCTCCCACTGGACGAAGCAGCAGGGACGTTTTAACCATTTTCTCCTAATTTCCATATTATGTTGTTTGTTCGTTTGTGATCTTACGTTTACGCTTGACAAAGGCCAACGGTAGCTGAAAATTTGCGCCTGTCATGTCTAGTTGTATTAAATACGCGTTCTGATTCTGTTTTCGTGTTTTTATGGTTCCTGTTTGCTTGAACGCGGGCAGTTGCGCTTGTTTTGGATTTGATTTCAAACAAGTCATGGGATTTGAATAATGTCTTGCTGGCATTTGCAAAGAAGACGGAAGATTCAACAGTGAGGTCGAAATCAGAATCCAGAAAGCAAAACAGTGTCAGCCATCATCTCGCCTCGCTTGTGAAACACCCAACATCCATGTTGAAACAGAAGCCAAACTCGTTTTCCGCCTGGGGATACCGGTATAAATACTGTCCTCACCTTCTGGGATTTCTCTGCTAGATATTTTTTCTTTTCTGTCACTTTCTTTGTTTCTTCCTTCCTCCTTCGCCTTCTTTTATCTCTTCCTATCATTTTCTGCTTTGCTGGTCCATTCATCTGTTTGTGTTCTATGAAACCTTACATACTTTCTCTTCAGATTGATAGTTGGATACATGTATTAACTGCATGTTTGCCTGTGAGGAAATGTGCTGTGCAGGAGCAATTTCAGGTAATTTAGGCAATTTTCATGTATGCTTCAGTGTCCTTAGTTATGTTCACATTTATATTCTGATTTGTTTTTTGAAACCCTCTGGTGATAAATTGGACGGAGTGGTCAACGCCAGGGGCATATTCTTAGATTATATGTGCACATGCATTGATGTGTATACTTAATTTTCTTTTGCAGCTTTTTTTCCCAACCAGATTTTGTGTTCGTTCTGAAATGGTTATAGCCCTCTGTGCAGTTGGCCGGACTTAAAACAAAAAGAATAAGAATAAGCCAAACACATCAGTTCCCTTTTCGTCCACACCCTGATATTTCAGTGCCAAATCTGAACCCGAATCAAGCTCTTAAAGCACAAAATGACCATCTGTTAGATACATATATTGTTTGAGAAGAGCTGTCAACAAAAACAGGGGCGATATGATCAGAAACACCAAGAACAGAAAAAAATAGAATAGCATCAGTCCAACATTCTATTCATCCACAAACAATTAAGTAGTTTGGTCAATGGAACAGAATGCACCCTCATCAACTGGTTCAATTATCATCATCATGTGCCCTGCCCCATGCGTTGGCGATCATGGCCTCCATACAAATCTATCTTTTGTCGCTGCAAGTATATCTCCCATCCTTTCTGTCTTAATCCGCTCCACAAGCCTGTCCAATATTTTCTCCTTGGGTCTACCTGGTGCTGTTTTACTATCTAGCTTTCCTGTTCTGACTAGGTACTTAAATTTCTCTTGCCTCATAAAATGTCCAATAGATATTGCTTGTCTTGTCGTAATTTTCTCCATTGATCTTCTTTTGTGCTTACCTATTTTAAGGCTGTCTCGTTTGTTTGCTTTGCTGTCCCTGGAACTCTTTAACATTCTTCTTAAAAACCATTTTTTTCAGCTGCCTCAATCTTGCTCTGACTTTGTGTGCTGACTGGCCACCTTTGCATCCGCTCAATAAACATATAACAAATGATATCTGGATTTAAAAGGATGTTCAGTTCAGTTCAGTTCAGATCATATTGCTTATAGCCTAGCGGACTACTAAAGCCATATCAGGGCTAACACCACGTTAAAAAACGACAACTCGTTAAGATTAAAGACAACAGTTAAAATCGTGCTCACCGTTAACCTTTCGCGTCTAAAATGCAATTAAGAAAAACAGACGTAAAATCATATTAGGTGAAATTTTAAAAGGATGGGCAGACTAAAAAAAAAAGACAAAAGAAAAGACCTGGACTGACAGCAGGGAAGACAGCTAGACGTCATACGGCATTTCTTCATTTCCAGACCTCCAGTTCGCTGCTGATCATCATCAACTCTCTCCCTGTGATACCCATGATGGTGTCCGTGGACATATAAAAAAAAGGATGAACGACATTTGATGGAAATGCTGCTGTTACTGCTGCTGCTGCTGCTGCTGATAAAGATAATGATAATTATGACAATGATTGTAATGATGACGATGGCGATGATAAACTCTCCTGTTGGTTCAGTGGAGGAGGATGTTGAAGACGACGATGATGATCGATTGTCGTGTTGATCTGATGGATGACTAGGCATAGTGTCTTTAGCGCTTGGTTTGCGTCTTCATCTGGGACAGAAAAATGTTGTGTCTTCATCTGGGACAGAAAAGTGCTGTGTCTTTATCTGGGACAGAAAAGTGTTGTGTCTTCTTCTGGGACAGAAAAGGGTAGTGTCTTCATCTGGGACAGAAAAGGGTAGTGTCTTCTTCTGGGACAGAAAAGGATAGTGTCTTCATCTGGGACAGAAAAGGTTTGTGACTTATTCATCTGGGATAGAAAGGGTTTGTGTCTTCATCTGGGACAGAAAAAGGTTTGTGTCTTCATCTGGGACAGAAAAAGGTTTGTGTCTTCATCTGGGACAGAAAAAGGTTTGTGTCTTCATCTAGGACAGAAGAAAACCATTCCTGGAGGAGCTTGTTTGTTTGCAAGCACTGCATGGAAGGAAGTGCTGCAGTCCTGGCCTCTGTTTGCATGAGTCCATCTTCTGTTGAATACCAGCTGTTCCTTCTGGAATGTTCAAATGTGGTTGTGGTCTGTGTGCACTGCTGTTTACCAGCATACTCTTCTGCGGGTAGTGTTTTCCTAGTTAATAATGATGGTGCAGCAGCTGACAAAGTTGGCCTTCAGAGTATTCTTATATCGCGTCAGTGGTCTTCCCTTCCCTAGCTATGGTGTCCTTGCTTTAGGTTTCCATACAGGAAGATGAGAAGAGTGGCAGAATGGTTCAGACGTTTGCCTGCCAGTAACTAGACTCGAGGTTCCAGGGTTCGCTCCCCGTAGAGGCCTCGACATTTCTCCTCAGTTTGACTGGAAAATCTAAATAAACATCTAGTCCTTCAGAAGGGGACAAAAAAAAAAAAAAAAAAAAAAAAAAAAACTGGTCGGACCCGTGTGCCTTCTGGGTGCGCACGCTAAAGATCCCACAGCAGTCGAAAATCGTGAAGAGCAGGGCATTGCACGGCTGTCTTGGTATAAAACATTAGAGAGACCGATTAGCCTTCTTGCATTTCTGAAGTCTTGGTAAAAAAATGTCAATATGAATATGAATTTGAATCGTGGGAGAGGGGATGGGCGCCGCCCCAGGGTTATGAAACTATCTAGGTAGGACCTCAGGATTTGGCCAGCTTGTGGGTTTATGTGCAGCAGTTATGGCAGGACGCTCATGACTACTGCTCAATACACAGCAATTTTTGTGGCGCTCCTGATGCCAATGTCTTGTCACAAACTCGTGCTCAGCCTTATGAAGGCAGACCTTGTTTTGCAAATGCGCAGCGTCATCTCTACACAAGAAAACCATTGTGCACGTGCGTGCATGCATACGCACATACACACACACACGCATACACACACACACAAACGCATGCACGCACACAAACTTACACACATTCAAATGCACACTGACAACCGCATAACCATGAATCAGTAACTTTGTTTAGATTTGAACCCATACGCTAACCCACAAATTAAGTAAGACCTTACGCACAGATTTATAGATTATGTCATGATTATTTTTTAGCCATAACCATCACATGGAATCTGTGGTGTCCTCACACATGGAATTTTTTTCTGAAAGCAGAGATGTCATCCTGAGTAATTGAATTGGAAACTTGTTTAAACCCTTTGACTCACGCACCCTGTCCACCAGCATCTTGCACTGTCAACCATTCTAGCAAAGCCAAACTTAACCTTTTCACTCCCTCACTCTATCTACCAGCTTTCAAAGCAAAAAAAATTAACCTTTTGACTCCCTCACTCTATCCGCCAGGAAGCTGAAAGATAGAGTGAAGGCCTCAAGGGAAGGTTAACTTTTTGCAAGTGATGGATAGGTGTGGGAGTCAAAGAGTTAATTCTAAATAAACACGTCTTTCATCGTCATCATGTGCACTGTCACATGGCGTTGGCGATCATGGCCTCCATACGAGTCTATTGTTGTCGTCTCAAGTACATCCCCACTCTCTCTATTCTCAGCCACTCTGTATAGTCCGTCCAATATTTTATCCCCAGGTCTATCTGGTGTTCTTTTTCCCTCCAGCTTTCCTGTTGTGACTATGTGCTCTAATTTGTCTTGCCTCATAAAATGTCCTATACATGTTGCTTGCCTTTTCCTTACCTCTTTCATTAATATCCTTCTTGTGTCGACCTCCTTCAAGACTGTCTCGTTTGTTTTCTTTGTTGCCCATGGAACTCTCAACATTCTTCTTAGTGTGATGGGGGACCGGAGTTGGTTATGGTTTTTAGGGGAGTTGCAAGGTCAGAGGCAGATGGAGGACTCTTCCAATCGAACACACATAAAACCAGGACGGTAGTTTCCAAACTGTATTTACATGTGTACGAGCTCTCACCAAATGAAGACAAAGCACATCTTCATAAGAACACCAAAGGAGACAATGTTCGTAAGAGAAGAACAAGAAGACAGTGCCTGTAAGACACAAAACAAGTAACAGTGTCAATGTACAAGAATGAATTTCTACATTATGACAAAACGCCAATAAGTATTACGATATTACAGTTGTACGTGATGTCTCAATCTACAACTAGGATTGTATATGATTATAAACATTGGACAAATAATTAACAACACAAGCGTGTGATAATCATCCAGTAAAAGGTCAAAATAACGCACAGTAATATGCTGTTTGCCTGTAGTAAGCGGTGTAAGCATTTAGTAATAACTGATTCAACAGCATTTGGATGGACAGCTCGTAGCCAGTTAGTATGTCATGGTGACGACAGATAACATAGTAACTGACTACGTGAACTATGTCATCACAAGCAAATACCCATCATAATGAGAGGACGACAAACTGAGTCATCTATTGGCCAAGAAGTCTTACATCAATTGTAACTAGCACAAGTACTTCAGTACACACAACCTGCGTTCATGTCATTGTCTGGGTGTTTCGGCGAGCTGCTACATACTGTTTCACTTTCAGTTTCAGTTTGTCAAGATAATGGCTCCACGCTCGGAATGAATTCCGTATGCATTATTGTCACAGGTGCCATGTGATGGAGAAAATTCAGAATGATCACGGCACACGCCTTAAGCTTGCACATAAACCCAAGAGCTGGCCTGGTCCTGAGGCCCTACCTAGACAGTTCCATAACCCTGAGGTCGTAGAGAGGGGAGTGAAGTGACAGAGACCTTAATTTTTCCTGGGGCCAGCACCACAAGGGTGGCGACCATCCCCTCTCCCTCACTTCAAATTCATGCTAATATTCACTTTTTTTTTAACCAAGACTTCAGAAAGGCAAGAAGGCTAATTGGTTTTTAAGGGGTGGGACCTGGGAAATCAACCCATCTCTTCAATGTTTTATACAAGGCAGCCGGGCAATGTCCTGCTCTTCACGATTTTCAACTGCCGTGGGATCTTTAGCGTGTGTAGCCAGAAGTCACACAGGTCGGACTCGTTTTTCGTCCCGTTCAGTTCGATTTTCCAGTGAACGTGAGGAGAAAAGTTGAGGCCTCTACGGGGAGCGAACCTGGGAACCTCGAGATTAGTTATTGGCAGGCGAACGTCTGAACCATTCTGCCATTCTTCTCCCTGAATGACATTCTGGCTATTACGCAGTGTTTGTTTGCACATGTACTGTAGGCACTGTGGAATAAAGACAGTTTGCTCTAAATTCTATACGGCTACAACGTAGCGTCATGTGTAATATCAATTTGAAGATTGGAGCCATAATGACGATAAAGTTTGTGGGCTCAGCATCAAAACACATGCACTCACTGTAGATCTGTTCATTGTCTAAATAGATATAACAGTGTCTTAGTATATGTAAAATGTATTGGTTAGGTCTTTCGAATGTTCAGTGCGTAGCTATGGATGGATAGAGGCTGTAAAATAAAAGTACACATAACTTGGCTGAGAAAACGCAAGGCGTTTTTGATCTAGCCAAACTACACTGTGTTGCCTTTGAACGTCGTTGTAGATAATTAATGGGATTGATCGTTACAGAGCAAGGCACTCTTACGTTAGAAACCACATTTCAATCGTCTCGATCTTGATCTGACTTTGCATGTTGACTGTCCACACCTGACAACCGTACAACAGTGTCTCTGTATATCTGAAATCAGACTTGTCAGTATTAGCCAAACAGACTATAGAAGGCTTAATAACCTGACTTCCGCGCGCGAGCACAAGTTGGGCTATTTTAGTCTCGCCCTCGCATTGATGTAATCAGCTGGGCGGCCTTCTTTTGAATAAATCCCCGCTCTCCTAAAGAGTTCTCCCAGCGATTGCCCATAAATTATCTCCCCATTTTCTCCGGAAGAGCCCTGTAGTCACTACATCATTACGGCGGAACGACCTGCCGACACTGCTATTATTTACATAGATAACTGGATTGCAGTCAGTGACTGTTTACATTTTTACTTCTTATTTGTGTGTTTCGGGGAGGAATTGTTTCATATCAGCCACAGAGAGATGTTGTTTCAGTGTGTGTGTGTGTGTGTGTGTGTGTGTGGCGCGTGTGTGTGTACGCGCGCGCGTGTGTGTATATGTGTGCGCGCGCATTTGTGTGTGTGTGTGTGTGTGTGCGCACGCACGTATGTGTGCACATGACAAGAATGTATTGACAAAATTTTCGTAACTGTTTTCTAGATGAAAATGTATCAAATTTGAATCAAACGTGAAGAAGAGAACTATGCAAATGCGTAAATTTGAAACTCCTATTGCCAAGACGAAAAAAAAAATCACATCATCATAAAATTACCTAAAATCATCACCACAACAGGTCCTCAGATCATCAAAACAGTATCTTAAATCTTTAAAACAAAAGTTCCTCAGGTCATTGCGTCTTGATGAAATTTTGTCTACAGCATTTTCCTGGGAATGTCTGACAATATTAATTAGCACTTTGACTCGCGAACCCTGTCCACCAGCATCCTGTATTGTTAACCAGGCTAGCAGAACAAACACTTAACCCTTTTATTCCTCCATCCTATTCACCAGCTTCCTGCAGGAAGCTGGTGGATAGAGTGAGACAGTCAAAGGGTTAATTTTTTGGAGTCGGTGGACAGGGTGCGGGAGTCAAAAGTTTAAGAATCTGTTTCTACTGCGTGTGTGTGTGTGTGTGTTATACGTGTGTGTTGTGTGTGTGTGTGTGTGTGTGTGTGTGTATGAACAGCATTTTCACAGGAAGTACAGACAGTATTAAAAATCTGTTTTCACTCTCTCTCTCCTCTCTCTC
>CM060307.1:40824779-40827279 GCA_030674185.1 Monoplex corrugatus | reverse complement strand
ACACACACACACACACACACACACACACACCTGTCCGTCTGTTTCCCTCTTCCCATGCAAGGATGGCAAAGCCGAAGTCATTGCTGATTTTGTCGCAGATGAACGTGTTGACATTGCTTTTATCACAGAGACATGGCTTAACCCCCTTGGTCATGAACCTATACATGCTAGCCTCACTCCGAGTGGTTACAGGCTTGCTTCTTTCCATCGCTCATCCCGAGGTGGCGGTATCGCCATCCTCTACAAGGACTCACTCCATTCCCGCCTATCTTTCTCGCAGTCTCTGCCTTTCTCCCATCCTTCTTTCGAGCACGTTGAAGTATCCTTCCAATCCAACCCTCACCCCATCACCTTCTCCTGTGTCTATCGATCCCCACCTAGCTCTGCCAACAAACTCACCACATCCACGTTTCTGTCTGACTTTGACCAATTGCTTGACCACTACTGCCTCTTACCTGGAAATCTCATCATTCTAGGTGACATCAATGTCCACTATGACAACACTCACCGTTATGACACAAGACATATCATCAACTCTCTGTCCAATCACAATATGACTCAACACATTTCTGAACCAACCCATCAAAAAGGTCACATTCTTGACTGGATCATTTCTCGTGATCACCACAATTCCGCTACTGACAACTGCTTAGTTCTTTCTACCCGTCTAACTTCAGCCCTTCCATCCGACCACTCTGCAATTCTCTGTTCTCTCGACATTTCTCCTCCTTCCCGTACCATGCGCACAGTGACTCGACGCAATCTCAAATCTATCGACCTCTCCACATTTTCATCTGATGCCTCCCGTCTCCTTTCTGAAAAGTCACATAACCTTGCCGATGAATTCTATACTACTCTCCACCATCTTCTGGACACTCATGCTCCAACCACAACCCGTCTTTTACCTGACCGCCCCCCTACCCCCTGGCTCACTCATGAGATTGCCTGTGCAAAACGTGCCCGCCGCAGAGCAGAGCGCCGTTGGCGCAAATCCAAACTCACTGTACACAGGCAACTTTTCCAAGCCTCTAAAACAAAAGTATCCACCCTCATTGCATCAGCAAAAACAAGCTATTTCCAAACCAAAATCCTGAATGCCTCTTCTTCAAAAGAACTCTTTACAACCATGAATCATCTCCTTGGCACAGGAAAAGATTTACCTCTCCCAACAAAACATACAAATGAAGAACTCCCATCTGTATTCTCCAAGTATTTCACCACCAAAATACAAACTCTTCGTGACAGGCTTGACAGGACACCCTGTCAACCATGCCCACCTGACCCTTCCTTCTCTGGCACACCTCTTACTACTTTTACCCCAGTCTCACAAGAAGAAATTCTCAACACAATCAGATCCATGTCGTTCAAAACCTGCGAACTGGATCCTCTTCCAGGTTCTCTCTACTCCGACTGTCTCCCTACTCTCCTCCCATTCATCACTGACATCATCAACACTTCTCTTCAAACTGGAACTGTCCCAGATTCTTTCAAGTCTGCTATTGTTCACCCTCTCCTCAAGAAACACAATTTAGACCCAAATGAACTGAAAAATTATCGGCCTATCTCTAATCTCTCTTTCTTGTCAAAACTCCTTGAAAAAGTCGTCCTCAACCAGCTGAACTCTCACCTGTCTGCCAACAATCTCCTCAATCCTTTCCAGTCAGCCTACCGCCAGTGCCATAGCACTGAAACTGCCCTACTACACATTCTCAACAATCTCCTCCTTGCAACTGATACTGGCAAAGTCTCTCTCCTCACACTCCTTGATCTGTCTGCAGCCTTTGACCCATTGATCATGGTATTCTCCTTTCTAGACTTCATCATACTTTTGGCATCTCTGACATTGCTCTGTCCTGGTTCACTTCATACCTATCAAACAGAAAACAAACTGTTCTCATCAATGGCACTTACTCTCAACCTGCATACCTGACCTGTGGTGTTCCACAAGGATCTGTCCTTGGCCCTGTTCTTTTCACTCTTTACACCTCCCCCCTGTCCACCATCATCAACTCCCACTCTATAAAACACCACTTCTATGCTGATGACACCCAACTTCAAGACAGTGACTCACCTGATAATATACAGCGCCTGTTGACTCGCACCACTGAGTGTTACTCGGACATTAAGAACTGGATGACACACAATAAACTTCAGCTTAATGACGACAAGACAGAAGCTATCCTCATTGGCACCCGTCAGAAACTTTCTCAGCTGCCTCCTCTTTCTCTCCCATTATGTAACACATCAGTCTCAATTTCTGATTCAGCTAAAAACCTTGGTGTCTGCATTGACTCTACCCTCTCCATGAACAACTTTGTTTCTCAAACTGCCAGATCTTGCTACTATCATCTCCATCGTATAAGGCTGATCAGAAAGTATCTCTCTGTCGAAACAACTGCAAAACTCGTTCTCCTTCATAATGTCTCGCATTGACTATTGCAATTCACTCCTGTCTGGTCTTCCTGCCTCCACCGTTCACATCCTACAGCGCATTCAAAAC
>CM060307.1:40774779-40819779 GCA_030674185.1 Monoplex corrugatus | reverse complement strand
AATCACCAACCCTTTCCGCTTTTAAATTCAATTTAAAAACCTATCTCTTTTCCTGACATTGAATTCTCCAACTGCCTCTTTCCATCCGTTTGTGTGGATTTTTTGTTTTTCTTCGCGTGTTGTGAGGTGGTCTGCGTTGATGGAATGCGTGTATCTGGTGAAAGGGTGCGCCTTGATTTGAAATGTCAAGATTTGGCGTCGTATATTTGTGTTATTAATTGAGGTGTGTGAACGGCACTTTTTCAGAAACTTGACAGTTATCATCATCATCATCATCATCATCATCATCATCATCATCATCATCATCATCATCATCATCATTATGTACCCTGCCGCATGGCGTTGGCGATCATGGCCCTCCATATGAATCTATCCCTTGTCGCTGCAAGTACATCTTCCACCCTCTCTGTCCTCAGTCACCCTGCAAGTCCGTCCAATATTTTCTCCCTGGGTCTGCCTGGTGTTCTCTTTCCCTCCAGCTTTCCTGTTGTGACCAGGTGCTCTAATTCCCCCTTCCTCATAGAAAGGCCTATAAATGTTGCTTGTCTTTTCCTAATCTTCCTTATCAATGATCTTCTTCTGTCTGCTTCCATCAAGACTGTCTCGTTTGTTTACTTTTTTGCTGTCCATGGAACTCTCAACATTCTTCTTAGAAACCACATCTCGGCTGCCTCAATCTTGTTCTGGCTTTGTTTGTTGACTGTCCACGCCTCACAATCGTATAACATTATCGGATCTATATAACATTCAAGAACTGTCTTCCTGATGTTAATTGATAGGCATTTGTTGGTAAGAATGCTTTTCATCTTCTTGAATGCTGTTTCGGCTTGGCTAATAATTCTGCTGGCTATTTCTGATGTGCATCTGCCGTCTGGTGAGATGACCGTTCCCAGATATTTAAACTTATCAACCTGTCTCAAGGTTGTCCCATTTGCTGTTATTTTGCATGAGGGGATTTCATGTTTTTGACTGATTACCATGACTTCAGTCTTCTCGCTTTTTAGTTCCAACCCTTTATTGACAATATTTCAAATACATTTTCACTGCTGTGACAGTGGACCGTCGTCCTGGCTTTGGTCAGCTTTTGTTTCATTACATCTGTAGTTCCTTCATAGGTCGCAGTGACGGACGTTCAAAGTCACCTCTATGCCTCGGATAATTTGTGTATAAAAAAGGCGATTATTAGAATAGCTAGATCTTGGTTTAGTCCTTTTCTCACACTGGACGAAGCAGTAGGGAAGTTTTATTCTTTTTCTCGTTTTTTTTTTTTATTTGGTGTTTGTTCGTGATCTTACGCTTGACAAAGGCCAGCTGGCCGAAAAATTTGCGCCTGTCTTGTCTGGTTGTACTAAATACGCGTTCCTATTCTTTTTCGTGTGTTTTTTCTGGTTGCTATTTGCTTGAACGCGGGCAGCCACACTTGTCAGGAATTTCATTTTTGCTTTTTTTTGTTTTTGTTTTTGTTTTTGTTTCTGTTTTGTGTGTTGTGTGTGTGTGTGTGTGTGTGTGTGTGTGTGTGTGTGTGTGTGTGTGTGTGTGTGTGTGTGTGTGTGTGTGTGTGTGTGTGTTTTCTTTGTTTGTTTGGTTATTTGTTTGTTTGTTTTTTGGTGTTTGTTTTACTCTTACTTAACTCTTACCCACTGGACGAGGCGCAGGGAAGTTTTTAGTCCCGTTTTTATTATCCATTGTTTGGTGTCTGTGATTTGTCTGTGACCGTGCGTTCGCGCTTGACAAAGGCTAGTTGGCCGAAAATTTGCGCTTGTTTTGTTTTGTCTTGTTGGAGACGCGCTTACATTGGTTTTCTTGTTCTTCTGGTTTGTGTTAACTATTAGAGTCATTCGCGTAAAAATCGCCTGTTTTATACTCCTTAAAATTCAGAACCTTTGGAATGATTTACTAGCGAGCTATATAATGCTAAAAAAAATCACAGCATTCTGTCCAATTTGTCAGTTAACCCTTTGACTCCCTCACTCCGTCCACCAGCATCCTGCATTGCCAACCACGCTAGTAAAGCAAAAACTTAACCCTTTGATTCCCTTACTCTTTGTCTCCCTCAGTCCAACAAGAAGCTGGTGGATAGGGTGAGTAAGTCAAGAGGTTAAGTTTTTGCACTTGATGGATAGGGTGAGGGAACCAAAGGGTTAATTTTTTTGCAGTTGGTGGATAGGGTGCGGGGGTCAAAGGGTTAAGTTTTGCAATTGGTGGATATGGTGCGGGAGTCATAGGGTTAAGTTTTGCAGTTGGTGGATAGAGTGCGGGAGTCATAGGGTTAAGTTTTGCAGTTGGTGGATAGGGTGCGGGAGTCATAGGGTTAAGTTTTGCAGTTGGTGGATAGGGTGCGGGAGTCATAGGGTTAAGTTTTGCAGTTGGTGGATATGGTGCGGGAGACAAAGGATTAATTGTTGTCAGCTGGTGGAGGGGGTGCGGGGAACCAAAGAATTAAGTTTTAGCAGTTGGTGGATAGGGGTGTGGGAGTCAAAGGGTTAATTTTTTTGCAGTTGGTGGATAGGGTGCGGGAGTCAAAGGGTTAATCATACCTTCAGAATGCATCACGTTTTGGGTTGTAGGCTACACGGTAGCATCAAGATCAGCTGGTGAACTATTTACTCCTTAAAAATCCACAGCAATTTATCTCATTTGTCAACCAATCAGTCATCACCTTTAAAATCCATAACGTTTAAGTTGTAGGTCAAAGAGTCAAGGTCAGCCGTAATCCAGTATGCGACCGTCTGTTTCAGCACTTCCCAGGACCAATAAAAACCTATGAAATGGCTCGTTAGAACTGTTTTGATGGCTCAGCAAGGCCACCTAGACGTGTCACTGTCGTGTGTGTGTGTGTGTGTGTGTGTGTGTGTGTGTGTGTGTGTGTGTGTGTGTGTGTGTGTGTGTGTGTGTGTGTGTGTGTGTGTGTGTGTGTGTGTGTATGTGTGTGTGTGTGTGTGTGTGTGTGTGTGTGCATGCATTGTGTGTTGTGTGCGTGTGTGTTTGTGTGTATATGTGTGTTGTGTATATATGTGAGTGTGTGTGTGTGCGTGCGTGCGTGCGTGGTGTGCGTGTGTGTGTGTGTGTGTGTGTGTGTGTGTGTGTGTGTGTTGTGTGTGTGTGTTTGTGTGTATATGTGTGTTTGCGTGTATGTTGTGTGTGTGTTTGTGCGCGCACGTGCTCGTGCTTTTCCTTCTACTCCTTCTTTATTTAGCTTGTGTGTATGTGTGCGTGCGTGCATGTGCGCGCACGTGCGTGTTTGTCCTTTCATTCCCTATTCCCTCTTTATTTAACTTGTATATGTTTGCATGCGCTCGCGCACGCGCGTGTATGTGTGTATGCGCGTATGCGCGTGCGCGCGTGCACGTGTTCTTTTATTCTTTCTGTACGTACTCTTTTCCCCTTACTGTCCCATTTTCTACGGCAATTCGTTGGACGCAGGCCTTGAGGATTATTTTTTCGTTCTTTTTTTTTCAGCAAAGCTATTAGGGGGGGGGGGGGGGGGGGCGGGGGGCGAGGGGATGATAATCATGAAGCTTTGGAGGTCCACTCTGGATTCAGATCGGGTGTAACAGAGCTGTGCTTTTTATGCTTCTGTTCGAAGTATAACTTGGTGTCAATTAACTAGGCCCGAGAGTTACACACACCTGCATGGTTAGGAACTTTGAGCTACACCCTCAACGATGTATATCGGTGAAGAAGAGGAGGAGACTCGGCTGTGTGGTGCCAGTCTTCCCAGCGAACCTACAGCATCCTTAACCCTTCGACTCCCGCACCCTATCCGCCACTGCGAAAACTTAACCCTCTGACTCCCACAGCCTAACCACCAGCTTCCTGCAGGAAGCTGCTGGATAGGGTGAGGGAATCAAAGGGTTAAGATTCTGTTTTACTAGCATGGTTGACAATGCAGGTGGTGGACAGGGTGCGGGAGTCGAAGGGTTAATTATGGATAGAAGCCGGTTGGATAATGAAAAATCCCACGATTGTTGCACATGGCACCTCGCTTCATTGGAAAGACAATTACCTAGACCATCATTTCAGATTCATTTGAAAGACAATTAATTAGATCACTATTTCAGATTCATTTGAAAGACAATTAATTAGACCACTATTTCAGATTCATTTAAAAGACAATACCAAGACACTTTTTACGATTCATTCGAAAGACAATTAATTAGATCACTATTTCAGATTCATTTGTACGACAATTACCTGGACCACTATTTAAGATTCATTTGAAAGACAATTAATTAGACCACTATTTCAGATTCATCTGAAAGACAATTAATTAAACCACTATTTCAGATTCATCTGAAAGACAATTACCTGGACCACTATTTCAGATTCATCTGAAAGACAATTAATTAGACCACTATTTAAGATTTATCTGAAAGACAATTAATTAGACCACTATTTCAGATTCATTTCAAAGACAATTAATCAGACCACTATTTACGATTCATTTGAAAGACAATTAATTAGACCACTATTTCAGATTCATTTGAAAGACAATTAATTAGACCACTATTTCAGATTCATCTGAAAGACAATTACCTGAACCACTATTTCAGATTCATCTGAAAGACAATTAATTAGACCACTATTTAAGATTCATCTGAAAGACAATTAATTAGACCACTATTTCAGATTCATCTGAAAGACAATTACCTGGACCACTATTTCAGATTCATTTGAAAGACAATTAATTAGACCACTATTTCAGATTCATCTGAAAGACAATTAGACCACTATTTCAGATTCATCTGAAAGACAATTACCTGGACCACTATTTCAGATTCATCTGAAAGACAATTAATTAGACCACTATTTAAGATTCATCTGAAAGACAATTAATTAGACCACTATTTCAGATTCATTTGAAAGACAATTAATTAGACCACTATTTCAGATTCATTTGAAAGACAATTAATTAGACCACTATTTCAGATTCATTTGAAAGACAATTACCCAGACCACTATTTCAGATTAATTTGAAAGACAATTAATTAGACCACTATTTCAGATTCATCTGAAAGACAATTACCTGGACCACTATTTCAGATTCATTTGAAAGACAATTAATTAGACCACTATTTCAGATTCATTTGAAAGACAATTAATTAGACCACTATTTCAGATTCATTTGAAAGACAATTAATTAGACCACTATTTCAGATTCATTTGAAAGACAATTACCCAGACCACTATTTCAGATTAATTTGAAAGACAATTAATTAGACCACTATTTCAGATTCATCTGAAAGACAATTACCTGGACCACTATTTCAGATTCATCTGAAAGACAATTAATTAGACCACTATTTAAGATTCATCTGAAAGACAATTAATTAGACCACTATTTCAGATTCATTTGAAAGACAATTAATTAGACCACTATTTCAGATTCATTTGAAAGACAAATCATTAGACCACTATTTCAGATTCATTTGAAAGACAATTAATTAGACCACTATTTCAGATTCATTTGAAAGACAATTAATTAGACCACTATTTCAGATTCATTTGAAAGACAATTAATTAGACCACTATTTCAGATTCATTTGAAAGACAATTAATTAGACCACTATTTCAGATTCATTTGAAAGACAATTAATTAGACCACTATTTCAGATTAATTTGAAAGACGATTAATTAGACCACTATTTAAGATTCATTTGAAAGACAATTAATTAGACCACTATTTCAGATTCATTTGAAAGACAATTAATCAGACCACTATTTCGGATTCGTTTGAAAGACAATTAATTAGACCACTATTTCAGATTCATTTGAAAGACAATTGATTAGACCACTATTTCAGATTCATTTGAAAGACAATTAGACCACTATTTAAGATTCATTTGAAAGACAATTACCTGGACCACTATTTCAGATTCATTTGAAAGACAATTAGACCACTATTTCAGATTCATTTGAAAGACAATTAATTAGACCACTATTTCAGATTCATTTGACAGACAATTAGACCACTATTTCAGATTCATTTGAAAGACAATTACTTAGACCACTATTTCAGATTCATTTGAAAGACAATTTGACCACTATTTCAGATTCATTTGAAAGACAATTAGACCACTATTTCAGATTCATTTGAAAGACAATTAGACCACTATTTCAGATTCATTTGAAAGACAATCAGACCACTATTTCAGATTCATTTGAAAGACAATTAGACCACTATTTCGGATTCATTCGAAAGACAATTACTTAGACCACTATTTCAGATTCATTTGAAAGACAATTAATCAGTCCATTATTTCAAATTCATTTGAAAGACAATTAATTAGACCACTATTTCAAATTCATTTGAAAGACAATTAATTAGACCACTATTTTCAGATTCATTCGGAAGATAATTACCTAGACCATTTTGTATTTGGTGTTTGTTAATTTGTGATCCTATGTCTACGCTTGAAAAAGGCCAGTTGGCCGAAAATTTGCGCCTGTCTTGTCTGGTTGCATTACATACGCGTTCTGATTCTATTTTTTTTCCTGGTACCTAGAACATCATTTCAGATTCATTTGGAAGACAATTACCTACACCACTATTTCAGATTCATTCGAAAGACAATTACCTGGAAAACTATTTAAGATTCATTGGAAAGACAATTACCTAAAACACTGTTTAAGATTCATTGGAAAGACAATTACCTACACCACTATTTAAGATTCATTGGAAAGACAATTACCTACACCACTATTTATGATTCATTGGAAAGACAATTACTAGGAAATATTTCAGATTAATTGGAAAGACTGTTACCTAGATACTGTTTAAGATTCTTTGGAAAGACAATTACCTAGACAAATATTTCAGATTCATTGGAAAGACCTAGGTACTGTTTAAGATTCGTTGGAAAGACAATTACCTAAAACACTATTTAAGGTTCATTGGAAAGACAATTGCCCAGGAAATATTTCAGATTAATTGGAAAGACCGTTACCTAGATACTGTTTAAGATGCATTGGAAAGACTATTACCTAAAACACTATTTAAAATTATTGGAAAAACAATTACCTTGGAAATATTTCAGATTAATTGGAAAGACAATTACCTTGACCACTATTTAAGATTTATTTGAAAGACAATTACCTAGAACACTACTTAAAGTTGATTTGAAAGACAATTACCTAAAACACTATTTAAGATTCATTGGAAAGATAGTAGTAATCAATAATATCTAACGACAATGATGATGGCAATGATGATAATGTTGATGATAATAATAATAATAATAATAATATGATGATGATGATGATGATGATGATGATGATGATGATGATGATGATGATGATGATAATAATAATAATAATAATAATAATGATGATGATAATGATAATGATGATGATAATGATGATGATGATAATGTAAGGACACCATTAGTGTGTGTGAGTGTCAGTGTGTGCGTGTGTGCGTGCGTGTGTGTGAGTACGTTAGAGAGTGAGAGAGAGATGCAAAGGTAACACACTTAACAAGTAGAGTGTAAACTAACTCAATATCCTCTTTCTGTCTGTCTGTCTGTGTGTCAGTCTGTCTGCCTGTCTATCTGTCTCTCTTTCTCTGTCTCCCTCTCTCTCCGTCTCTCTCTCTCTGTTTGTGTGTATGCGTGTGTGTGTGTGTGTGTGTGTGTGTGTGTGTGTGTGTGATGAGAGAGAGAGAGAGAGAGAGAGAGAGAGAGAGAGAGAGAGAGAGAGAACTCAGAACTCAGAACTCAGAAAATGTTTATTGTACATCGGTCTTAGGCCACAATACATGTATGGGAAAGGGGAGGGGAGGAGATCAGGTTTTCTTATACATTCATACAAGTTATACTATCAAACTGCAGTGAACTCTGTCACAATTTCCACTTCTATCGTTTACCGTCACATAAGCTGGGATACATTCATCTTTGCATTTACAGTAGTCCTTTCATTTGTATTCTAGTCCATATTCCTTAACTGGCCAGCTAAGAATATTTGTCATTAACCGCATCTATATCATTCGTCCAATTGTCAATTTTACAATAACTGGCTATCAGACAAACAAACCATTCAATTAGTGCACAGATCTGATGTTTCTTGTACCCTTCGGAGATCATACAGTTGATCAATATATTCAACCACAGCTACTTGACATAAACACTCAATCCATCAATCGATCAACCAACCAACCAATCAATCAATCAGTCAACCAATCAATTAACCAATCAATCAACTGATTTACCAGTTGATCAATCAAATAATCCGCCATTCAGCCCGTGAATCAACTGACAAATCAGCTTTCAATTGACTGGGTCAGATGCATCATCCCACTGTACAATCGATATCACTTCAGTAACAATCACTTCGCCTAATCACTCCCTCTCTCAATCAATCAATCCATCAATCATTTAACCAGTTAATCAGTCATCCAGTGACTTAATCGACCAGATAACCTAGAATTTAACTGAGTTCAATGTATCAATTTGCAATCGTTACTTCAAATAACGCGAATCAGTCATCCATACATTCCATAATTCAATCACTGATCGATCAATAGCTAAAACCATCAATCTATAAATCGATCAGTCGGTGAGCCACCTATCGCCATCAATTAACAAATTATATAATCAGTCCTTTGTCAGCTAATCATGCATTCAGTTTATCAATTTATTCACCAGTGAATCTAAACCAATCAATGGAATTAATGTACAATGAAGTGAACCAAGAAATATATATGACATAAGAGCAATTCGACCCCAAAACAGTCGGTTAATTGGCAAAAACAGACATTCATAATGCCAATCCATTAATCAGACTAATCGCAGATCAGTCACTCATTTACCAAAACAACTGACATTGAGACAATACCAAATGATCATTCAACGCATATTTAGCACTTCGTGCATCTTTTAGTTCAGAGATAACTCAATCTTCGGCGGTCAGCAATGGTTCAGGCCATAGAGTGAATTGAAGGTTATGTATAAACGCACATACACACATACACATCTATATACACGCACACATACATAATCACTCATACATATACACACACATAGATATATATACATATGTATCCACACATATACATAATGTAGATACTATCACCTATATATGCACATAAGTTCACCAACGTCAATGTGAATACACAAGCACCTATGCACATGTGTCTCTATATGAGCACCCCTTTCATATTCAAATAAACATTTTTTTTTTTACAATTGAAATTAATTATTGTCTGAAATTCTAGTGCTAGTATCTACATAACTATTTACTTTTCTTCTCCTTTTAACAATTTTTTTCTCCTATTCATGGCGTGGAAAACGTATCTGGATACGCTGTGACTTCGGTGGCTATTTGTTGATTGGAGCAGTATGCACATAGGCATGCTGACTAAATCCTTAAAAAATTTCGCCCTGAGATCAGCGTAAGTGGAACATCTAAATAATAAGTGTTCTTCGTTTTCAGATTCTATCCTGCAAAATGGACACACCTTTTCTTGATCAGATTCACTGTATCTATTTATATTATTGTTTAGTGGTAAAACGTTCAACCTTATTTGTGAAAGGGCAACTCTGAAACAGTATATATCAATAGAGTCAATGTACTTCTCTTTTTCAAAGATAGTCTTAAATGATCTGTAGCTTTCATACCTATCTCTGTCTCTGAGTGACCCAGACCATTCTTGAATATATAAGTCTACAAGTCTCTGTTTAAATACACGCAAAAAGGCTTTTACATCACCAACACCTTGTTGCAGCCACACGATATTAAATCCCGTTTCACACAAAATTTCCCTTATTTTTGAAGCCCAGCATTCTTTCCCAGCCCTGTCAAGTTCCACTAACATTTGGTAAGCCTTATAAGGTAACCTATTTGGATTCATTTCCAGTAATTTAAACCAATATCTAAGACAGGTAGTTGAGGAGTTGACATAAAGAGGATATCTTCCCAAATCCCCATATACCATCTTGTTAGGTGTCCTGACTGGAACACCCAACAGTCTTTTGCACGATACCAAATGTACTTTCTCTATATGCTCGAGTCTGTTAAGTCCCCATATCTCAGAAGAATACAACAAAATAGGTTGAATTTTTGCATCAAACAACTTGAAGAAAGTTTCTATAGTCATGTCTTTATATTTTTGAAAAGTCCTGTTTAATAGCAAAGTTGCTTTTTTACCTTTTGTCACCAAATGTTCTGTGCCGGCCTTGGTGCTAATCATTGTCGTGAAACTGAACCCCAGATAACAATATTTACTAACTACTTCCAAGTTTGTCCCTTTGTAAAACCATTGTTCATGTCGTCCTAAGAAGCCCCCTCTTCTGAAAACCATAACCTTAGTTTTTTCAAGATTAACTTCCAGTTTCATGCTGGCACAGTATGTCTGCAAGACTCTTAACTGGTTTTGCAAACCATTTGGTGTTGTTGACAGAAGGGCTACATCATCTGCAAAAAGAAGAATGAATATTTCCATTGAACCTGGCATCAACTGGATGCCATGTCGCCCCTTTTCATCCATACAATTGGCTAATTGATTTATTAATACCGAAAATAAAGTAGGGCTTAAGACACATCCTTGTCTCACGCCTATGGGGTTATCGAATATTTCAGATAATTCCCGGTTTGCCCGAATACATGAGCATAATGATTCATACATTGCTTTTAGCGAAACCAAAAACTTCCCTTTTACTCCTTGATTTTGAATACACTTTAAGAGTTTGTCATGCTGAACCGAATCAAAGGCTTTCTTAAAGTCTTCAAAAGCAACATATAGTTTTGTACCTTTCTTGCACATAGTTTTCTGTACCATAGCATACAGATTGAAAATTTGATCCACTGTAGAATATTTTTTCCTAAAACCTGCCTGACTTTCTGATATTAAATTATTGTTTTCTAACCAAGCATACAATCTAGTATTCAGTATTGATGTGTAACATTTTGAAACAATGCTTAATAACGACACACCCCTGTAATTGTCCACTTTATCAGGATCTCCTTTCTTAAATATTGATATGATAATAGCTTTGGACCAATCTTGAGGATAAATTCCTCGGTCGAATAAAGTGTTAAACAGCTTCAAAAGAAAATTATGGATATTTGTGTTACCATTTTTTAACATCTCGGCTGTAACACTGTCTGTTCCACTGGCTTTACCTATCCTCAATTTTCTGATGGATTATCTGACTTCTTCTATAGTTATCTTAGAATTTAATGGGTGTTCTGTTGATTCATTTAAATCTACTTCGATAATGCAGCGCTCATCATTTGTTGATCTGTTATCTTGAAATACGTTTTTAAAATGACTGAACCATTCATCAATACTTATATTGTTAGTAAGTTTGTTTTTGGTACCATACCCTATATTTCTTAACTCAGTCCAAAACTGCGATGAATTTGAAATATTTCTGGCTAAGCATTCTGCTTTTTGTTTATTATACTGCTGTTTTTTATTCTTTAATAATTTTTTATACTTCTTCCGTGCTTCACAATACACAACTCTATCATCCTCATCTTTTGTTTTTCTGTAGTGTTTGAGAGTTTTTCTGCTTTCTGCTTTTGCTTTCTCACATTCACCATCAAACCAATCAGATCTTTTTCTCTTCTCTGTACATTTCTTACGGTACATACAAGCACCAGCTTCTTTGAGACATTCAACAAATATGGTTAAAGCCTTATCTACATTAGTGTCTAGAGTATCCGAAGCCAATGTAAGTCTTCTCTGAATGTGATTACTTTGTAATTTGTTTGTATAATCGTCTTTCTTATTTTCTTGCCATATGAACTTTTGTGTGATGTTTTTTTGATACTTTTCCCTCCGCTTTTATTCCTGTTTCAAGCTTTCGCTCCACTTTCATTATAACCGGTAAATGATCTGATTCTGTGAGACTGTCAACATCTAATGCAGCAATTTTAACTGATGAAAACAGATCACATGATACGATGAAATAGTCAACTACACTCGACCCTGAAACTCCAATGTATGTATAACTACCATCAAAGTCAAGTTTACACAGACCATTTAAAATGATACAGTCAAACATATTGCATAGCTCGAGCAGTTGGTTTCCAAAAACATTCGTGCGGCAGTCATGAGACTGTCTCAAAAAATCACTGTATACCGAAAGATCAGTTAAAACACTGCCACTGTCATATCCAAATGAACAGTAGTTACCATCAGCTGTTCTTGCGTTTAAATGGACATTATAACAGAGACCATCCCACCAACCATTACGATGATTTCGTTCAGGAAATGGTCACGAACCGAAGGAAGAAGAGACAAAACACCAGGATCTCCCTTACTGACAACGATCACCAATATCAACGTCCCAGGGACGTGTCAGAGAGGAGAGGACATTCCCATACAAACCCTACCTATAACAGAGACATCGAAAGTCACAGAAGTTGGAAGAGCCCGTTTCGTTACGGTTCCAACCAGGATACCGCCACACCTGTTGTTCCTGGAGACTTTTCTTATAGTGAAGTGACACAGAAGGGATATCAGCGAGAACCGGTCATTACAGGACACAGGAGAGTGGTGTTCCTTAAAGACAGTGACAACAGACGGCTCACTATTAATACAGGCAGACACCGACAAAATGATACCAACAGTTACCGCCAAGAAGGCACTGCCGTCACCCATGAAAATGTTTCACGACGAGCACGAGTCAATACCCAAATGACCCACGTTAAAGATGTTGGCAGAAAAATAACCAGAGAGGAGTGCGCACATGATCATACTGATAGAGACAGTGATGACAATAACGGTAGTGTTTCGTACACGGACGATAATCATGGCGAGAAAGACGATAATAAAATCGATGTGACTGATGATGACTTATCAGTTGTCACAGACGAGGTTCAGGGACAGAAGATAGTAGAAAAAGACAATACTGAAATTGAAGCACCAAATGGTATTACAGATGTAAGAGACGATGTTAGTGTCTCACAAAGTGATGAGCAAAATGATAGTGACCTTGATGATGTTAGTCGTGAAGACACTGACAAAACAATGACACAAGTCAGATCAGCACTTAGGGCTGACACAGACAGAGAGTCAGATGGACACATTGACGAGTCCACTAGGCACACGCAAGCAGCACTTGTAGAATCCCAGCAGGATTCTGCAGAGAAAGAACAGGACAGTGGTTCATGTTCACCGAAACAGCAGCGGCCAAAACGTACTGCCCCTCCTAAAAAGAGAAACAGACAGATGCGCAGTACAACAGACAGGTCAGGCAGTCAGACCAGTATTCTGGACTCTATGAAAAGAACAGCTGCTGATAGCTCAAAAGGCGTTAAAAGTATGCAATGTAAGTCCAAAGCTAGCTCTAGTGGTGCCTCGGGCACTGATAAATAGGACATCGGCCGGGCCACTACAGCAAGTAGTAAAAACAAAAGAATAAGTTCTTTACCAGGATCCCAAAATGTGGACGGATCCCAAATGAGATCGTGTCCATCAGTGGTGAATTTACATGTTCATAATGTTAATAATCCACAGATTAAATTTCTCACTTATAATGTGAATGGATTATTACCGAAACTGGATGATGAGGATTTCATTAATTTCATTTCGCAGCATGATTTCATTTGTCTCACTGAGACCTTTATAGCGAATGATTTTGATTCATCTTTGTTTCAAGAGTTTGTTGTATTTACACTAAAAGCAAAGAAACTATCTCATCAAGGAAGGTATTCCGGTGGAATAATAGTTATGGTAAGAAAGACTTTAAAATCGTTTGTTAAACGAATTGAGGTTGGAAATGAAAATGCTATTATTGTTGAAATCAACAAAGATTTGTTTTCAACAAATAAACCTATAATGTTTGTATGTACATATATTCCCCCTCATGATTCCACATACTGGAATAATCAGCATGATGAGTTTGGTATGGAAATGTTGGAACAATGTTTGTTAGATTTACAAGTTTCGCACGACGACTTTTATGTTTTGCTGACTGGAGAGAGAGAGAGAGAGAGAGAGAGAGAGAGAGAGAGAGAGAGAGAGAGAGAGAGAGAGAGAGAGAGAGAGAGGATAACAACTTGAGTCAAGGGTCACACGCAAACTGACTGACTGTGCCCTGGTTCAGCATCCTCAGTGTGTGTGTGTGTGTGTGTGTGTGTGTGTGTGTGTGTGTGTGTGTGTGTGTGTGTGTGTGTGTGTGTATGTGTGTGTGTGTGTGTGTGTGTGTGTGTGTGTGTGTGTGTGTGTGTGTGTGTGTGTGTCTGTGTCTGTGTGTTTGTGTGTGTTTCCGTGTCTGTGTTTGTGTCTCTGTGTGTGTGCGCGTGTGTGTGTATGTGTATTAATTATGTATGTGTATGTTTCTTTTTCTTTTCACATGTCTGGCTATGATATTCTAGGGAGGATACGATGGTGGTTTCCCGTTGCCTTCCATCGGTTTTAGTATGATGGACTCTCTGCTAGCCTTTGTCGTTCCCAACACTATCCACAAGGCAGTAAGGGCCGATTTTCTGTCAGGGTTGTGATTTTTTGCATATTTATTTACATAAATTATAACCTGCTTTTTTTTCTACAGTCTGAAAAATGATTTTATTCTTTTATTGAATCTACGATGTTTGTACAATGGATTTCTTTTCTGAATTATAAAACAACAATGTTTTCGTTCCCCAAAAGCCAGGGTAGACATTCTGATGATAAAGCCTGAGACAACGTCGGTATGTGTGTTGGGTGATGGTGAAGTGAGGGATGAGAAACAATAATCTCAGCGTCTGACAGTCAGATTTTCGATCAGACTTGGGCCACAGATAACAAACAGCCCATTAACCAAACGAAGAGTTTAACAGCCCGCTCTTAGGCTAACTGATTCCCGTTCACTTCATGTGGCGACAAAAAGTACCACGGTCGCAATAGTCAAGCTACAACTGCGGTCCATGGGAATTAACTCTAGCTTATGTTTAGGCAATAAATAGTAACATGATTATTTCCCCTGTGTCAGGTTAAAAAGAAAATCAATGGCAAGAAGTATATCCGATAATTTTTTTCAAAGCTTCTTTGACCAATTTTTTATAGCTAGTCCTCGTATACTCTGAGAGTGGTAGGACTTTAAACTCTACAAAGCAGAACAAAGAAGAATATCGGCATGGAATAGGATGCTTTATTTTTCCCTTCATTCTTAGTTTCCAAAATAAAAACGAACAAAAGGTCATTGTTTTCTTCGTTCCTATTTTCAAAAAGACAAACATTTTACTTTAAAAAATGAAATATGACTGCCTGCCGCTAAAAACATGAAGTATGACTGCCTGCCGCTAAAAACATGAAGTATGACTGCCTGCTACTAAAAAGATAAAGTAAGACTGCCTACCACTAAACAGATGAAGTATGACTGCCTGCTACTAAAAAGATGAAGTATGAATGCCTGCTACTAAAAAGATGAAGTATGACTGCCTGCTACTAAAAAGATAAAGTATGACTGCCTACCACTAAAAAGATAAAGTATGACTGCCTACCACTAAAAACATGAAGTATGACTGCCTGCTACTAAAAAGATAAAGTATGATGCCTACTACAATGATTGTCTACAGTATGACTGCCTCAGCGCAGACGTGATCTACGCCTCATCTTCCTCTACAAGGTGGTTGAGGGGTTGGTACCGGCCATACCATCTGCTGAATACTTAAATCCACATAAACCAGGACGACTCATAAGGCCACGAACATCTGGCGACCAGTACGATACCACCAGTGCGATCTCAAATTACGTAAGAAACCACACGAGAACATTCCAAGTCAACAGATGCCAGACAGAGCAGTTCAAACAGTCATTTTTTGTTAGCACAGCAAGAGACTGGAACCAGGAAGAAAACATCGTGAGAGCACCAACTCTTGAAAGCATCAAAAGACTAATAATATCCAAACAGTGAACCTGCTAAGCTGCGCACACCCCCACCCGTCGTGATAATGCCATGAATCTTGGCGACAGCGACGTACCCTACAGATACAGACTAAACAGATGAAGTATGACTGCCTGCTACTAAACAGATGAAGTATGACTGCCTACTACTAAAAAGATGAGACTGCCTACCACTAAAAAGATGAAGTAGTATGACTGCCTGCCACTAAAAAGATGAAGTATGACTGCCTACCACTAAAAAGATGAAGTATGACTGCCTACCACTAAAAAGATGAAGTATGACTGCCTACCACTAAAAAGATGAAGTATGACTGCCTACCACTAAAAAGATGAAGTATGACTGCCTACTACTAAAAAGATGAAGTATGACTTCCTGCTACCAAAAAGATGAAGTATGACTGCCTACCACTAAAAAGATGAAGTATGACTTCCTGCTACTAAAAAGATGAAGTATGACTGCCTACCACTAAAAAGATGAAGTATGACTGCCTACCACTAAAAAGATGAAGTATGACTGCCTACCACTAAAAAGATGAAGTATGACTGCCTACCACTAAAAAGATGAAGTATGACTGCCTACTACTAAAAAGATGAAGTATGACTTCCTGCTACCAAAAAGATGAAGTATGACTGCCTACTACCAAAAAGATGAAGTATGACTTCCTGCTACCAAAAAGATGAAGTATGACTGCCTACTACTAAAAAGATGAAGTATGACTGCCTGCTACTAAAAAGATGAAGTATGACTGCCTACTACTAAAAAGATAAAGTATGACTGCCTACCACTAAAAAGATAAAGTATGACTGCCTACCACTAAAAAGATGAAGTATGACTGCCTGCTACTATATCTTGGACTCCAGATGGATTAACTTGCATAAAATTTAGTGTGCAATGCTTTGGAGAACGTAAAGGACAGTGACGAACAATGGACAAACTTGAAAAACTCAATAAACGAAGCTTGTGAAGAAATCTCTAGTGTTAAAAGAAAAACAAACAAGAACTGGATGACAAGAGAAATTTTAAGCTTGATGGATGAACGTAGGAAGGCAAAGGGAAAAGGAGAATACAAAAAGGTAGATAACTGAGTCAGGAATAAGTGCAATGAAGCTAAGGAACCTCTGCTAGAAACAATGTCCAAAGAAATAGAAGACCGACACAAAACAGACCCTAAGTTTATTTACCGAACTATTGACGAAATTACTCACAGGAAAGACATGTACATCAACTGGTTGCTTAAAATCAAGAGATGGTAGATTATTATGGAAAAAGATGAAATATTAGATAGACAGGAAGAGTATATTGAAGACCGTTTTGACAATGACAGAAGTGAGGAACACAGCATTAGAAAGAACTTTGAAGGACCACCAGTAATGAAAAATGAAGTTAGTGCAGCAATGAAAAAGATGATAAAGGGAAAGTCTTAGTTTGGTATTGAAAAAGTAACATACATCATTCTCTTTGTTCATGCCTTATGCTTTTGCTTTCTGTCATTTTTTCTATCATTTTCTGCCTTGCTGGTCCTTTCATCTGTGTGTGTTCGTAAAGCCTTACTTTCTCTTCGAATTGAGAATTGACAATATATATTAAGTGCATTTTTGGCTCTATGGACGAGATATGCGAAAGCAATTTTAGGTCACTCAGGCCTGTTTTTATATGCTTTAGTGTTGTTAGTTATAAATGTTTAAATTTATATTCAGGTACGTTTTTTATATCCCGAGTGATAATTTGGATTGAGTGGTCAACGCCAGAGGCATCTCCTTAGATTACGTGCTCGAATGCATCGATATGTGTACTTAATTTTCTGTTCGTTTTTTCCTGTTGAAGTATCATGTGTGTATTGAAATGGTTACGGCCCTGATATGGCTCTATGCAGTCGGTTGGGCTTTAAACAAAAATAACAGAATAACAGCTGTGTCTCCAGCCGGGTTTTCTCATACCCTGTCTCTATAAAAATTATGCACTTAACATATATTGTCAATTCTCAATTCGAAGAGAAAGTAAGACTTTACGAACATATACAGGTGAAAGGACCAGCAAGGCAGAAAATGATAGAAAAAATGACAGAAAGCAAAAGCATATGGCATGAACAAAGAGAATGACTGACGTATGTTACTTTTTCAATATATATGTATGATTTTACCATGATTTCTTTTTCTTTCTTTTATTGTCGAAAGCCCAGCCGACTGCGCAGAGCCATATCAGGGCTATAACCGTTTCGAAACACACACAACTTTACTATGATAAACAAAAAAAAAACCCCATTTCACTCTGGTTTGTATTAACTGATTGATACATGAACTGTCATGAAAATTCAATAGAGAAAGAAATATGTCCGCAATTTTTGTTCAACATCTTATTTTTGATCGATTTCTATGGACACATTTTCTTAGGAATATCCACTGGATTTTTTAAACCTAACCTTAAATAATGCAACTGCATCTGTTTTCTCATTTTTTATACTAAGTGTATTGTGATCAGAGTTGTCTATAGATTGTTAGTTCTTGTGTCTGTGCCAAAATGATCCTCAATTTGCTGAACAACTTGTATGTAAATAGCTATATCTATATAGACAGAGATATATAGATCGATCGATAGAGATACACACACACACATACACAATATTACACACCCAGAGCTTAGTTACATTTCACACAGTACAAGAACAAAAAAAAGTTTTTGAGGGTAGTACCATAAGTAGATTCATGCGTTTTTACACACAGCCCTCATCTAAGGAGATTTGCATTAATACAAATATACAAAGCCTATGGAGGGTGTACACTAATACATTTATATGAGAGAGAGAGAGAAAGAGAAGAGAGAGAAAGAGAGGAGAGAGAGAGAGAGAGAGAGAGAGAGAGAGAGAGAGAGAGAGAGAGAGAGAGAGAGAGAGACAGTGTTCAGAACTTTAATCAGAATTTTATTACTCAAGGATGGTAACATAAGGTCTCATTGGAGCTGTCTGACAACTACAAAGAGAGAGAGGAATGGAGAGAGGGGAGAAAGAGAGAGAGAGAGGAGAGAGAGACACACACACACACACACACAAAGAGACACATACACTGCAGCAACAGATCTTGAAGAAAGAACCCAAACCAGAAGTTCTGTCATGTTAGCAGAAAAGTATTTTTATTGATGTTTGTCCACACCAGGAATACAAAACCATGAAAGGCCTCATACACAGGTACAGAGTAGTTAATTAATCATAATTTGTCCCGACATAATTATTCTATCCTACATCTGTAACTGGTTAAACAAAAACAAGAAAAACAGACTGATGTAAAAACAAACAAACTGAAAACAAAACAAAATGAAACAAAACCAACAACAACAAACAGGCAGACATACAAAAGAAACAGCGAAAGAGAAACATCAATGCTGGAAATCTTCAAATGAAAAACATTTTGCGAGCAGCAGTTCAAAATTTTTCGTGTAAATGTGACAATGGTGTAATGGAATAAACATTAACACACTTTTTTCATGTAAACAAATATTAATGGCATCCAGAATCAGAATATCCGAACCAATGGCACCTGAACCATGGAAAAAAAAGAATCACAATTTCCTCAAAAAAGAAATTTGGTGCAAACTTTCAATAGAAAGGCATCTTAACAAAAGTCAAGAATGAAAAGAATCTTTAGAAACAAAGTAACAACTGTAACAACAGCAACAACCAACCCAACCAACAACAGTGAATAAGGAAAAATATACAGTTAGTCTTTACCTTCCTTTGTCAAAGGTATGTGAAAATCTGGTTTTATGTCTTTGTTTGGGATGTCGTTCATTTGTCCTTTTACTTTTTTCTGGTTTGTCAAGACATAACATGCATAGCTCTATTCCTGGTCTACAAACAGCTACACTGATCAGCAATGAGCACTGGAAATGATAGATGAACGCACCACTCTTTGCCAACACAAAAGCACACACAAATTGCAGTGTTGACAGACTAGATTAACTATTTATTTAAGAAAAAAAACACCAAATCCAACGACAACAACCCACTCCCCTATGATAACGCTTAAAATATCATGCCGTTTTGTCCATCTTTCTGTACAATGTGTAATTTGTTTTGTTGCATTTCTGATTCATAAATTATACACTGTTAACCTTTTGAAATAGATATACATTTACACTGTAAATTTTATGAACCTTTTGATTGATGTTTATACTTTCTTACTTACATGCGGTCTCCATAACAATCATCCCTCATGCCTATGCTTTTTCTACTGGACCAGAAATCACAAAATCTTATTTGTATTTCAATCTGACATTCACCTTTGCAATACTATTTCAAATTTTCCATATTTCAATCAACATTCTACACTTAATTTCAAATCTTCGTATTCTAATCCAATATTCGACTTTGCAATACCGTTTCAAACCTTTAGCTATTCAGTCCACAATACTCTAGACAATGCTCCCAGGTGTTAGTCAAAATCATGATCCCTGTAATTCATCAAAAATATATACATACATTATATGTTAATGGAAATCAACTGATGAAAATACTGTTAAAAAAAGACAATAGACAGCAGCACACCAGTAACATACAGACAGCTGGGTAAATAATTCTGGGGATACTTTTTTTTAAGAACAAAAAATCCATGCTGATATTTTGTTGTCAAAAGACACAATCAGATGTGGATCATTCAATCTCATCTCTTCATGCTGACTGGAACCATCACAAGAAATGGAAAAAAAATCCTCCCAAACAAGCCCTCTAACCCCGCAAGGCCAAAACCAGTACAAATAATTCTTTAATATTTTCAAACTGATTTTCAAATGCATCATTTATCACGCTGGAGACTGAATGTACAAACTCAAACCTTTCGAAAGCGAAACAGACCGTGATAATCCATGCTGACACCATAGTATATGTTACATCGGTGAGTATAATCCACAAACTGTCCTAGCAACTTCCAAACAGGCAGAGTTCAAGGGCTTTTTACTCCAGTTTCTTGAGTTCCGCAACACCAGGAAAGTACCAGTAGGTTCCCTTGATATTTTTGGTCAGCCGCATGATGTCGTCGCAATGGCCGTCAGACCCAGCCCCGACCATGCGATCGAGCATGTACTCGTGGTTCTGTGGGGAAGCAGCGTAACCAATGAAAAACAAGCCAGCGTCTCCGGACAGGGTGCCAAAGGGCATGGACTGACGCACAATCTGGAACGGTTTAGGCTGCTGGAAATTAGTCCCTGCAAAGCAACAAAGATAGATGCAAATGAACGAAGATACATGATAATTCTTTAATCACCCAACATTCAGTCACACCAACATTCAGTCACAGATGGGTTACTACATAACAGATGTATCACCTCATTACAGCCGAAATCACCACTTTTATTGTTGTTTGTTTCTGTCTATGTCAAGCGCAATGAGCATACTCTGACAGAGCCTGTAGGCAATTAACATATGGAAGTATCAATATTCTCAACTGTCTCACCTGTCGGCATCACCAGGTTCAGTGTTGGCTGCTGCACACTTAGACACCACCATCTCTCTCCAGACCGCTCTGTCTTGACTTTTGTGGACAATTTCTTGAATATTTAGGTCACTGATGTTGGTTATGTTCTCAATGTATGAGATTGGAGGTCTGCCTTTCTTCCTAAGAGGTCTGCCTTTCTTCCTTTTTGCCACCGTTTTTCCTTGAAAGATGATTGCCATGAGGTCTGCGTTCTTGTTGCGTGACATGGCCAATGTATTTTAGTCTTCTCTTGTTGATGTCTGCTAGTAGTTTCAGGTGGTATCAAGATCTTAAAGGATACTTTCATTAGTTCTTCTGTCTGTCCATTTGACATATAGTAGTCTCCAATAAAACCACATCTCTGCTGCCTAAATTCCTCTGCAATCAGTCTTTCTCAGAGTCCATGCTTCACAGTCATAAATCATGACCGACCAGATCAAACATTTTACAAGTCTAACTTTCAGGCCATTTGGTATGCCTCTGTCTTTCCAGTGCACATGAGTATCAATATCATTAAACTAAACAGTAAAACCTGGCTTCCGTGGACCACTCATGACAGCTACTCGATGTGTCCCTACACCAAGCATGCAACATTTGTTTAATTTGTACATGTGAAGACATTCATTTGAGACCACCTGTCAAACACAGAGGCAGGCAGTCACTTCTAACAATAAACGGGCAGTTTGCAGCCACTGGCTTCTGAACAGAATGTGACACTGGATCAAACAGCCTAAACTGAAAATACAGCCTACTTCAGAATAAAACTTGTCATGCACACAGACAAAATGTCAACTGCTGGTATTTCACTGGTCTTTCTTTTTTTAAAAAATTTTCTTTTAGGATCATTGCATTCAGGGAGGTAACCTTTGTGCTCACCCTCAAGCATCTCTTCCACCCTCCTTGTCCCCAACCACCCTGCAAGTCTGTCTAGCATCTTCTCCCCTTGCAAGACAATAAGACTTAAATTTCCAGATCAGTACTTCAGATATCTCTGTGTCTCTCAGGCCAGGTTGACACCAAGATTTATCATGAGCGTAAGCATAAAGTACCGCCCTGTGGGTTTTCAAAAAAGATTAGTTCAAGACGATTCACAGCACTCATAACAACTGCATATGCCCTCCACCAAATCAGCCAGCCAATTACTTTATACTTATTCACATTGTTTAAAGCCCAGCTGACTGCACAGTCATATCAGGGCTATAACCATTTCAAATCATACACAACATCTGGTTGGGAAAAAAAGCTGGAAAGAAAATTTACACATATCAATGCATGTGTGCATATCATCTAAGGATATGCCCTTGGCGTTGACCACTCTGTCCAATGTATCACCAGAGAATTTCAAAAAACAAACCTGAATACAAATGTGAACATAACTAAAGACACTAAAGCACACATAAAAAATGGCCTAAAATTATGTAAAATTGCTCCTGCAAAGAACATTTCCTTAGAGCCAAACATACAGTCAATACGTGTACCCAATAATCAATCCGAATATGTAAGGTTTTATAAAACACATACAGATGAATGGACCAGCAAGGCAGAAAAGGATAGGAAGAAATGACAGAAAGAAAAAGAACAAGGCAGAAACAAAAAGAGTAACAGAAAAGAGGAAACTTCTAGCACAGAATTCCAGAGAGCCGGAATACTATTTATGTGAAAGAGCCCCTGGCATCCCCACCGGGGAAGCCTATTATCTAGCATGCTCCTTGATCCTGCGGAAAAAACCTATACACCAGTAAGGTTTTAAATATGTACATAATCATTACCGCCAGTCATGCGAGCGACGTGAGAAGAAATGGCCTTTCTGGACAGTTCAATGCTGTCTGGCCGTGACCGGCCCACCCAGCCCTCCAGCGTCTTGTCTGCAAAAACACACACGTGTTAATATACCTATGTTTGCACACAAACATGCAGGTAACAATCATTATACATTATCAATGGCTGACACAGGCTTCAAACTAAATGGTGGGTAAAGGGTGGAGATTTCTGCCATCTCCCAGATCAACGTATCTGCAGACCTGCCAGTGCCTAAACCCCCTTTGTGCATGTACACATGCAGAATTATCAGTCATGCACATTAACCAGACCTGCCAACCCTGACTTTTAAGTTGGAGTATTTGTCCAGGAAAAATGGAGTATTTTTGAAAATATTGGTGTATTCTGAGTGCGCAGCGCCGAAGGCGCAAGCTAACTAGGGGGGTCCGGGGGCATGTCCCCCCGGAAAATTTTTAAAGAATTGGTGCAAATCTGTGCAATCTAGAGCATTCTGAGCCCAAAAATTCACTTTCTAATGGTACTTGATTTTTTTATCTTTAATTTTTTTTTCGTCGTATTTTTTATTAAGTCGGCGTATTGGTCGTATTTTGAGTAAACTGGCGTACTAAATACGCCAAAATCGTATGGGTTGGCAGGTCTGATTAACCCTTTGACTCCCGCACCCTATCCACCAGCTTCCTGATAGGGTGAGGGAGCCAAAGGGTTAAGTTTTTGCAGTTTGTGGATAGGGTGAGGGAATCAAAGGGTTAACTCAATCACATCTTGCCGGTTAAAAATCGCCGACACTTGCCTTTACTGCTTGGAGACGTGACGTCGATTTATCGACGGCGGACATTCGTTTTTTTTTTTTTAACGTCAGAAGTGTCAGTTATAGGGAAAACCCACTGGGAACCGAAACTAGGGTATGTTTACAGCAGTTATTTTCCTTAGACCGTGTGTGGCAATGTGAAACAAAGACAACAGTCGCCTTTTTTCAGCGCTACCCGCGACATGCGAATTTCCCAAATGGCATCAAGGAAAGCAAGTCGAACACGCACAATTTTGTGGATATTTTGCGTTCTGGAGCAACTGTATGCAAAAAGTGACAACTACCAGTAATCTTGTGTTTTCCAACATGTGAAATCAGTTATTTAAAACATCCATGGCATATAATTATGTTCTGGACTTCATCTAAAACTGTTTCACTGTGTGTTCATATCCATCAAAAAAAAAAAATTACCCCCCTTTGGAATACCTATTTAGATACCTCATCATTTACAAGTATATGGAATACCATAAATAAGGTAAGATTATTTGCAAAGATCTAATCCTGGTCTTTCTGTATCACTTTATTTTGTTTGTCTAAGTTATTTGGTTGTTTTGCTATATTTTTTTTCAAATGTGCTAAAAATCGCGTGATTTGAGGGGTCGAATGACCCTGAAGAATGCGACTCGTCTTGTAAGTCATGCAGATGGCTGGCCTATAGAAACAAGAAAACACTCAGCATGCACACCCACCAGAGATGTAGACTATGCAATAACATAGTGGAGTGTTGTCAGCTGCCTAACACCTTGCGTTTTTCACACCCCACTAAAAGTCTGATTTTGTGTAATGAAGAGCGAGTCCAAACATTTTGGAGAATACTGCAAACTAAACATGATGCACAATATTATCAAATACAGGCAGTTATAAAACACTTTAACCGCTTGATTCCAAAACGTAGCATAAGCTAATCTATCTACCTGTATCGTGTAGCTGCTTGAGAGTTTGCGTTGTGTGGATTACCATCTACAAACTCATGAGAACAGAGAACATTTTGAAACATTTCACAATGCCTTAGATTTCATTTTACCAAATGATTCATAAACACACACACATGTACGACATACACATAGATGGACACACATAAAGAAATACACATGCATGTACACACACACACAAAACCATACTTGATAAGTCACTCACCTTTTTCCGTACCGATCACATGAAGGTCATGGATCCATTTCTGAGTGATCTGAAAGAGACGGTTTGACTCACATTAACTACTTTTCTGGCATACACTCACATTAACCACCTTTCTGCCAGACACTCACATTAACCCTTTACTGCCAAACACATACATTAAGATATTCTTCTGTCAGACTCAACTCTGGCTGGTGTTTTTATTAATGTCAAAGCATTCACATACATTATGCTAAAAATAATTTACAACAAATCTATAGATAAAATATCAGGATGAAGAAGATACGGTAAAAGTATACACTCATCATCATCATGTGCCCTGCTGCATGGCACTGGCGATCATGGCCCTCCATATGAATCTATCCTTGTCGCTGCAAGTACATCCTCCACCCTCTCTGTCTCTGTGTTGTCCTATCTGAAGGCCATTGATACAGGACAACACTTGTGAACACAGATTGTGTGTTTAGAGCAAAGTGTAGCATAGAACCATAGATGAAAGACTTTACATCATGCTAAAGAAATTAAGCTCTAGTCTTGTAAACCAGTGTGCATCTGATGCTGCACATATGAGAAGTCCTATGGGAAAGCTTGGCTAATAGGGGAAATAGCTGTAAGTGCTATTTTTGTTTGCCGTTTTTGTTTTCTGTTAAACAACAAATGTACACAACAATGTATTCTGGTTTAGTACTGTGAGAGCTTCTGATTGGTGATGTCTCGATACGTCCCAGGTACAAAACGTCGCAGGTCCGTGGCTTCCCAGGATCGACATGTCCCAGGTTCGATACGTCGCAGGTTCAATGTGTCTCACACACACGCACACATATCTGCCTGCGCATGCGCGCCCACCAAACACATGCACACACATCAAAGGAGGTTCTATGATGTAAACGGCAGGGCTGAGATTCGGACTGCGAAATGTGGAGTGAGTTCCGTGCGTAGCTATGTTACTGGGTGCGAAACCATGGGAACAGAGACTCAAGAAACATTGTGTGGGAACATGGTTGGTTAAGTATTACAAGACAGGTGGTCAGTGCTGAACGATGAAGCATATGAGCATTCTCTTTGTGTTTATCCCTCTCTGTTTCTTTCACACATGCACGCTCGTGCAATAAAAATACGCGACTTACGCACGCAAAGAACAGACCTTTTGTACCTGGGACGGATTGAACCTGAGACATATTGAACCTGGGACGTACTGAGATGTACCCTTTTTGAATAGAATACTTATTTGTTTAGTACTACTGAGCTCCACTTAACAAGAGTTGAAGTAAAAACACTGTGATCAATCAATCATTATATTATCTTCTCTTCAGGCTCACCAATCTTCTCTTCAGGCTCATGACAAATATCTTCTCTTCAGGCTCACCAATCTCCTCTTCAGGATCACCACAGATATCTTCTCTTCAGGCTCACCACAGGTATCTTCTCTTCAGGATCACCACAGATATCTTCTCTTCAGGCTCACCAGAGATATCTTCTCTTCAAGCTCACCACAGATATCTTCTCTTCAGGATCACCACAGATATCTTCTCTTCAGGCTCACCACAGATATCTTCTCTTCAGGATCACCACAGGTATCTTCTCTTCAGGCTCACCACAGATATCTTCTCTTCAGGCTCACCACAGATATCTTCTCTTCAGGCTCACCACAGATATCTTCTCTTCAGGATCACCACAGATATCTTCTCTTCAGGCTCACCACAGATATCTTCTCTTCAGGATCACCACAGGTATCTTCTCTTCAGGCTCACCACAGATATCTTCTCTTCAGGCTCACCACAGATATCTTCTCTTCAGGCTCACCACAGATATCTTCTCTTCAAGCTCACCACAGATATCTTCTCTTCAGGATCACCACATATATCTTCTCTTCAGGCTCACCACAGATATCTTCTCTTCAGGATCACCACAGATATCTTCTCTTCAGGCTCACCACAGATATCTTCTCTTCAGGCTCACCACAGATATCTTCTCTTCAGGCTCACCACAGGTATCTTCTCTTCAGGATCACCACAGATATCTTCTCTTCAGGATCACCACAGATATCTTCTCTTCAGGCTCACCACAGATATCTTCTCTTCAGGCTCACCACAGATATCTTCTCTTCAGGCTCACCACAGATATCTTCTCTTCAAGCTCACCACAGATATCTTCTCTTCAGGCTCACCACAGATATCTTCTCTTCAGGCTCACCACAGATATCTTCTCTTCAGGATCACCACATATATCTTCTCTTCAGGCTCACCACAGATATCTTCTCTTCAGGCTCACCACAGATATCTTCTCTTCAGGATCACCACAGATATCTTCTCTTCAGGCTCACCACAGATATCTTCTCTTCAGGATCACCACATATATCTTCTCTTCAGGCTCACCACAGATATCTTCTCTTCAGGCTCACCACAGATATCTTCTCTTCAGGCTCACCACAGATATCTTCAGGCTCACCAGAGATATCTTCTCTTCAGGCTCATCACAGATATCTTCTCTTCAGGCTCATCACAGATATCTTCTCTTCAGGCTCACCACAGATATCTTCTCTTCAGGCTCATCACAGATATCTTCTCTTCAGGCTCATCACAGATATCTTCTCTTCAGGCTCATCACAGATATCTTCTCTTCAGGCTCACCAATCTCCTCTTCAGGATCACCACAGATATCTTCTCTTCAGGCTCACCAATCTCCTCTTCAGGATCACCAGAGATATCTTCTCTTCAGGCTCACCAATCTCCTCTTCAGGATCACCACAGATATCTTCTCTTCAGGCTCATCACAGATATCTTCTCTTCAGGCTCACCAATCTCCTCTTCAGGATCACCACAGATATCTTCTCTTCAGGCTCACCACAGATATCGGGCTCACCACAGATATCTTCTCTTCAGGCTCACCACAGATATCGGGCTCACCAGATATCGGGCTCACCACAGATATCTTCTCTTCAGGCTCACCACAGATATCTTCTCTTCAGGCTCACCACAGATATTGGGCTCACCACAGATATCGGGCTCACCACAGATATCTTCTCTTCAAGCTCACCACAGATATCTTCTCTTCAGGCTCACCCCAGATATCTTCTCTTCAGGCTCACCACAGATATCTTCTCTTCAGGCTCACCACAGATATCTTCTCTTCAGGCTCACCACAAAGATCTTCTCTATAGGCTCACCCCAAATATCTTCTCTTTACGCTCACCACAAATAGCAATGCTGTCCATATGGACGACAACAGCATCCTAAACATGCTCCTGTATAGACAACTGAAGTAAGGTAACTATGATCATTGAAAACATTGATGCTCTGAAGGCCAAACTTATCAGCTGCCACATGAACACTACCAACAGTGAAGACTACCCACACAAGAATATACTGGCGACAGCAGTGCATAATGACATCTGAACAGTGTATAACAGCTGCTATTTAACTGAAGAGGAATCGGGAAAAAAGCAAAACCCAGGACTGAATTTCATACGTGCCCATGGAGGAACTATCTTTTATCCCACTTGAAGACTAGTACCAGGAGCTAAGATCACTTTGCCTACTCATCACAATGAGCTCCCAGTTTGCCTACTCATCACACGAGCTTCATCTTATAATATTCAGCTCTGATCCGTTCACTCCTTCACGCTATCCACCAGCTTCACAATATTCTTACCACGTAACTGCCGCCTGTGTCTTTCTCCACGGCTATTTCTCGTCGGTCATCTTCATCGGCGGCATTCTCCGTGCCTAAAACAGAACACACACACACATACATGTACCTGTCTCCTCTACTCACAATTACCTCTGTCTCCATCCCACCACTACATATGCACACTCTTACAGACAAGTTTAAATATAGACATACATATCAAATGCATATATAACACTGACACCAATTCAATACCTTTGACTCCCACACCCTGTCCACCAGCATTCTGCATTATTGACCATGCTAGCAAAGCGGGTGGATAAGATGAAGGAGTCAAAGTATTAAACCCTTGGACTCCCACACCCTATCCAACAACTGCAAAAACTTAACCTTTTGACTCACTCACCCTATCCACCAGTTTCCTGTAGGAAAGTTGTGGATAGGGTGAGGGAGTCAAGAGGTTCAGTTCTTGCTTTGCAAGTATGGTTGACAAAGCAGGATGCTTGTGGAAATGGTCTGGGAGTCAAAGCATTAAGTTCTTGTGGCTGGTGGATATGGTGTGGGAGTCACAGGGTTAAATACAGACATATCATACAAGCTATACCCACACAGGACTTCTCAGACCCTCAGACAAGCTACAGTTTTTTTACCCACAGGCTGACAGATTCTTTAGATACAGCTGCGGATTCAAGATCCAATGTTCTGAGCTCAATCTCAGCTTGCAACATCAAACAAATGACATGCTCACCACCCATCTTAACCCTTTGACTCCTGCGCCCTACTCACCAACCGCAAAAACTTAACCCTCTGACTTCCTCACCCTATTCACCAGCTTCCATGAGCCCATACTCCCCCTCAACCCCTTTCACGACATCAGTGCATAGGATTTTATGCAGACTCAGTGAGTCTACCTGACAACAGCTGGCAGATTCGGGCAGAGCGCCTATGGATTTACCTGAGTGTAAAGAATCCCTCTTTAACAAACTCCAAATTCCTTATATACATGTTAGCAACTATCACTCCATCCCTTCCACACAACAAAGACAAAACAAACAAAGCTCTGAACACACACACATGCACATTCATACACATGCACACCCACTGTTATTGTTGTTTAAAGCCCAGCTGACTGCGCTGAGCCATATTAGGGCTATAACCGTTTCAAAACATACAAATACTTCAACAGGAAAAGAAAAAAGAAAATTAAAGTACACATATCAATGCATTCGCGCATATAATCTAAGGACATGCTCCTGGCACTGACCACTCCATCCACTTTATCACACAGGGGATTTAAAAAACACACCTGAATACAAATTTAAGCATACCTAAGGACACTAAAACATAAAAAGGGCCTAAATTACCTAAAACTGCTTCTGCATATCTCGCCTCCCTAGAGCCAAAAATGCACTTAATACATGTACCCAATTACCAATCCTAAGAAAAAGTATGTAAGACTTAATCGAACACATACAGGTAAATGGACCAGCAAGGCAGAAAATGATAGGAAGAAATGACAGAAAGCAAAGGAGAAAGAAAGCCTATACAAACTGATCAAGCTTGACTGTTCTAAAGTTCTGAATGCTTTTCTGTTGCTCGTTAAATCGTATGTTACTTTATATGGTACTATGCCTTTATGACTTCGTAGAGTCTCTACCCCACAGACACCTCTTTATCTTGTTCATTTGTTTGTTTATTTACTAATTCATTTAATCTTATTTATTTAGTTATTTATTTATTTACTTATTTAGTCATTTACTTATTTGTCATTTCATTTTTATTACTTTTTTCTTTGTCTTAAAGCACAACTGTGAACAGACTAGATGTTAAAACAAATAACGAACACATACATACACACACTCACTCACACACACACACACACACACCATCAATGAAGCCAGAGAGGTCACGGCCATTGCGGTAGACGAAGCTGTAGATGTCCTCAAAGCTCTCAACACTGTCCTTGGGCATCTTCTTCAAAATGACCTGCCCCAGCTCAAACAGCTTGCTCATCTGGTTGGACTTGGCATGCACAAACACTTCACCACCTGAAAGATAAAAGTCGCATCGAATGCACAACTAGCTGTTTTTTCCACACTGCCTACAGCATCTTCCAATACATACATTAAAATGACATATAAAACTCAGTGCATGAAGCTGTAGATTTTCAGTAGCAATTTGTACTGTTTCTACTGTTTCTTCCCTACAACATACAGTCAAATTGTATGGTTTGCCTATAATTCCAAACTTTTTTATGTGTTTTCTGTTAAACAACAAATGGACACACACACACACACACACACACACACACACACACACACACACACCACACACACACACACACACACACACACACTACAGCATACAAAACAAAACACTACTTGAAATCAGAAAATTACATATAAAAAATGTTAACAACAGTTCTGCACAGCAGTGGCAAGCATGTGCTGTCAGTTCGCAGACAGTATTGTATTTGAAAAATGTCCGATTATCACTCTGCCCAAAACCAGATTTACTTCAATGTTTAGTGAACATATAAAAAACATCACTACACTGTGCTTAAAAAAATAACAAACACAGCTGCTTTCTCTTTACTAGAGTTTTTGGTCTGATGCAATGGTATGAAAGGTATGTTACTATGGAGCGACTTAAATTGTGATTTGACATGTACGCCACATGATAAAAGCATCTTACAATATACGAACTAAAATAGCATATAAAAATGCTGATGGTGCCGAGTTGTGACATTTTTAGGTATAACATATTACCAACCTCCCTTTTCATAAAAAAACTAATTAGAACTTATTTTTGAGAAGCCAAAGTATATACGTCTCAATGTCACCCAGAACTTGGAAGTTTCAGTTAAAATAAAGCTTGATAAGCATCGAGGGCAATGGTGGGATGTCACCACAGAGAAAACAAATTTTAAGTATTGATAAGAGTTCCTGAGAAAATGCTGTTCACATTAAAAAAGAAAAAAAAAGGTGGGGGGAAAAAGGTTAAGGTTGTACCATCGTCGTCGGCCTCTTTACATCTCAGATGATAGTCTGCACCAGGAGGTAACAGGGGAGTGAGGTGGTGGAGACAGCAACTTTTCTAGGGGCCAGCATTATGAGGGTGGTACCCATCACCTCTCTCTGCCTGCTATGCCTTTCCCTAAATTTGAAAAAAATCAGGTACCCAATCCATTTTTTTCTTGGTTTGGCTGCAAAGCCAGAACAAAATTGAGGCAGCGGAAATTTTAAGACCCCCTTTTCTGGCCTCTGTGTGTGTGACCTTGACACCCTGTTCCAAAAACTTGCGCATATATATCACTACACAATGGTCCACACCTATACCCAAAACTGGGTAAAGATCCATCCAGAAACAACCCAGAAAATCTTGCTGACAATTTTCTTCACAGACACTCCTTACTTACTCTTTACATTTACACATATCTTTCCTCTGTAAGGTGAAATAATCTCCCTGTGTTTGAAAGATGAAAAAACAATCTCCTTGTGTTTAAAAAAAAAAGACGAAAAACATACCCAATCCCCTACCCCACCCCCCCCCCACACAACAACAAAAGAGCTATTAAAAAAAAACAAGTCACGCAAAGTGCACAGGAGAAAAAAATATGAAACATATATACCCCCTCCCACTACCATGCACAATGAGCCATTAAAAAAAGAAAAAGAAATAAGTCACGCTGAGTGCACAAAAGGAGGATTAAGAAACTGGGAACAGGTATGTTATTACATGTGTTCTTTACCTGAACTTGGCATGTCACCCAAGACTCCTTTGCGATGGGGATAGGTGTAGCTTTGTTTTGTCTTGCCAGCCACCTGATCCATGAAACACTTCAGTATTATTATCACATAACGTCATTAACATCAACAGCAGCATCAGTAGTAGTGATGGGAAGTATAGCAGAATGGACGGTGGTTTATAAGTGGTTCACTAGTTGTGGTGATCATTTATGACCCCACACCCCGTCCACCAGCATCTTGCAGTGTCAATCATGCTTACAAAACAAAAACTTAACCCTCTGAATCCCTTACCCTGTCCACCAGCTTCCTGCATAGAACTAATGTACACTGGTACAAAATCAAACCTTAAGAAAGCAACCTCAAAGACCATGGTTAACTTGTGACTGTATTTTCATGCGCGTGATTGTCACTCATAAAATGAAAAACATTTTGTTGTTATTTTTGATGAACTTTGTTGCACTGATTTATCAGTGAAGTATATAACAAACAATGCAGTACTAACATATCGTATATCCCATATGTTAGTAATGCATTATGTTTATGCTGCACTGTGTTATGTATGCATCTACTGTATTAGCACTGTGTTAGTGTATGCATCTACTGTATTAACATTGCAATGTTTATGCCGTTTGTACAGTGCAACAAGCATTCTCTGACATATATGTCTGTGCTATATAAATGATATTATCATTATTATCTTTCGATTTTCCTACTTTATCCCCCTGAGAATTTTACAAAAAAAGGATGTGTTATCAATCTGTCAGCAAGAACTATTAAGACAATTAACAGAAAGACAACAGTGAAACAAATGAGAAAAAGTGGCCATTGTTTACCGGACTAAATACTTACCAGTCCCTAAATAATCAACTGGCCCATTCCATGTTATACTTTCCACCTACAACCACTTACAAGTAGAACACAGATACCAGGAGTTTATTTCAGAGTTTGTTTTTATCAGGTAGATGTCTTAACACCATACATCAATGGCAAATATAACACAAACATAAATCCCTACTCAACACACACACAGAGCCCCACTCACACATCGAACCAACCTCAACAACAACAGCAACAACATAAAAATAACCAATCTCACTACCACCACTAACAACCAAAACAAAAACCTACTGCAGCTTGGAAAAGCGCTGCTTTCACTTAATCTTTTTGACTCACACACTCTGTCCACATGCATCCTGCACTGCCAACCATGCAAGCAAAGCAAAAACTTAACCCTTTGGTTCCCTCACCCTATTCACCAGCTTACTGCAAGAAAGTGTGAGAGTCAGAGAGTTAACTATTCAAAGTGATTATAGTTAACATTTTGTGTAGAAACCTGCATGTGAAGACTTTTAGTCTTCTGTTTTGTAGTCCTGATGTCACTGTGCAAGTAATATGAGGATGATCTTCATATAACATCAACATTATATTGATTGTCACTTTAAAAAAAACTAAAGACCTAACTACTGTACTATACTGGGACTAACACCAACATCAGCCAGGACCTGGTCACTCTTATCTTTAAGACTAGGATCCACACACACACACACACACACAACACACACACTCACTGATCCAACAGTAAAATTAGGGCCAAAGCCAACACCATCCCTGACCTGGTCACTCTTATCTTTAAGGTAGGTCTGTACACCTGTCTATACACAAATCACCCCCCACACCTTCCCCCACAAACTGCTGACCTAAGTAAAAATTGGGATCAAAGCCAACACCAGCCCAGAACTAGTTTTTCTTCAAACACACACACAGAGACCTGCCAGTAAAAATTGCCATTTGTACGCATGCGCGCGCGCACAACACACACACACACTGACCTGACAGTAAAAATTGCACATTTGTATGCACACAAACACACACACACACACACTGACCTGACAGTAAAAATTGGGACCAAAACCGACACCAGCCAGGATCTCATCACTGTCATCCTTAAGGGTGGGATCGCACACCTCATCCACATACTTCTGCAGCTTGGACATGGTACGCGCCACCTCACGCGAGTTGGCCGTCGGCTTCAGGTAAATCCACAGATACAAGGCGTGGTCTTTCCCTTCAGAATAGACCTGTTGCACAATTTTGTTGATTTATTTATTATTTAGTTATGAATGCATCTTTATTTACTAAACACTTTGTTATCTAACTATTCCTATTTGTTTTAGTCTGAACAACTTTTCTCTATCTAAAGATTCCTACTTTTTGGTTAAACCTTTGCCTCCCGCGCCCTGTCCACCAGCATCCAGCACTGTCAACCATGCCAGCAAAGCAAAAACCTAACTCTTTAACTCCCTCACCCTGTCCACCAACTTCCTGCAGGAAGCTGGTGGACAGGGTGAGGGAGTCACAAGTTTTAAGTTTTTGCAGTTAATGGATAAGGTGCAGAAGTGAAAGGTTAAACAACTTTTCTTTATCTAATTACTCCCTTTTTTTTTTTGTTTGAACAACTTTTTCATATCCATTTATTCCTGCTTTGGGGTTTGAAATTTCCTTATCCAATTAATTATTATTCATATTTTTTGGCTTGAACAAATTTTCATCATCTGATTATTCTTATTTTTTGGTTTGAATATGTTTCCTCATGAAATGTGTCGTATTGCAACATAAAATTCATTTATAGACCTGTTTGAATTCTTCAAGAATTTGTTTTGCACAAGAAGGCACCAAGTTGCAGGGATAATTCCTCAACAATAACACCATTAATTATGTCACAATCTATGATCTTCAGCAATGAATCATAACAACAGAACACACTTACAACAGACAAATATGACAGAATGTGATGCAATATAGGAACAACAGGCTACAGAGCAAAATTAAGGAACAACAGGCTACAGAGCAAAATTAAGGAACAACAGGCTACAGAGCAAAATTAAGGAACAACAGGCACAAGCAAAATTAAGAACAACAGGCTACAGAGCAAAATTTTCACATCAGACTTTTTCACTCATCTTAAAATGTCCAAATTCACACATTACCAGCAATCAATTATAGTTTTATAGTTTTCTTGTAAGACATGTTTAAATTTGTTTTTCAAACAAATCTTTTTATTCATTTTTTTGCACCACATCAAATGGCCATCGAACATATCATACGGCATCGATAAAAAACCAAATCATTTACATATATGAAAAGATAATGCAAAAATGAACTCCATACAGCATACAGGCACACAAAACCACATTTTATACATTGGAAGTTAAAAAATGAACATCAAGAGAAATACACGATTAAACTTTGTAATGCATTTCTGGCAAGGGAAGTAAGAAGCACATATAAAGTTTTGAAATTTAAAACTGCTTCTTTTTGCCGTAAAACTTACGGAAATTGATGATCAGAGGTTAAAAACTTGAAATTTGGAAAAAAAATCTGTTGTCATATTTTGCCTTTAACGGGCTATATTCTGCCATAGCTATGATACGCTGGCTGCGTCTTTAGCTGGTTTCTCCCTGCTATGTCACACATGTTAAAATCAGTAAAATTTAGAATAAAAGATTGATTAACAGTTAAAAGGCCAGCTAATGATAATGTGAACAAAGTATACAAATTGTAAGAATGCAGTTTGGAGAGTCAATTTAGTTTTCAAGTTGATTTCGATTCAGTCTTCTCAAGCCAGCATCTTCATGCTCGGAAAGCTGAGAAAATAGAAATATTACTGTTTCGGTTTTGGATGTTTATATATTACTTTTATACATCCCCCTTATTTACCTTGAATAAGTCCCCTCCCCCCAAACACACATACAAAACCAGCTCCAAATTATTTCATGAATATATATATTCAAACACAAACACAAATACATTTCCACTTAGTGATGTAGAAAACACATAACAAGAAAAAGCCCCCCCCCCACAACTGACCGAAGGTTGTGACTGAGGTGGAGCAGCAGCACTGACAGTGGCGGAAGGCATTGCTTCTTGCACCGTCTTCACCGCTTGCTCAATGTTCACTGGTGTTGACCCCCATATCTTGTAGACCCCAAAGCCTGCTGCGCCGGCTGCTGCTGCCCCCACCAACAGTGGTGCTGCCTTCCTGCTGGCTGAGGACCGAGTGCTGATTGAACGGCAGCCTGCTGGGGGAACCACACAACAGAAATTTTGGTTAATGAAAGTTTCATTATTAAACAAAAATGAAATACAGAAAAGTCTGAATCCACCAGAACTTTTTCTGTTATAATTTTTTTTATCTTCTCAAACAACTATCAGACAAAATAATTTTCATTTCCCCTGCCCCATCTTCTGCACAGCTCCTGTGTCGTTACTGGCCCCCCCACCCCACCCCCCCAGCGCTCATTTGGGCTTTCCAGTATACCTCCAAACCTACCGAAACTGAACTCACCATGGCATGAAAAGCCACAGACTTTGGAAAAACAACAACAAGAATTCCATAATGTTAAGATATTGACAGTGAGATGATAGTAGAGCAATGGAGTTTTATTTCAGACCCACACTAGCTTAACCCTTTGACTCCTGCACCCTATCCACCAACTGCAAAAGCTCAACTCTGACTTCCTCACCCTATTCACCAGCTTCCTGCAGGAAGCAGCTGGATAGGGTGAGGGAGTCAATGGATTAAGCTTTTGCCTTGCTTGCACGGCTGGCAATGCAGGATGCTGGTGGACAGGGTGCAGGAGTCAAACGGTTAATGACAGTGAGATGATAGTGGTGCAATGGAGTTTTACTTCAGACCAACACTACTTCAATGATAGGGCTGTGCATTTATTTTACAAGAAAAAAATAGCTATGTCCTGGCATCAACCTGGCCCAAAGAGATACAGACACCTGTGACGATTGCCAGCAAGTTTGAACACTAACACCCTATGCATAACACAATCAACTCTGGGTCAGAGGGCTGAAAAATCTCACAACAGTTCTTTTCAGACTTAGTGGGGATTTGAACCCATATACGCAGACACTTTCCCATGCTGACCGGCAACGAAATGGTTTATTTATATGGCTGGTTCTGTTCGAGACCCTTTGTGGATTTGGTTCAGTTTTGCATTAGCATCCACCTCAGGCGATATGGCTGATGGCAGTATCCATCCCAGTTAAATGGGGGAAGGGGGTATTAATATAATCCTACAGCAATACCGCCAAAGCAACAGATATGCTACTTAAGTACCGTTTTAATGTAGCACATTCCATGGTTCCCCCTGTGGGGATGCCGGGGGCTCTTTCAGTATAAACAGTATCTCCACCTTCTGAAAATTCTGTGCAAGAAATATCTCTTTTCAAACACTCTCTAATCTCTTTGTTTCTTTCTTCTTCCTTTGCTTTCTGTCACTTCTTCCAATTATTTTCTGTCTTGCTGATCCATTCACCTGCATGTGTTCAACAAGGTCTCAGAGACTTTATCTTAGGATAGACAATTGGGTACTACAAGTATTAAAGGCATTTTTGGCTCTAGGGAAAGGTGACATGTGGCTCCAAGCAATTTTAGGTAATTTAGGCTGGTTTATATTTTAGTGTCCTTAGTTTTGTTTATATTTGTATTCGGCACATTTTCTAAATCTTCCATGTGATAAACTGGATAAAGTGATCAATGCCAGGGGTATCCCTTTAGATCATGTGTGCGAATGTATTGATATATATGTGTATGGCATTTTCTCTTTCAACTTTTTTTCCTGTTGCAGTATTGCGTGTGTTTTGAAATGTTTATAGCTGATACAGCTCTTTCCAGTCCGCTGGGCATTAAACAAAAATAACAGTAACAATCCCATGACTCAAACCCACACCACCGGCATGTGAATCCACATTCAACTAATGTGTAGAGCTTGCTGAGGGTACTGTTAAGACCACTGTGTTATCAAAGAGAAATAAATATTCCGCGACATGACCCATGCAAACACTACGATAAGGATTTTTTATCAGGCAGTGTACCAATCTCCTTCAACAAAACTTGTGTAAGTTTTGACCTTTGTCATTGCTTTTATTTTAAATTCTTCATTACACTGGGAGGTTTAACTCTTTTATTTAACAAACAATCCAAGTCAGAGAATGTTCACTGCACTAGCACTATAAACCAACGAACAAACACAATTTGCCGGGCTAGTGGGTGGGCTGTCATGTCTATACATTAACATGTTGCACAATCAAATACCTACACTAATACATCAATGCAGCATACACATACTGAGACATAGTTCATAAAAAATAATAAGACTGTAGCATAGAATTTGAAATAGTCATTTTACTGATTTTAGTGATACTACTGAACATTAAATAACCTTTTCCTCATATGATAGATTCTGAAACCTATACCATTCATTTATTTGTCCTAAAACCAGATTAACAGCCTCTATTTCATTTGTCAGCATGCTCTTCAACCAAACCCCCAGATGATTAGAACTTATAACACGCACACACACACACACACACACACACACACACAAAAGACACTCACATCACAAAAGACACACACATTTCTGACTGTACCAATGTGTCATTCATAGGTCGCATACAAACACACAGTGTGTCAAGTTTCATAGACTGCACACTAACAGTAACACATAGTTTGTAATTTCAAACGCTCAGATTATACAGGTACACTACAGAAAACAGGCATGAATACATGTGTGACTAATACCAAATGTTAAGTCAGGCCTCATTCCCAACAGTCTTGCATATCAAAAACACTGTCAAAGAGGAGACAACTTCATATCATGTTGATTACTTAGAAATTTGGGCAGATGCACACTGTTCTTCCCAGAATTAGCTGTTTTCTTCATCACCAATTTCGGAGAGAGATGACACTGTCAAATGAATAAACAAACAAAAAATTAACAACACTACCATTAATACTGTTTAAAGCCCAGCAAACTGCGTAGAGCCATACCAGGGCTATAACTGTTTCAAAACATACAAAACTTCAACAGGAAAAAAAAGAAAAGAAAATTAAGTACACATATTAATGCATTCACGCACATTAAGGACATGCCCCTGGCGTTGACCACTCTAATTTATCGCACAGGGGATTTCAAAAACAACCTGAATACAAATTTAAGCATACCTAAGGACACCAAAACATACATAAAAACAGGCATAAATTACCTAAAATTGCTTCTGCATATCTCACTTCTCTAGACTTTATATACAGATGAATGGACCAGCAAGGCAGAAAATGATAGGCAGAAATGACAGAAAGCAAAGGAGGAAGAAAGAAACAAAGACATTGACAGAAAAGAGGAAATTTCTAGCACAGAATTTCCAGAAGGTGGGGTGCTTATAATGAAAAGCCCCCGGCATCCCCACAGGGGTAAATCACAAGATATAACTACCATATCATTATATAGTAGCAGAAGTACATGACTAGTGCAGCAGTCAAATGCAAAGATGCCATTAAGAGGTCTAGGGCTTGATCCTGCATTGGAACCTCTCACCTGTTGGGTAAAGGGTGGAGATTTTTCCAATTTCTAGGTCAACAAGAGTGAAGACTTGTTAAGGTCCAATTAATTCATTGATTTGGTTCAGTTTTCACCTGACACCCACCTCAGGTGATATGGCCCACGGGGATAACCATCCCAGGGAAGTAGGGGAAGGGGGGACTTATCTAATCCTATACAAACACCACTAGAACAACACTGCTGTTAAGATGGGACAGTGAGAAGGCCAGTTTTCATGAAGCGCACCCCAGCATGTTAAAGTCTAAACCTCTTTCACATGTAATATACTAATAATGTATGCACCAAGAACATCCAGTTCACACATCAAAGACCTGTGTAGTGTAAGTCATGTCCAGTGGCTTACAGAAACCTGAAAATGAAGACGAAGTAAGCATATTGTGCAGCGACATATTGCCTGAACAACAAAGCAGGCAAAACAATGTACATACCCGCATCTAAAAAAGAAAAAAGAAAAAAAATCAGAATAGTTTGAGAAAAATAAACAGAACACAACATTCACCCACCACCACAACATCATGTGTACATACACTGGTAATACACGCAAAAAGCTTTTCACGTTTAGAGAGAATCATCACACAACTATGCAGCACGCACCAGGTAATTAGCCTTAGCACTCTTTCATATGTAAATTTGCTGTGACAGGTTACACACATCTTCAACACATGTCCCACCCTAGGAGGCTATGCTAAATGAGTAAAACTACAGAAGAACCAAAGTTAAGCCAACACACAAGCTGTTGCAATATGACTATTAAATTTCCCAGGCATTTAAATACTGCATGAACTCTGTGACTGGTGACAAAGCATGGACATAGGACAGGTTGAGGGAATAGTGGGAGTGGAGCATTGGGAAGGAACTTTTCCTCTCCCATGAAGGCAATTGAAATGCATCAAACTGCATGCACACTCAACAATGTGGCAGGGTGAGCAAACACCATACACCATGAATTTGAGTCTGTGGTGTGGTGTGGTGTGGTATGCCGCCATGCACACACGTGTTAGTTTCCATGTACTACTGTTCATGTGTGTATTAAAATGTACATGCTGCAGTGAACAGTAAAAAATATCACTATAGTGTGTGAGCGTTAAAGAAAATACCTGCATCAGTGTAATTCGTGTTGTATGCAAGGCTTGGCTTGCTTGCGCTTAAGTTTACCATCTGATCTATTGGCCACAGTAACTTATATAATATAAGCCTCTTAACTGTAGGACATCAGATACGACGCCCTGCTTTTAAAGAAAACTCCGAACACCAGCGACATCAGTTCAGTCAAGTCTTACGTTTCAGGTTTATGTACTTGTGACAGTCTTTGCTACATTCAAAGCTGACTGAAATCATGCAATATTTTCTGCTATGTTTAAAGTTCACCTCAAATCATGTGACTTTCTGCTACTTTTAAAGCCGAACTGAAATCACGCAACATTTTCTATTACTTTTAAAGAAGATGACCTGAAATCATGCAATGTTTTCTGCTATGTTTAAAGTTTGCCTCAAATCACATGACATTTTCTGCTACTTTGAAAGCCGACCTGAAATCATGTGACAATTTCTATTACTTTTAAAGATGACCTGAAATTACGTGACATTTTCTGGCACGTTTATAATCATGTAACACTCTCTTCTATGTTCAAATTCAATTTGAAATCATGCGACGTTCTCTGCTAGATTTGACTGATGTGACCTGACCTACTTAGCACTTACACAAGTGTCAGTTCCATTTCAGTGCACAAAGTACATCTGCACCGAGTTCCATTTCAGAGAACAAGCTGTGTCACAGTGTGTGAACCAACATTACCAAGTGTGCTGAGATAAAACAGGACACGCTTACCTAATGGTTCATGTTCTCTCCTCTTTCCAAAAGTACACAGTGGCTGTGTGTGACTCAACTACAGCAACAAAATAATTTCAAGATGACAATAAATGACTATTTTCTGAAGAAATTGTTGGCTCAAAAACTTTTTTTCAAATATGTATAGCTGTCAGTAATTACAAATGGAAACATATCAGTCTACAATTAAAAATGCATGAAATGCATCAATTAAACAACAATTTAAGACATGTACACAGAAATAGAAGAGCAACAGAAGGTCCTATCATAGCTTGACAAATGTCAGACTTCAGAATACTTTATTGACACAAGGGATAAGAGAAAAAGAGTATGGATGGGGGTGGAGAATGGGGAATGGGTACTACACATGTCAGACTTCAGAATACTTTATTGATACAAGGGATAACAGAGAGAAAAAGAGTATGGATGGAGGTGGAGCATGGGGAATGGATACAACACATATCAGACTTCAGAATACTTTATTGACAGATATGATAAGAAAGAGATAATAAACATGGCTGGGGGATGGGTGTGACGCACAAGATGATACAATAAAAAATGTAATGTGACACATCAAACTGGAATCAGAAAATATTTGAACAGGCCCTTTGCTGCAACAAAACTAGTTTGCAAACTGTAGATTTCTGCATAACCACTGAATCAGAGAGACAGAAAATGACAGACCTTGGGGAACTGACTTTTAAAAAAAAATCTTTTGAAAGCATTGACTTTTCTCAGCTGTGTGTATGCACACAGATTTACCCACCTGGTGCAGACAGTACGCGGCTGTACAGTCTGCATACACCATCTCTGGTGAGTGTTCATGCTTGGTATTTTCCCCCATAAGCCAGCCATTGACACGACATCTGACACAATGTTAAACATGCGCACCCGATATCCTGTTATATACAGGAAGGGGGTGGGATTGTATAGTTTACACTGGTAGGTCTGCAGAAATATTGACTAGGAAGAAAGGAAAGATTTCCCCACCAGGCAGACAGGTGTTTCATCATCATCATCATCATGTGCCATGCTGCAAAGCCTTGGTGATCATGGGCCCTCCAGATGAATCTATCTCCTGTGGCTGCAAGTGTATCTCCTACCCTTTCCATCCCCATCCACTCTGAAAAAGTCTAATAATTTCTCCCTAAGTCTACTATGTGCTCTTTTCCCCTCTACTTGCCTCTAGCTTATTGTTGTGAGGAGTTCAAAAGTTCTCTTGCCTAATAGTCTAGGCCTATTAAATTAAGTAATAAAATGTCATATAGGCTATGTTGCTCACCTTTTCTAAATGTTCTTCATTAACGTTCTTTTTGACTCCCGCACCCTATCCAACTGCAAAAAAATAACCTTTCGACCCCCTCACCCTTTCCACCAGCTTCCTGCAGGAAGCTGATGGAAAGGGTGAGGGAGTCAAAGAGTTAAGTTTTTGCTTTGTTGACGTGGTTGACAATGCTGGATGTTAGTCGACAGGGTGCGGGAATCAGAAGGTTAAGTGGATCGAACCCAGGACCATCTGACTGGATGTCCCGGCGTTTCCTCACTTGACTACCGAGAAGGAGAACTGACACGAATGACAAACAGTGAAATACTGGCTTAGAACTAGAGTCTAATGCCATTCACATAATAATGATAAAGATATGATTTATCGATAAGCCTACTGGCACATCTACGGCCAGTGACGGACACATAAAAAGATAACCGTGAAATAACACCATCATGTGACCATGCACCTGTCGTCCGACCGGTAAATAGTTGATCGCAATACATGTACGCTACACATGCACGCACATACACACACATAGCCTACAGATACACACGCACACAATCGTCTCATATACAAACAACACACATAAATACAAGATGGGGGCAGCGTGAACGTAGAAAAACAATTCTGTTATACAAAACAGTTCTGTTACACAACAGTACTGTGTCGTCCGGTGACATAAAAAAAAAAAGAACAGACACAAATCGACCTAGCAGGGAGAAGACAGCTTTGGCCTTGACCTCTCCAGTAGCGCTAGGAGGCCCTAAACGTCATACACACCCCAAACCGACCCTGTACTATGCCCCCACTTACGGAAATTCGACGACTCTAATACTGCAACAATACTAGTTGATTGGAGACCAACGATTTTTCAGTTTGGTTCTAAGAGCTCCGCGAGCTGGTTCTGCTGTGTCACTGTCATCAATCACACTAACTGTGACTAAGACTTAGCCTACGTAAAATGATTACGAAAACGTGTAGACTAGACCAGAGCAGTCTACGACGAAGCGAAACTCCGAGTACACCGCACACTGTACCAACATCAAAATATTAACACTAAGTCTCAACGCATCCGAAAGACTGTGGCAGGAAAGTACACAGACATTCACACACCGAACTCAAAGTCAAACATTCAGACATCAAAATATTGTAGCTTACCTTGCCTAGCGGCTGCTCTCAAGAGCGTGAAGGAAGAGCGAAGCGAAGCCATATTTGACAGCGAGCAAGGACGTTGGCCAAACTTGTGCTAGTTTCAGTCTGTGCTCTACACAGTGAATGATAAAAGTCAGCTCAAGACTTGCTGTGTGTGTTCAACTGAAAGCGCCGCGCACGCAAACCGAAAGAGGCCGCGACACACAAAGATCACATGACTTTCAATCCGCAGCCGACCGACCAACACAATTATTTCGTGTCTGTCAAACCCATCCAATGGAAAGTTCTGGATCGACATAAATCGCGCTTTTATAGACGGGACTGCTGAACTGGTAGTCGGAATGACATCGCTATTTTACAATATCGCAGAGAGGAGAGAGAGAGAAGAGAGAGAGAGAGAGAGAGAGAGAGAGAGAGAGAGAATTTATTGTGAAGATAACCGAACTGGGCAACACAAAAAACAAAGTTTGTGAGGAATGGGTGACAGGATGGGGGGGGATGGGGATAACATTTTTTTTAGTCAGTTTTATTAGCAGTTTGTAAAAATTAAGAAATAAAAATAAGCAAAAGAAAGAACACACATATAAGAACACAGGACAAACATAACACACATCGTTTCTTTGTATATAGAAAGTGTATTCCTGGAGTTTTGTACTTTTTTTAATTAATGTAAAAAAATAACACATAGGCCTACAACCTCGAAAATCAATCAAGGTTAACTAAAGACAATTATTTGATGGGAAATTGTTCGATTAAAAGTCCAAATAAGATCACAGTCGATGAATGAGTATGACAGCTGGAACAGAAAACGATTTTCGTCTAAAAGCACGTAGGCCTATATGAATAGACGTTAAAAGAAATAACGAACGAACGAACACATTTTTCAGCAGTCTTGTGGTCGTAATCTATAGAACTGTTACATCATCTCCAATCTTTAAAGCATAGAATTTAA
>CM060307.1:40739779-40769779 GCA_030674185.1 Monoplex corrugatus | reverse complement strand
GTGGTGCGTTGCGTGCTGTGTTGTGTGCGTGCACGCGCGCGCGCGAGTACTCGTAATCAAATTGCATTTTAAAGGATGGTCAAAATCTACTGTATAATATTAGAATGAATTCAGCAAAGGGAAGTAACTACAGGAAATAGATTCTATTATTAGAGAACGATGATTGCTTCCCTTGGACCTGCAATATAACTTTATAGCGCGTCAAATCGTAATGGTTAATAACTGCAGCAAATAGATTCTAGTTATAGAGATGGTGATTCCTTCCCTTAGACCATCATCACGTCGTCATCCTGCTCCTCATGTGTTTGTATCCTTCAACTTTAAGGCATACCCTAAACATTTCATGCGAACATAGAAAGAAATGTTTAGGAGATAGCAGACAATGCAGTAAATGACACCAGCTTCTACTACATAGAAAGAAATGTTTAGGATATAGCAGACAATGCAGTAAATGACACCAGCTTCTACTACATAGAAAGAAATGTTTAGGAGATAGCAGACAATGCAGTAAATGACACCAGCTTCTATTCCTTTCCGCTACTCTTTGAGAGAAAACAGCAAAGTTGATGGATCTTATGTTATACAAACAAACAAACAAGCAAACAAACAAACAAACAAACAAACAAACCAAACAAACAAACAAAACGAAAATAATAAAGAAAAAGTGCAAGTTGTCAAATAATCACAAGTTCGTAGGTGAGTGAGGTGGTAGAGATCTGAACAACTCTCAGGACGACATTAATAACAAAGCCATGCCCATCTCTTCTTCTTCACTACTTAATCTTGCCCAGTTCAGATCAGGGTTTTCTTCAGTACATTCCTATCTGCACATCTGAGTGGGGCTTGGATTTGGGCGTTTGTTCATGGGGGATTCAATAGTTCCATATGCGCTCCCTGCAAATGCAACAGTAATCATCTGCTCAAAACCCTGGCAAGGCCTTGAAATCGGGAAGGATAACGATAACGATAATGACACTTCATTTTGTGACCGTAGAAGTTATTACCTAAAAGCCTTTTAAAAAAAAAAAAACTTGCCGTTCTTTGCATGCGAGATATTTTCATTTTTGGACACGTCAGCCACTTATATTACTTACAGGATCTTTAACGTGCATATTTGATGTTCTGAGTGCATATACACATGAAATGGATTAGAACGACTTGCGCACAGTAAAGATCCCATCCATGGCAGTTAAAAATCGTGAGAAGCAAGGCATTCGTCTATAACCATTTCAAAACATACACAGTACTTCAACACGGAAAAAAAGGGAAAAAACCATTTTAGTACACATATCAGTGCACTGGCGCACAGACTCTAAGGAGATATCCCTGGCGTTCACCACTCTGTCCAATTTATCACACAGGGAATTAAAAAAACATACCTGAATACAAATTCAAACATAATTAAGGATGCTAAAACATAATATTAAAACGCGTCTAAATTACCTAAAATGGCTTCGGCATATCTCATTTTCCTAGAACCAAAAATGCATGTAATCAATCCTCAGAGAAAGTACATAAGACTTTATCTAACACATACAGGTGAATGGACGAGCAAGACTGAAAATGATAGGAAGAAACGACAGAAAGCAAAGGAGGAAGAAACAAACAAAGAGAATGACAGAAAAGAGACATTTCGGGCTCAGAATTTCTAGAAGGTGGGGCCGGGTATACTATTTATGCTGAAAGAGCCCCGGGCATCCCCACTGGGGTTCTAGAGTCAGTTCAGTAACTGTTCCTTGTACATATTTCGACTAGTACTAGCATATGTAATTCAAGCCAAATGTAGACCCAATGTGGTTAAAAAAAAAAGCTTCTAAAAGAAGTCGGAACAATGTTTCTTTAGAAATATCGATAGAAAGTTTTCAAGTCAAGAATGTGTGACTGCCTGAAAAACACGCACAGACATCACGTGACACGTCTCCCCTGTTTCTCTCTCTCCCCTCCTCTACATTGTCTTTACGTCACGTAAAGTTTTAGTTTGTCTGATGCTGAAAGTTCTTCAAAGTCACAGCGAGTGCAAAATCTGGATTTTCACGTAGGAAGCAAACACGTCATCTTTAGAATGGGAGATTTGCTAATTGGCTTGCCTATCTTGTTTTGATGAAAGTGCACCTGTTTGTTTGTCTTTTTGGTGTGTGTTTGTGTGCGTGTGTGAGTGTGTGCGTGTATGACTGAGTGCACGTATGCATGCGTGTGTGTTTGTGTCTATGTTTTTGTTTATTTATCTGTGTGTGTGTGTGTGTGTGTGTGTGTGTGTGTGTGTGTGTGTGTGTGTGTGTGTGTGTGTGTGTGTGTGTGTGTGTGTGTGTGTGTGTGTGTGTCAGTGTGTGTGTGTAAACGTTTGTGTTTGTATCTATGTGTGCTCGCACGTATATCTTCTCTGTGCATGTATGTTTGTGACTTTGTTTCTCTCTCCCTCCCTCCCTCTCTCCTTCTTTTCTCTGTCTCTCTTTGCCTCTCTGTCTCTCTCTCTCTGCAGGCGTGCGTCTGTCAGTCTGTCTGTGTTTGCATATGTGTGTCTGCCTGTTTTACTCGTTTACGTGTATGTGCTTGTGTGCGTATGTACGTGCGTGTGTATACACACGCGTATCTGTATACACCGCGCGGGCTTGCTTGCGTGTATGCATGCAATTCTGCTTTCTTTTTTTTGCCCCAGCGAAACAGATTGACAAGTATGACAAGGTTTACGACCACGTTTATAACGTGATAAAGGACCAGGGAAAAGAGGTCTAAGATCTTGACTGGTCCATTAAGGGCTTGACACTACTTGACAAGGCCGTTGTCCCTCCCTGTGCGGGTCCTGATAATGCCAACCTGACAATCGTATTGGCATTTCTTTGATCACGTTGCCCTGCTCATGGACATGGAACCTTATGATTTGTTCACAAGTTAACAAGAAATACCCGAGGACGCCGGATGGGACCCACAGCGTCAAGGCCTCACCACTGACCGGACAATCACCCCCCCCCCCACACACACACACTCCCTACCCCAGCTCCCGATGCTACGTGGTAGCTATTTCGTCAAGAGAAGAGGGCTGTCCGGTCCGTGTACTGCACGACTCATTCGGACCCGGCCATCAATTACTTTGTGTACAAACTGAATGGCAAGGTGGGGATATAACGAATTCGTGGACATAGCCACACAACAACGCGCACTAGCCATGTCCTTCCAAACCTGATTGATTGACGTGGAGTCTTATGATTAACAATTTTGTATAATGTTGTTTGGATCATGACTGTAGTTCTGTTCTTTGTTCAAATTGTTCGGCTTATGCTCATAGTGGTACCAACATAATTATTTTTGGTATGGTTGTGTGTTTATTTCGTTGGTTCTTTGTTTCGTTTGGTTGACTGTTTGGCTGGTTGGTTGGTTGATTGGATGGTTGGTTAGTTAGTTGTATGGTTGGTTGCTTAGTTGGTTGGTTGCTTAGTTGGTTGGTTGCTTAGTTGGTTGGTTGCTTAGTTGGTTGGTTGGTTGTTGCTTAGTTAGTTGTTGGTTGGTTGCTTAGTTGCTTAGTTGGTTGGTTGCTTAGTTGGTTGGTTGGTTGCTTAGTTGGTTGGTTTGATTGTTATTGGTTGGTTGGTTGCTTAATTGGTTGATTGATTGTTAGTTGTTGTTTGGTTGATTGCTTAGTTGTTTGGTTGGTCGATGGGTTGATTGGTTGGTTGGCTAGTTGGTTGGTTTGTTGGTTGGTCGATTGGTTTTTTTTTGTTTTTTTTTGGAGGGGGGGGGGGCGTCGTCTAGTTTGTTGTTGTTGTTGTTGGTGATGTGCGTTTATAATTTGCTTGTCTGTTTGGTTGCCAGCTTGTTTTATTTTGTTGGGCCGATTGGTTGGCTGTTGACTTGCTGGTTAGTTGGCTGGTTGACTTGCTGGTTAGTTGGCTGGTTTGACTTGCTGGTTAGTTGGCTGGTTTGTGGTTAATGAACTGGTTAGTTGGCTGGTTGACTTGCTGTTAGTTGGCTGGTGACTTGCTGGTTATTGGCTGTTGACTTGCTGGTTAGTTGGCTGGTTGATTTGCTGGTTAGTTAGCTGGTTGACTTGCTGTTAGTTGGCTGTTGACTTGCTGGTTAGTTGGCTGATTGACTTGCTGGTTAGTTGGCTGGTTGACTTGCTGTTAGTTGGCTGGTTGACTTGCTGGTTAGTTGGCTGGTTGGTGGGTTAATGAACTGGTTTGTTGGTTGTTTTATCTGTGGATGGGGGAGAATTTTTCTCATCTTCCTCTCCCTCCACTTTTCTTTCTGTGTATATCTTTTGGCGTGCACACATGCTTGTGCTTTCTCTTTTCCCTATTGTTTGTCTTAGTGTTTTTGATGTAATTATGCAATTAGATACTTTCACATTTTCTTTTATTGCGTCCGGCCATGTTGTACGGATGCAAAGCTTGGAGAGTCAACAAGCAAAGTCAGAACAAGATTTAGGCAGCTGAAATGTGGTTTCTTAGAAGAATGTTAAAGAGTTCCATCGACAGCAAAGAAAACAAAAGACAGTATTGAAAAAAACAAACACAAAAAGAACATTAATGAAGAAGATTAGGAAAAGACAAGCAACATTTATAGGACATTTCATGAGACAAGAGAAATTTGAGCACCTAATCACAATAGGAAACCTGGTGGGAAAAATAGCATCAGGTAGACTCAGGGAAACAACATTGGACGGTTTTGAGGAGTGGATGAGGACAGCAAAAGGTAGGAGATATCCTTGCAGCGACAAAACATAGATTCGTATGGAGGGCCATGATCGCCAACGCCATGGGGCAAAGCGCATAATGATGATGATGAACATACTGTGGATTTTGTTTAAAGAGAAATACTATTTAAGGTTTTGTCATTTCAGGACGACATGAAACCTGACAAGAAAGAACGAACCTTGCTGGCAAGGAAACACGTCATTTGAAACAACCAGTAAAAATGGATACATCTGTGCTGGTAGGTCTAAGTTACAAGCTCTTCTTTTTTTTTCGTCATCATTGTGTATCGTCGGAGGACAAATGGAATGCTGAGCAGATCGGATCGTGCATCTTTTGTTGTTTCGTACAGCAGCAATCAGCTCTCTTTCTCTGTCTGTCTGTCTATCTGTCTCTCTGTCTGTTTTCTGTCTTTTCTCTCTCTCTCTCTCCCCTCCTCCTCATCTCTCTCTCTCCTCCCTCTCCTCTCTCTTTTCTCTCTCCCCTTTTTTCTCTCTCTTGTCTCAGGTTATCACGATCCACGTCACACCACTTCCTCGATTCAGCGTCAGATCACTCGGTCATGACTCTCTCTCTCTCTGCCCCCTCTCTCTCTCTTCTCCCTCTCTCTCTCAGACACACACACACACACACACACACACACACACACACACACACACACCACACACACACACCCACACACACACACACACCACACGATGGGTCAATCTAAATAAAACATTTACCACACAAACTGTCGATGTTGTTTTTAATTTATCATTTCCATGTTTTTCATTTCATTCTGTTTGAATTTAATTTTACTTACCTGATATACTTATTTCAAGAAATCTTGATGATTTTGTGAGAACAAAGATTTTCCTTGTGTGTGTGTGTGTGTGTGTGTGGTTTTGTTTGTTTGTTTATTCGTTCGTTTTTTCGTTCGTTCGTTTGTTTGGTTTTGTTTGATATTGCTGTTGTTAATAGTGATATTTTTTTTCTTGGTTTTTGTCTGATCGAGGGTTTTTCAATATATTTTTTTTTTTTTTAAGAACTCTTTTTTCATGTAAAAATTGAGTAGAATGTCTATTTCTTTTAAGATCATTAAACAAATTGGAACAGGCACTTACAACATTTATGATATTTCTATACTAGGAAGATCAGTTCATACAGAAGATATTTTCTTTCTTTGTCTAATCTATTCGGCTATCTGTTTCTTCCCTATCTAGATTTCCCTCCATTTGTCACCGCCCCGGAGTTCCCTCAATCTGCTCCTCCCAACCAGAGTTCCCTCCATCTTTTCCCCCATCCAGAGTTCCCTCCCGCTGTTTCTTCCTCACCAGGAGTTCCCTCCCTCTGCCCCCCCCCCCCCACACACACCTGGAATTTGCCTCTCTCTGTTTCCCCACCGAGTTCCCTTCCTCTGTCCCCCCCCCCTCTGGATTTCCTCACTCCCCCCCCCCTCCTGAGTTTCCGCCCTCTGTTTCCCTCTATCCAGAGTTCCCTCCCTCTGTTTCTTCCTCACCAGGAGTTCCCTCCCTCTGCCCCCCGCCTGGAATTCCTGGAATTGCCTCTCTCTGTTCCCCCACCAAGTTCCCTCTCTCTGTTTTAACCCCCTCTGAAGTTTCTTCCCCCAGTCCCCCGCACCCCCCTGGAGTTTCCTCCATTTGTTCCCCATTCTTCCATCTGGAGTTCCCTCCCTCTCTTCTTCCCCACTCCGGAGTTCCCTCCCTCTGTTCTTCCGCCCTTTGGAGTTCCCTTCTATTCTACCCCCCCCCCCCGAGTTCTGGCCCTCTGTTCTACACTCCCCCCCCCCCCCGGAGTTCAGGCCCTCTGTTCTACCCCCTGGAGTTCTCTCCCTCCGTTCTAAACCCCATGGAGATCCCTCCCTCTTTCACCTACCCCCTGGAATTCCTTCCCTCTTGTTCCCCACCCATCTAGAGTTCCCTCTCTCTGTTCTCCCCCAATCCTGAGTTCCCTCCCTCTCTTCTGCCCCCACCAGCAATTCCCTCCCTCCGTTCTCCCCCCCACCCGGAGTTCCCTCGTTCTGTTTATCCCACCCAAATTTCCCTCCCTCTGTTTTCCCCCACCCGGAGTTCCCTTCCACTGTTCCCTCATCCAGAGTTCCCTCCTTCTGTTCTCCAGCCCCCCCCCCCCCCACCACCTGCATCCAAAGTTCCTTCCCTCTGTTACCACCCTGGAGTTTCTTCCCTGTGTTCCCCTACCCATAGTACCCTCCCGTTGTTCCCCCACCTGGAGTTCCCGCCCTCTGTTACCCCCTGGAGTTCCCTCCCTCTGTTTCTTCGCCACCCAGAGTTGCCTCCATCTGTTAGTTACCCCCTGAAGTTCTCTCCCTCTGTTTCTTCGCCACCCAGACCTGCCTCCATCTGTTCCCACCCACTCGGAGTTCTCTCCCTCTGTTTCTTCCCCACCCAGAGCTCCCTCCTTTTGTCCCCCGTCCCCCCATTTAATCCCCCTTCAGAATTCCCTTCCTCCGTTTCCACCCAGAGTTCTCTCCCTCTGATCTCCCACCCCCATCTGAAGTTACCTCCCTCTTCCCTATCCCCCAGTCCAGAGTTCCCTCCAATTGTCCCACCCCCCTCCAGAGTTCGCTCCCTCTGTTCCCGCCATATGTTCTCCCCCTTCCGGAGTTCCCTCCCTCTGTTCACGTCCCTTCGGAGTTCCCTCCTTCATTTCTCCCCTCTTCGGAGCTCGCTCCCTTCGTTTCTCCACCCCGAGTTTCCTCTGCCTGTTCTCCCCGGCCCCATCTAGAGTTCCCTCCCTCTGGAGCCTCTCCCCTCTGACGTTCCTCTCTCCGTTTCCTCTCTTCACGAGTTCCCTCCCTCTGTTCCCTCCTTAGGAGCTCATTCCCTCTTTTCACCCCACCCGAGTTCCCTCCCTCTGTTCCCCCCACCTGGAGTTCCCTCCCTCCATTTCCCCCGACCTACCAGGATTTACCTCCGCTTCCCCCACCCCACCCAGATTGTGATCCCTCCTACCGTTATTTTCCCCCTCATCCAAAGTTCCCTCACTCATCTATCCCTCCCCCCCCCCACGTCCAGGGTTCCCTTCCTCTATTCTCCCGCCCCCTCCCCCCACGTCCGGAGTTCCCTCCCTTCTCCCGCCCCCTCCCCTCAGCCTGAGTTCCCTCCCTCTCTTCTCCCGCCCTTCTACCCCTCACGTCATGTGTCCCCTCCCTCTCTTCTCCCACCCACCCCCCCCATTTGGAGTTTCATCCCTCTCTTCTCTCGCCCCACCCCCACGTCCAGAGTTCCCTCCCTCTTCTCTCCCCCCCCCCTACGTCCCCGCTAAATACATGGAAAAAAAAAAACCCGCTGAAGATGCGCCAGAAAAAAATACGAAAAAAGAATAAGAACGCGTATTTAATACAAGACAGGACAGGCGCAAATTTTCGGTCAACTGGCCTTTGTCAACCATAAGATGACAAACAACACCAGATACAAAAATTAGGAGAAAAACACAAACTTCCCTGCTGCTCAGTCCAGTGTGAGAAAAGGAATGAACTGCCAGGCATCTTCTAGGGTTCCAGAGACGCACATGCGAAGACCCAATCTTTCAGCCTTTGCTGTTGGTATGGCAAAACACTTTGCGCGACGAAGAATACCAAAGAATGAATAAATACGAATAAAACAAAATTCAAAAAGAATGGTTATAGAACTTAACTGTCACATAAGCGAAGCATACTGCAGATGTCAACAAGCTGTATCTGGAAAAGCAAGAAAATTTTCACTCAAACTAAAATTGCGATTCTGCAACTCCAACGTTTTGTCAACTGTATAATTATGAAACGTGGTACTTGAAAACAAGCCAACATAAAAAATATATTCAAAAAAAACTCGAATGCCTTTGACCTCGAGTAGGTACCTACGCAAGATCTTGGGCATCAACTGGAAAGTCAGTGACAACGATTAAGTAAGGTCAAGACGCAAACAGATCCCACTGACCATCATCATCTGCAAGCGTTGACCGAGTTGGCTGGGCCATGCTGCTATACTGCCGTCTTCCAGATATGCCAACCAAGTCCTGAACTAGAACCCAGAGAACAGCGAAAGAGGGGAAGACCAAAAATGAACTGGCGCCAGACGGTCGACAATGATCTGCAATGGTGGACAGACGCTGGAGTGATGACCTGGGATTCTCTACCGACCAAACCCGTCGGAGCACTCTTGCTGTCATACGTGTCACACGATACGGGAGCGAAAAACAAAACAAAACAACAAAACCTGAAACCACAACAATGCCCTTCTGTTGTCCGACGACCTTGCTAGTCTTCATGTTTGTGCTGGTGGTAGTTCTTTATCATTTCTATGTGTTTTTGTTTGTTTTCTTTATTTTATTTTGTTTTATTTTTTTGTTTGTAGTTAATGTTACTGACCTGTCTTCTTGTTTTTTCTGCTTTAACTGTATTAATTCAAATTCATTTATTTTAGAAGGGGAAGGGCTGTTACTGGTCGATCTAGTTTTCACCGATATTCTTGTGGTTTTTCGTCTCGGGTTTCTCGTTGTTTTTTTTAATTCGTTGGTTTCTCGTTGTCCTCGTCGTCATTCTCGTTGTCCTCGTTGTCGTTCTTCTCGTAGTTCTCGTTGTCGTTCTCGTTGTCCTCGTTGTCGTTCTCGTTGTCGTTTCTTCTCGTTGTCGTTCTTCTCGTTCTCATTGTCGTTCTTCTTGTCCTCGTTGTCGTTTTCTCGTTGTCCTCGTTGTCGTTCTCGTTCTTCTCGTTGTTCTCGTTCTTCTCGTTGTCATAGTTGTTGTGCTTCTCGTCGTCGTCGTTGTTCTTCTCGTTGTCGTTGTTGTTGTTCTCTTTGTCATGTTGTTGTCTCTTTCGTTGTCGTTGTTTCGTTGTCTTCTCGTTTGGTTTTCTCTCGTGTGTCGTATTGTCGTCGTTGTTTTGTTCTCATTCTCGTGTCGTTGTTGTCTCTTCTCGTTGTCGTTGTTGTTCTTCTCGTTGTCATGTTTGTTGTTTTTCTCGTTGTCGTGTCTCGTTCGTCGTTGTTTCTCGTTGTTGTTTTCGTTGTTTTCTTCGTGTGTTCTCTCGTCGTCTTGTTCTGTGTTCGTTGTTTTCTCGTTGTTTATGTTATCTTTCGTTGTTCTCGTTGTTCTCTGTGTCTGTTGTTGTTCTCGTTGTCATCGTATCTCGTTGTAGTTGTGTCTCTTGTGTCGTGTTGTTCGTTCGTGTTGTTCTCTCTCGTTGTCGTGTTGTTTTCTCGTTGTCTCGTTGTTGTTCTCGTTGTCGTCGTTGTTCGTTGTTCTTTCTTGTTGTCTCGTTGTCTCGTTGTCGTTCGTTGTTGTTGTTCTCGTTGTCGTTGTTCTCTCGTTGTCGTCGTTGTGTTGTTCTCGTTTGTCGTCTCGTTGTTGTTTCTTCGTTATGTCTCGTTGTTCTTTTCTCGTTGTCGTCGTTGTTCTTCTGGTTGCGTTTGTTCTTCTCGTGTTCGTCGTTTTCTTGTGTCTTGTTGTTCTTCTCTTGTGTTCGTTGTTTTCTCGTTGTCGTTGTTTTCCGTTGTCTGTTGTCGTCGTCTTGTTCTTCTCGTTGTTTCTTCTCGTTGTCGTCGTTGTTGTTCTCTGTCGTCGTTGTTCTCGTCTTCTTGTTCGTCGTTGTTGTTCTCGTTGTTTTGTTCGTTTTCTCGTTGTTTTTTTCATTTGCCCTGTTGTTCTTACTTTGTCGTTGTTCTTCTCGTTGTCGTGTGTTCGTCGTTGTTCTTCTCATTGTCGAGTTGTTCTCCCGTTGTGTTTCTCGTTGTTCGTTTTCGTTGTCGTGTTGTTTCGTCGTTGTTATCTTCTCGTTGTCGTAGTTGTGTGTCGTTGTTGATCTTCTCGTTGTCGTAGTTGTCGTCGTGTTTTTTCGTTGTTCGTTGTTCTTGTTTGTTGTCGTAGTTGTTCTTTCGTTGTCGTTGTTCTCTCGTTGTATTCTTGTCGTTGTTCTCGTTGTCGTTCTGTTGCTGTTCTCTTGTTGTCGTTGTTTTCTCGATTTGTTGTTCTCGTTGTTGTTCTCGTTTTTCTCGTTGTTGTTTCTCTTGTTGCTATCGTTGTTTGTTGTTTCTTATGTTAGTTTTTCGTTGTCTCGTCGTCCTTGTTTTGTTGTTCTCTGTTGTCGTCGTTGTTTTTTCTCGTTGTCGTTCGTTTGGTTCTCGTTGTTCTCGTGTTTTGTTCTGTTTCTTTTTTCTCGTTGTGTGTTGTCTCGTTGTCGTCTTTTCTTCTTTGTTGTTTCGTTCTCGTGTTGTTGTTCTGTTCTCTCGTTGTCTCGTTCGTTATTGTTCTTTTCGTTGTCCGTTGTCTTCCTTTCGTTGTCGTCGTTGTTCTTCTCGTTGTCGCCGTTATTGTTCTCGTTGTCGTCGTTATTGTTCTTCTCGTTGTTCTTTTCGTTGTCTTCGTTCTTCTCATCGTTGTTCTCGTTGTTCTCGTCGTTGTTGTTCTCGTCGTCGTTGTTCTCGTTGTTGTTGTTCTCGTTGTTTTTTTCTCGTTGTTATTGTTGTTGTCGTCGTTGTTCTCGTCGTTGTCGTTCTCGTTATTGTATTTATCGTTGTTGTTGTTGTATTTCTCGTTGTTGTTCTCGCTGTTACTGTGATTGTTGTTGTTGTTCTCGTTGTTTTTCTAGTTGTTTTTCTCGTTGTTGTTCTCGTTGTTGTTGTTCTCGTCGTTGTCTCGTTTCTGTTCAACTTTTTAATTTTTTTCTTTTCTTGTTCGTGTTGGCGGCATTGGTGCTGTAAGGCTTCGTTTTTGTTCGTCTTGCTCTTGTTTTTGTTTTTCCTATTTTCGTTTGTGTTTGTCTTGTACTAGTTCTGTTTTGTATTTTCTTCTTCCTGTTCCTGTTGGTGTTGTGGTGTTGCGACACAGGCATTTATTGATAATGTTATAATGATAATGTACTCCATGATATCAGGTTTTGCTTTTCTACCATTGTTCTTTCTTATTGATCTTTGTTTTTATCCTCTTTTTCTTGATATTTATTTTAGGGGGTGGTGGTGGGTGGGAAGGAGACTTGCTTTTTGTGTACTTTGGTTTGCTGTGTCTACGTGTGTGTCTCGGTTATTTTCGATTGTGGGTCAAGTTTGTTTTATTTGCCCTTCTTGCCTTTTGTCTTCATCTGTATTCCAGTTCTTTCGTTTGTCTTGTCCCTTGTCGTTTTTTCCCTGTCTTCTGGTTCCATTTACTTGTTTCTTTGTTTTTGTTCTGTTCTTGGCTTTCTTTTGCATTTCCGCCATATGTTTCTTCTCCTTTTCTTTTTGTTTCTTTGTTTCCCTTCTTTTCGTTTCGTGATTTTGTTCGTTATCGTGTTCATAGGTTGTTTCAGTTGTTGACATGTCTTAGTTCTTTTTTGTTTATTTGTTTCCTCTTTGTTTTCTTGATCATACATTCCTCTTTCTTTTGTGTCTTATTCTATTTTGTTAGTAGTTTTATTAATCATGGTCTACTTGCCTTTCTGTGGTTTTCGCGTTTAATTTTGTCGCCTTGTTTATGCTCGTTCTGCCTTTGGCCTCCTTGCTTTATTTTGCTTTTGTCTTTGTTTTCATTTTCTAGCTTCTTTGATCCTCCTTTTATTGGTATAACTGTTCTTGATGTACTGCTTTTTCTCGATTTTTTTTCCCTTTTACTCTTTTTTTCATGCTGCTCTTGGCGTTTTGCTGTGGTGTTTTTGTCGCTGTTGTTATCAGTGATGTCCTTTTTCTGTTTGTTGTCGTTCTGCTTTTCATCGTTTCTGCTCTTGCTGTTCTCTTGGTTTGCTTGTTGCCACTGTTTTTGTCTCCATTTCTGTTTCTCCATGTAGTTCCTGTTCTGGCTGTTGTTTTCAACTGCGTAATGATAATCATAGATTTTCTTTATATTGCGTATTGGTCGGCTTTTCTTCTTGTTTTATGTGGTTTCTCTACTTGTTTGCGTGTTTTTGTTTTAATTTTGGTTTTGTGTTGTTTTGTTTTATAGTGCAAGCTTTGTGATTGTTCCTTTTCTTGCTAAATTTTATGTCGTATCTGTTGTTGTTCTTGTTGTGTTTTTGTTGTTATTTTTCCCTCTTCTTGTTCTATTTTTCTTGTTGTCCTTGTTCTTGCCTTTCTTGTTCGTGTTCCCTTGACATTTTCATTTCCTCTTCTTCATCGTTTGGTCCTTTTTATTTTACATATTTTTCGAGTGTTTTGTTTTATTTGTTTTTTTCTTGTTTTCTTGTTTGGTTTCCCCTTTTTTGTATTTTTTCTGGTTTCTATAACATATGTAATGGAAGGCTTACTTTGTTTTGATTTTCCTGCTCTGCTGCTTTTCACGATGCAGAGCGTACGCTACTATCCTGGCGTGGTGTGAGGTCATTACAGGCAAACTGCAACAATGTGAAACCAAAATTGTATGTGCAAAGACTTACACAAAATACGTAAATAGACAAATAGAAAAATTGAAAAGTCCAAATGCTTTAACAGACATATAAGGTAGACAATGGATGCATGCTTAGACATGTCGATAGACAGGGGCGGACAGATGGATGGAAACACAAGATTCCACGAAAAAACAACTGCCTCTGGCAAAATAGTGTAGAAAACTCGCTTTCAAAGGAAAACTAAAACACATGCACACACCAGAAAAACAATCAAAACAGACAATTAGTCATACGCACTTAACATACAAACAAGCCTATTAGTCTCTGAACGGTTGCACAGTCGCACGAATCTGGAACAGATTCAAAAGGAAATAGATACAGTGTTATGGAAACTTAAGCAGCATTTCAGGTCACTGCACTCAAATTAGGGATTATTTCCATCTTTTTATCCTCTTGGTTTGAAGAATGTACCATTTTGCGCTATATACCTAAAATTTCACAACAAGAAAGAAAATCTCAGTTGGACACTTTTCTCGTCGCTTTGATCGAACAAACTAGACTGGATTGGATTGGATGGCATTGGGTTCATTGTTTTTGGACGTAACGCAGTTTTACCATGTGAAATGGGGGTTGATCTTCATGGAGAAAGCACATCGCCATCGTACGGCGCCACTTCCCTTTGTTATTTCTATACGCATGTATTTTTGTTTACCTAAGGGTGTTTTCTTTTGCCAAGGAAAACTACTTTGCTGCTGCAGGTTTTTCAACACAAAGCACATCACCATGGTACGGCGCCACCTCCCTTTGTTATATCTATATGCATGTATTTTGTTTACTTAAAGGTGTTTTCATTTGCCAAGGAAAGCTTTGCTGCCGCAGATGTTCAACATGCCCAAAATAATTGCTATTACTATTTAAAGCCCAGCTGCCTGCGCAGAGCTATATCAGTGCTACAACCATAGCAAAATGTACACATCTCGATGACCCTGACAAAATAAAAATGGAAAGGAAATTAAGTACAGACAACAATACATTCGCATACTACTCTAAACATATGCTCCTGGCATTGATCATTTCCTTGAATTTATCTCCATGAGGTTTTAGAAACAAAACCTGTACACAAACATAAAGATCACTAACGACACTAAAACATAAAAACATGGCCTTAATTACCGAAAAATGCCTCTGCCTATCGTGTTTCCTTAGAGCCAAGAATGTAGTTAATACCGGTACCAACAATCAATATCAATAGAAAGCATGAAAGACTGCACAGAACACAAACAGATCAATAGACCAGCATAGCAGAATATGATACGACAATGATAGAACGAAAAGGAACAAGGAAGAAACACAGAGAATGAGAAAAAGGAGGAAATTTCTAGCACTGAATTTTCCGAAGGTGGGGATGCCATCTGTACTAAAGATCCTCCCGCATCCACACCCCACACCCCTTTTCGGGTACAGCATTTCGGTTTAGTGTGTCATTTGAAAGACTAGCACTCAGACCACCGCTCAAGGTGTAGTGAAGGGAGGAGAAAAATCACCGTCCGATGGGAATATAACTTGGATTTCTCTAAGCGTACTCTTTCCACTAGGCCATACTCTGTTTTAAATACAGATTTTTGGATTGTGGCTTTCGTAGCGTCCGTCACATGAAACGAGAAGAATCAACACAGCGTTTGAAACTGTGTGGTCAAGTTCACAACAGATAACCATCTCTGTAATCCTCGGTAGTATACTTGTCAATATCACCGCCTGTTAGGCAAGAGGACTGGGGTTCAAATCTTCGCAGGAGATTTTTTTCTTAAGTTAGGTAGACACCTTAAGATCTCGCCTATGAGAAGGGTTTAGTAGTGGTAGGCCTCCGTACGTCGACGTCGACTATGGATGATGCGCCCCAGTGTCGTGTCGATTCGAGTTGACACCTCTGGAGCAGCATCCGCTGTGGCTGGTAAGGCAGATGCGGGAAAGGCAGTCTCTGCGACATTGGATGCATGTATGGATGCTGTCATGGGATTGCCTTCACTAGAGCTTGCTTTCCACCTGGCTCTCACCTCAGCTAAAGTCTGTATCTTCTTTTCCCCCAACCCGAGTTGTTTCTGGAGCACACTGCGCCATTTATTGCGATCGGCTGTTGTGTCTTCCCAGTTCTCTGTGTTGATGTCCAAAGCTTTCATATCGCCCTTGCAGACGACTTTTGGGGGCGGACAACAGATCTCTTGTCGGAGGCTAGTTCACGTAAAGGTTATCCTTTGGGATACGGCCATCCTTCCACCCTACATGGCAAACCAGAGCAGCCTGCGTTGTCTGAGCAGTGTGTGCATGGTGGGAAGACCAGCGCATGCTAGGACCTGGGCATTTGGTAATTTGTCGCTCCACACATATATAGACAGCAACTTAACGCACGCGGGCTTTTAAGAACAGGCACAGACGCACACACGCACACACGCACACACGCACACACCACACACGCACACACGACACACGCACACACGCACACCACACGCACACACCACACCACACACCACACACGCACACACGACACACCACACACCACACACGCACACACACACACCACACACGCACACACGCACACACGCACACACGCACACACGCACACACGCACACACGCACACAGCACACACGCACACGCCACGCACACACCACAGAGCACACACCACACAGCAAGACAACGCACGCACGCGCACGCGCACGCGCACGCAGCACGCAGCACGCACGAGACGACGCAGCACGCACCGCCGCACGCTGCACGACGCACGCACGCACACGCACGCAGCACGCACGCACCACACGCACGCACGCACGCAGCACGCACGCACGCACACGCACGACACCACGCAGCACACACACACACACACACACACACACACACACACACACACCCACTCACATCACATACACACCACACTCACACTCACACTCTCACATCCACAACACCAATCAATACAAACAATTATCACACGCAACTCATAAGCGGCACACACCACATCACCATCACCATAATTACAACGTACATAATAACCGCCGAACAAATACACACAATAGCGACCACGTGCACACTCAACACCAAAACCACCCACTCACACACACACACAACACCACAACACACGTTTATTATCTGTCGAATACATGCAGGCCTTAGATGTGCGCTGTGGCTTGTCAGCCACATTGACAAAGGCAAACGTCAGTTTTCGTCCTTTGCTGTGAAGCAGAAAAGTCCTAGAACTCATCAGTACCGTCCGTTCTGGGGATGTCTGGTATAGTGTCCAGCTGAGACGTTGTTTATGAAGTTTCGTCAGTCATCTGTCAATAAAAAGAAGGTATCAATTGTATTCCTATTGTTTTTGCGTGTGGTGGAGGTGGTGGTAGTGGTAGTGGTGGTGGTGGTGGTAGTTGGTGGTTGGTGATGGTGGTGGTGGTTGGTGGTGTGGGTGATGGTGGTGGTGGTTGATGGTGGGGTGGTGGTTGGTGTTTGGTAGATAGTGATGATGGTTTCCTCGAACGTTGATTTCATATTTACATTCATGACCAGAGAAAATTTCATGTAAAAGAATGTTTTGTACGTTATGCTTTTGTACATGTACAAGGTCTGTACAGACACACATTAATGCATTTTGTTGCATACGTATATCTGTAGAAGTGTGAAGCAGGACTCCTGCCAAAGATGAATTTGAAAGAGGACATACATTGTCTTCATCTGAGGGACACACAATAGATAAGCAGACAATACCATCCAGTATCGTCTCAGCAAGACCATCAACATGCTCAGAATGCTGAACAACGTGTGGAGGTACCCCAAATCATCATGTGCCCTACCGCATGGCGTTGGCGATCATGGCCCTCCATACGAATCTATCTTTTGTCGCTGCAATTCATCTCCCAGCCTCTTTCTTCATCCACTCCACAAGTCTGTCCAGTATTTTCTCCCTAGGCCACTTTGTGCTCTTTTGTCACTAGGTACTCTAATTTCTCTTGCCTCATAAAATGTCCTATAAATGTTGCCCGTCCTTCCCCAATCCTATTCATTAATATTCTTTTTGTGTTTGCCTCTTTCAAGACTGTCTCGTTTGTTTTCTTTGCTCTCCATATAACTCTTAACATTCTTCTTAGAAGCTACATTTCAGCTGCCTCAATCTTGTTGACTTTGCGTGTTGACTGTCCACGTTTCGCATCTGTACAACATCATCGGTTCTATTTAACACTGAAGAACTCTCCCCGGTGTCGTCAAGAACGCTAAATGCTTTCTTTGCCTGTCCAGCTCTGCTGGCCATCTCCAAAGTGCATCCGCCGCCTGGTGAGATGACTGGATGACATGGTGGTCGGTGAAAGACAAGAAATCCCCTCATGCAGAGTGACGGTAGATGGCACAGCATGATGGGACTGGTTGAAGGGTTTGAATGTCTGGGAGCAGTCATCTCACCAGTTCCCCCAAATACAATACAAATACACTGTGTAATTGTACCAGAGCCGTGTCCTTTTCACTCCACTTTAAGGTTCAGAATGATGGAGGATGACAGAGGATGACCTTATCAAGCTGTCAACCCTACACACAAATGTTTTGAAGAATCAGAGGAATCAACTAGCCTAACACTATCTCCAACCAGTAACTACTCGAAGACAGAAGAATCACATTATCCAGACTGCCCTTCACAGGACATAACAATGAAAAAAATGACAACAGTAAAGAGCCAAAATTTGATTCAAGATTCAAATCAAGCCACGCACTCCCATTCACCAAAACAATCGCCAACAACGACCAAACCTCCAGGGCACAAACACACGCATACTGGTGGTGGTGGGGTGGGGAACAGGACAGGAGTAGGGCGTGTGATCCCTGACCCAACCGTCAACTTGTTTCACGCACACACACGCACACACACACACACACACACACACACACACACACACACACACACACACACACACACACACACACACACACACACACACACGCATGCACGCGAACGCACTCGCACACACACGCACTCACACACACGCACTCGCACACACGCACGCACGCATGTACACACGCACACACATACACTGTCTAATATCACCATAGTGAACAGACTTAATTAAAGACGAACGAACGACGAACACACATACACACACACACACGATGCTAAGTTAGAGTACACCCAAGCTTGTTCGACAACTTACTCTTGACCCAAGCTGTCTTCTCAGTCACTTTTTTTCCACCAAGACCCCAGAAAGGCAAGAAGACTAACTGGGTTTCAAGAGAAGGGAATTGAGAAGTGAACCTTTACTTCCAATACGATAGTTTTTTCCAGTCAGGCGAATGTCTGCTTTCACGACTTCAACTGCCGTGATTCTTTAGGTGCCAGCCAGAAAGTACACGAGTTCGGTCGTTTTCGCCTTTCCCAAGGACTAGACGTCCAGTTCGATTTTCGATCAACTTAGGAGAAACACACCTCTTACTGTAAACGAACCCTGAAGCCGCGAATTAGTTATTACGGCGAACGGCTTAACCATTCTGCACTTTTTACTCGAAGAAAAGCGAAAGACGAAGACAAGGATATCATGCGCGAACAGAACAAGGAGATCTCAGCAGAAGGATACAGCCCGACTCAGAACAGAGGAGGGAGGATTTCAGTGTTCTAGATGCCACGATGTATTGGCGAGTCAGTTCGTCATAAGATGGAATAGATTGGCACAGCCATCACAATGTGGTCCCAAAAGTTGAGATCCTCACCATCCATACCTCTGCCTCCCTTCATCGCATCCCCCACCGACCCAATTTTCAGTTGGTCTATACTTACTGGTCTTCATGAAGATCGGACAAATGGACCGATGCAGTGAAGGTGTAATAGCCTGTGGTGTCTTTGGGTGTTGACACAGGTCCTGGATGTGCGGGGCTTTTTGTCCACTAAAGGCACAGTGAAGGAGGATCACAGTCTGTCACTTTCTGTGGACACAGGAACTTTTATTAGAATGTATAACAATAATTATGATTCACAATATTCCGGTCATATATTTGTTGTGCCTGGGATTTAAAAGGCGCATTGTTCAGGATAAAAATACAAAAATACGGTTCAAAATATTTTGGTCTTGTGTTTGTTGTGCCTGGAATTAAAAAAGGCGCACCGTTCTGGATGAAAACGGTAACAATCATGCATGGTTCACAATATTTGTCTTGTGCATGTTGTGCCTGGAATTGAAATGGCGCACCGTTCTGCATAAAAACGGTAATAATCATGTTCACAGTATTTGGTCTTGTGCTTGTTGTGCCTGGAATTAAAAAGGCGCACCGTTCTGCATGAAAACGGTAATAACCATGTTCACAATATTTGGTCTTGTGCTTGTTGTGCCTGGAATTAAAAAGGCGCACCGTTCTGCATGAAAACGGTAATAACCATGTTCACAATATTTGTCTTGTGCTTATTGTGCCTGGGATTTACAAGGCGCACCGTTCTGCATAAAAACGGTAATTACCATGGTTCACGATATTCTGATCATGTTTTCGTTGTGCTTAGGATGAAAAAAGAGCATTGTTTCAGATACCGATATACCTGATAGACTGAACTCCGAACTGGGCTGGATTGCTGTGTTTAGTTGTTCACAACGAAATTTCAAGGTTTCCTGTGTGACAAACGGGCCGCTCCTTCCGGGGAAAGGAAATCGCCTAAGTGCGTTGTCACATTTTTATAGTGCATTTCTGTTTATTCATAATCATATTTTCTACAAAATTTTAACAGATGCAATTCTGTTATTACCGTATGATCTTCAATGTGCGCTAGATGTATACTGTGTACGGCGCTTAAGTCTATTATCTCATCTAAAGACTAGCAATCAGACCACCACTCAAGGTCTAATGGAAAGGGGAGGGCAGACACATACGATCAGTAATGGAATCTGGGTTTCTTGTATCCTAGGTTGATCAGATTTATTGTTATTGTTATTTTATTTAATTTAGAGCCCAGCTGGCTGCGTACAGCTATATCAAGGCTTCAACCGTTTCAAAACACTATACAATACTTCAACAGGAAGAAAAGGAGAAGAAAATTAAGAACACATATCAACGCATTCGCGCTCATAATCTAAGGAGATGCCCCTGGTACTGACCACTCCGTCCAATTTATCGCACAATGGGTTTAAAAATCATACATGAATACAAATTTAAACATAACTGAGGACACTAAAACATATATAAAAACAGGCTTAAATTAACTTAAATTGCTTCCGCATATGTCATTTCCCTAAAGCCAAATATACACTTAATGCATGCACCCAATTATCAACCCTAAGAGAGAGTACGTAAGACTTTACCACACACATTTAGGTGAGTGGACCAGGAAGGCAGGTAATGATAGGAAGAAATGAGACAAAGCAAAGGAACAAGGCAGAAACAGAGTGACAGAAAAGAGGACATTTCTAACACAGAATTTCCAGAAAGTGGGGATATTATTTACACTGAAAGAATCTCTGGCATCCCCACGAGAGAGACAGGTGTGATCAGTGTTATAAAGTTTGCAGTTTCAAGATGAATTCATTACACTCAGACAATTCCATATACGCTTCACCAGTATCTGGCAGCAATTACCTGATCCTATTCCTTGAACCTGTGCAAACCCCCTATGTGATGGTTAGTTCTTTAACCGGGGTAGAGGGAAGTTATTGTTATTGTTATTGTTGTTGAAAGCCCAGCCGTCTTCCTAGAGGCATATCAGGGTTATAAGCGCTTCAAAACACACAAAACTTCAACAGGAAAAAAAAAAGGAAAAGAAAATTAAGTACTCATAATGCATTCGGGCACATAGTCTAAGGACATGCCCCTGGCTTTGACCACTCCGTCCAATTTATCGCACATGGGATTTAAAAAACATGAATACAAATATAAGCATACCTAAGGACACAAAAACATAAAAAACAGGCATAAATTACCGAAAATTGCTTCTGCATATCCCACCTTTCTAGAGCCAACAATGCACTAAATACATGTACCCAATTATCAATCCTGAGAAAAAGTACGTAAGACTTTATCGAACATATATATTATACACATTCTTACAACGTGAAATGGAAAGTATTCGGGCTTTTCCTGGAACAGAGATAAAAGAAAAGTGAAGAAAAGAAACAGACAAATGAAGAACAAGCAAGTTTGCCAAACCGTCTGTGTGTGTGTTTGTGGGCTGTTTGTTGATTTCTATCCGTATATGTCTAAGTTTGTCATGATATGTATATATGCGTGTCTCCTCTTTGCTGGTGGTGGTGTTGTTGTTGTTGTTGCTGTTGTTGTAGCTGTTGTTGGCCATCATGTTGTGCCGATATGGGTGTGTATGTATGAATGTATGTGTATATGTTCTGTGTGCGGGCATGTGGATATATGCATGTATTTACTGTTATTTGTTATTTTCATCTCTTACCTGTTTATTCATCTACATACTCCTTTATTTTGTATTTATTTATTCACCTACTTACTTCTTAATCACTTACTTGCTTGCTTACCTATCTATGACTAAGAAAATATTGCTTCCCTAGTTGATAGATGGCTGAGCATTTGGGCATTGACTAGTGGGGGGGTCTGTCATGTGAGACGAGTTTATACAGAACGGCTAGTTGGGTTGTGATTCACAACTTTAATTATTTATTTATTTACTTTATATATATGTTCCTTTTTGAAGATAAGATAGACACATACACATGTCATTTACATGTAACTAAGATTATTCCAGTGGTAGGCTGATAAAATACCAGAATAAAATATAGACTAGGTAAAACAGTCTAGGTAGGGCCTTAGGACCTGGCCAGCTCATGGGTTTATGTGCAGGCTTGAGGCATGTGCCGCCGTAACCATACACGTGGCACCTGTGACGTTAGTGCATATAGGATTCATTCTTGTCTTGTTGTATTGTATACGCGTTCTTATTCTGTTTACGTGTTTTTTGAATGATTACTAAGGATAGTACAACACACATGCAAACGTGCTTAAATTACCTAAAATTGCTTCCACATATATTACCTCCCCAAATCCAAACATGCACTTAATAATGTACCCAATTATCAATCCTAAGAAAATGTTTTTTAAGATTCTATCGAACACATACAGGTGAATGGACCAGCAAGACAGAAAATGATAGGAAGAAATGACAGAAAGCAAAGGAGGAAGAAAGAAACGAAGAGAGTGACAGAAAAGCGGAAATTTCTAGCACAGAATTTCCAGAAGGTGGGGATACTATTTATACGTGGGCTGGGTGGGTGGGTGAGTACAGGGACTAGTTCAGTCCCTGACTATTAGCTGTAGTGTATGTTTTGGGTCCAAACACCGGAGAATCAATGTTACAAAATGGTTAATTGTCTGCGACTGTTCTTTTGTGTCACGTCAAGATCACATCCAGGCGCTGAGGCCTGTCAGCTTCAGACGTGGAAACAATGTTCCTTGGTTTGTATAACAAGAGACACGCTGGATGCGCTTCTCTCTCTGTCTGTCTCTTTGTGTCTCTGTGTCTCTCTGTGTCTCTGTGTCTCTCTCTGTGTCTCTCTCTCTCTGCCTCTCTGTCTCTGCCTCTGTCTCTGTCTGTCTGTCTCTCTCTCTCTGCCTCTGTTTCTCTGTCTCTCTCTGTGCCTCTGTCTCTGTCTCTGCCTCTCTGTCTCTGTCTTTGTCTGCCTCTCTGTCTCTGTCTCTCTCTACCTCTTTGTCTCTGTCTCTGTCTCTCTGTCTCTCTCTTTTCCTATTTGTCTCTGTCTTTCTCACTGCCTCTCTCCCTCTGGCTCTCTGTTTCTGTCTCTGTCTCTGTCTCTCTCTCTGTCTCTGTCTCTCTCTCTCTCTCTGTCTCTCTCTCTGCTTCTCTGTCTCTGTCTTTGTCTATCTGCCCCTCTGTCTCTCTCTTTGTCTCTGTGTCTGTCTCTGTCTCTCTCTCTGTCTCTGTCTCTCTGCCTTTCTGTCTCTGTGTCTGTCTCTGTCTCTGTCTCTGCCTCTCTGTCTCTGTCTCTCTCTCTGCCTCTCTGTCTCTGTCTCTGCCTCTCTGTCTCTGTCACTCTCTCTCTGCCTGTCTGTCGATGTCTCTCTGCCTCTCTGTCTCTGTCTGTCTGTCTTTCTCTCTCTCTCTTTCTCTTGTTGACAGGCCATCTGGTCTATTGTGAGTGGCTGAGGAAAGAAGACAAGCATGTGGGTCTGGTCAAGTACCCTAGACAAAGCCAGAGGATGTGTCAATGACGACTGTGTTATGAAATTACGCGTGACCCTTTGACTCCCTCACCCTATCCACCAGCTTCCTCCTGCAGGAAGCTGGTGGATAGGGTGAGGGAGTCAAAGGGTTAAGTTTTTGCTTTGCTAGCATGGTTGACAAAGCAGAATGCTGGTGGACATGGTGCGGGAGACAAAGGGTTAAAGATGCCAATTGATAACGAAATGTCTAATCACGGGGAGAGTAAGAACAAGGGCAAGGAACACAATACTTCATACTCTGTCAAATCACTATCATGGAATAATTAATATTTGCGAACTAGGTTTTTTTTGGTTTGTTTTTGCTTTTTTTTTGGGGGATAGAGTCGTGGAAGTCAGGATTTGATGTCTTGAGTTCAGTTCTAGCCTGCAACATCAAAAACTGGTCTGTTCGGTGCCCATCTTAATGTTTCCATCATTCTGGTGATGTCAGTCTTTTCCCCCATCCCTCCCTTTGTGTTCCCGCGTTCAAGACCTCGCCAGCGGTAGGGTTCTGCCCAAGTTCGGGGAGTCTGCCACGTAATTGCTAGCAGATTAGGTGGAGCGCAAATGGAATTGTCTGAGTACGATGAATCCCTCTTGAACAAACTCCAAACGCCAAAGTCCTGGTGCCTGTTTTTTTTTGGGTACTTCCAGCTGTTATCAAGCAGTCTATAAATCCATTTATCATGCGTCTTAGTCCGATATTTTGGTGCTTAACTGATTTCTCTCTTTCATAGTGAGCTGGATGGTTTACCCGTAACAGAGCCAAGTATTGAGATCTGATGGTGAGTTCAATCCTAGCACATAACTTAAAACCGGAAATGTCTTAATGTGAGGAATCCATTATGAGTACACTCCAACCTCAAAACTTCAGCTCCATTTACAAGTATTCAGAGCAACAAAGTCGCATGTGCTCTATCATCATCATCATCATCATCATCATCATCATCATCAATCAATCAATCAATCAATCAATCAATCAATCAATCAATCAATCAATCAATCAATCAATCAATCAATCAATCAATCAATCAATCAATCAATCCACATCCATCCACATCCATCCACATCCATCCACATCCATCCACATCCATCCACATCCATCCACATCCACATCCATCCACATCCATCCACATCCATCCACATCCATCCACATCCATCCTCATCCATCCTCATCCATCCTCATCCATCCTCATCCATCCTCCCTCATCCATCCTCCCTCATCCATCCTCCCTCATCCATCCTCCCTCATCCATCCTCCCTCATCCATCCTCCCTCATCCATCCTCCCTCATCCATCCTCCCTCATCCATCCTCCCTCATCCATCCTCCCTCATCCATCCTCCCTCATCCATCCTCCCTCATCCATCCTCCCTCATCCATCCTCCCTCATCCATCCTCCCTCATCCATCCTCCCTCATCCATCCTCCCCTCATCCATCCTCCCTCATCCATCCTCCCTCATCCATCCATCCTCATCCATCCATCCTCATCCATCCATCCTCATCCTCATCCATCCTCATCCTCATCCATCCTCATCCTCATCCATCCTCATCCTCATCCATCCTCATCCTCATCCATCCTCATCCTCATCCTCATCCACATCCTCCTCCTCCTCCTCCTCCTCCTCCCTCCTCATCATCATCCTCCTCATCCTCATCCTCCTCCTCATCATCCTCCTCCTCCTCCTCCTCATCATCCTCCTCATCCTCCTCCTCCTCCTCATCCACCTCATCAATCATCATCAATCATCATCAATCATCATCAATCATCATCAATCATCATCAATCATCATCAATCATCATCAATCATCATCAATCATCATCATCATCATCATCAATCATCATCATCACTGGCTTTGGCGATCATGGCCCTCCATACGAATCCATCTTTTGTCGCTGCAAGTACATCTCCCACCCTTTCTGTCCTCATCCACTCCGCAGATCCGTCCAATATATTTATCCCTGTGTCTAACTGGTGCTCGTATTCCCTCCAGCTTTCCTGTTGTTATCAGGTGCTCAAATTTCTCTTGCGTCATAAAATGTCCTATGAATTGTTGCTTGTCTTTTCCTAATCTTCTTCATTAATGTTCTTTTTGTGTTTGCCTCTTTCAAGACTGTCTCGTTTGTTTTCTTTGTTGTCCATGGAACTGTTAACATTCTTCTTAGAAACCAGATTTCAACTGCCTCAGTCTTGTTCTGACTTAGCGTGTTGACTGTTCACGCTTCGCATCCAGACATCCGTAGTAACATTTGAAAAACTGAAATAACAATGACAGCAACTGCAATGATGATAATAATGAAACACGGGCTGGTTGGTTCTTTTGATGGAGCCATGGACTCAAGATCTGATATCTCGAGTTCAACCCCAGCCTGCAACATTAAAAACTGGCCTGTTCGCTGTCCATCTTAATGTTTCCATCATTCTGGTGGTGTCAGCTTAGTGTTTCAAAAGTTCCTTCCCTCTCCTCCTTCCCAATTCCAAGACCTTGCCAGCGCATGGGGTTTTGCGCAGGCTTAGGGAGTCTGCCAGATAATTCTTGGCAGATTTGGGTGGAGTACATATGGGATTGTCCGAGTGCGATGAATCCCTCTTGAACAAACTCCAAACTGATAGTAATAACTATGAAGATAATGATCGTGTCAAGCTTATTCCTCATAAACGTGGCGCACTTTTAAAAGTAGGAGAGTCAAATGGGTGGCGTCTTGAATCCTTTGTCTTATTTCACTGTATCTGTGTTTGTATCGTCTGTCACTCTGGTCAGCCAGAAATGTGACACATTTCAGTTTATGTTAACCTATCTGTTTAGAGACTGATCACAGCCATCTTGAAGAGTTTTCAAAAGGAAATGATACAAGAAACAACAAGAATGATATGATATGATTCGTGTTTGTTGAATTTTGTTGGCATGCTTGAAAGTCTGTTTAATGATCCGTTCTCTAAACCTTTCCTCCACTGGTCTTTGCTCTCTGTCTGCTGGTTGTTTGTCTGTCTGTCTGTCTCTGTCTTTCTCTTTGCCTCTGTCTGTCTGTCTGTCTCTTTATGCCTCTGTCTCTCTGTCTCTTCTCTCTCTCTCTCTCGGTTGTATGTCTTTCAATACTTGCTTTTTGTCGACTTTAAAACTTCATTAATTTCTGTTCATTGTTATATTTTCTGTTGTGTTTGTACAGGTAGTTTACCAACGGCAGATATGCAAGATGATCTACGTGATTATTTCTTCAGAATGGTATGAAAGTACAGTTGAATTTAGTCGAATTGAATTGAATTGAATTAAATTCAATTCAATTCAATGTAATATAATTATTTCTTCAGCATGGAATGAAAGTAAAGTTGAATTTAGTTGAATTGGATTAAATTAATATAATATAATATAATATAATATAATATAATATAATATAATATAATATAATATAATATTATATTATAATATAATATAATATAATATAATATAATAGGTAGAAAGAAACTCTAGGGAGAGCTAGACAACAGAAGGTCTTCAGAGAAGTAACCCCCTTTAGACAAGTGTTTCGGCCCTGAATTCCTTACACTCTCGGGGGGCCGGGCCACATCCAGGTCATGACTCCTGGATGCCCTTCTGCTGTTGTCTATTTTTTTTTTTTTTTCCCCCACACCGGGGAGCGAACCTGGGCGATTCTGCGCTTCAGAACTGCGGTACGCGGTTTTACCAATGTGCTAACGGGGCACACATCATCTGTAGGGAATTTAGTCCTTATGAAGTTCACTTTTGGTTCCTCCTTGCCCAGATCCAGCTTGAGCTCCTTTCTGCTGCCTCTGCCATCGCTTTAAGGGCTCTAGTCCTCTTCTTCCCAGAAATGGCGAGTTGTTTCATGAGATCATAAGCGGAGGTGCCCACAAATCCTCTTGCCCCGACCTCTATGGCGAAGATTTTGACCCGCAGACCTGCTTTCTTCAGGGTGCTGGCAAGACCGGCGTATTTTTCGGTCTTGTAGATATGTGCTTCTTCCATTCTGCTTTCGTATGGCACAGTGAGTTCTATCAGAATCACTTGTTTCGAGGAGTCAGAGTGGAGAGCGATGTCTGGTCTCATGCCTGTCTTGCTGATGACATCTGGGTAATTTCTCCACTCTGGGAGGTCTGCTGTACACTCCCAGTCGACTGCTCCATCCAGAAGACCCTTTGGCAATGTGCTGGTTGTCGTAGCACTTTCGGGCCAGACCTGTTTCCCTCCTGCTTTGTAGAACGTTGTCATAGCAATTGGTGCGTTTGGGGTCATGGTTTTTTCGCTAACCACATCTGTGATCACTTTCAGAACTTGGTTGTGCCTCCATGTATACCTTCCTTGGGCTAGCGCTACTTTGCAAGAGCTTAGGACATGTTCCACTGTTTGTTTCTTCTGACAGAGCGGACATGCTGGGTCGTCTGATTTCCCCCATTTCACTAAGTTTGCATTCGAGGGGAGCAGGTCATATACAGATCTGAGGAGGAAGCTTATCCTTAGAGGAGCCATGTGCCACATATCGTTCCAGCTGAGACTTCTTTGGAGTGCACTGTCCCATGTTGTCCATTGCCCCTGTTGACCTTGCTGGACTGCCTTCTGCACTCTTTTGACATCTTCTTCTTCCTTCAACTCCTGTATGATCATGTCTCTTTTTTCCTTCCCTTTGGCTTTGGACCACCACTGCATTTTTGTTGCTCCCAGTCCCTGTCTGTTGGTTTGCGTGTGTCCAATTATTTCTTTGATGCTGAGGTTTCTCTTGGCATTGTTTACAGCCTCTTGGACTTTCCACTTTCTGCCAGTTCTCAGCTTTGGATGAACTGATCTCACGATATTGTCTTCCGATTCCTCCAGCATGCTCAACAGTCTTGCTTTTCCAACTTTGTATTCCTCCACTATGGATTTAAGAGGTAGCTTCAGCATTGCTTGACGACAGTAGAATGCAACATCAGTGAGACCAGGTGGGACACCGAGCCATTTTCTTGTGTATTTGTTGATTTTGGCTTCCATTGCTTCGACTGTGCTGGTGCAAATGTCATAGATTAACAGTGGCCACAGCAGCTTTGGTATCAGCATGAACTGTAGACACCAGACTTTGTATTTGCCTGGCAGTCCGCAGTTATCTATTTTCTTCAGGCCTTCTTCTGCTGTTTGCTTGGTTTCACATCCCCTTTGTGTGTCTTTCAGGGAGTCATCATACCATCTTCCGAGACTTTTTACTGGCTCTTCTGTGACAGTGGGGATGGCTTGGTTGGCTACCATGAATTTGACTGAATCTGCCACTTTTCCTTTTCGCAGTGAGAGACTTCGGGATTTCTTAGGTTTGAACCTCATTCTTGAAGAGGCCACCAGCTCATCCAGCTGCTTTAAGATTCGGTGTGTCTCTTCCTCATCCGTGGACAAGACTGTTGTGTCATCCATGAAAGCTTTCAGAGGAGGCATCTGGTATCCATCTCCCAGATTCACTGGACCTGAACTCTTCATTGCAGCTTTCAAGATGACTTCCATTGCCAACACGAACAGTATGGGAGAGATTGCACAGCCCATTGCAATGCCCACCTCTAGGTCTATCCAGTCCGTGGTGTATTCTTTGGTAGAGAACCGCATTGAGAACCCTTGGAAATACTTCCTCAGCATTGTTCGGATGTTTTCTGGGATGTGATACATTTCAAGAGCCAGCTGGATCATATCGTGTGGAACTGATCCATATGCATTCGCCAGATCAAGCCAAACTACGTCAATGTCTCTCTTCTCTGTTCTTGCTTTTTGGATGGCATCCCAAATCAACGTGGCATGTTCCAAGCATCCAGGCATTCCTGGTATGCCTCCCTTTTGGACTGACATATCCACATACTTGTTTTCAGTCAGGTATTTTGTCAATCTTGCTGCCATAACAGAGAAGAAGATTTTCCCCTCGACGTTCAGAAGTGATATTGGCCTGAACTGATTGATGCTGCTGGAGTTCTGCTCCTTCGGAATGTACACTCCTTCAGCTCTCATCCATTGGTCGCTGATCTTCTGGTTCCTCCATGCTGATCGAATCATCTTGTGGAGCCACTCGAGCACTTTTGGGCATTTCTTGTAGAGCAGGTATGGTATTCCGTTTGGTCCAGGTGCTGACTTGGCTCTGGCTTTCTTTACTACGTTCTTCACTTCATCCAGTGTTGGTGGTTTGTTATTGAATTTTCCTTCTGGCGCTGCAGGCCAAACCAGATTCTGGATTTCAAGTGGTGCCTCGCGCTGAGAATCGGAATATGTTTCCCTGAGATGCTGCTCTAGGGTTTCCTTGCCCACTGTGAGAGTCCCTGATTTGGGTTGTTCAAACAGCTTTCTTGCAAAGTCAAAGGGATCTTTGAAGAAACGATCTTGAGTCTTCTTCTTTTTGCTCTTTCTTCGCCTTGCTGATTCCACTTTGCTGAGAGCATTGTGTTTGGCCTTCAGATCTTTCCAGAGTTCCAGGAGCCCTTGCTTCTCGAATTCTGAGGCAGTTTTCATTCGCTTTTTAAGCTTCCTTTTCTCCCTCCGGATGCTCTCCATCTGTTGCTGTCTTCTGGATTTCTGGGGAGGCGCTTTTGTCTTTGGCTGCTTCACTCCATAAGTGTCCCTGCAGATAGAGTATATGATGTCTCCGTATGTGTCAAGTTTGTGTTCCAGCGTACTGTTCCCTATTAGCGCATTCAGCTTAAGGACAAGTTCCTCATCTAATTTCTCCCATTGTTCTTTTGCACCGGCAGGCGGCAAATTGAGTTTTCCACGTTTGGCGTTAAGAGCTTGTGCAAAATCCGCATCAGAACCGTCAGCGTGGATGTCCTTGGCACGGTGGTTTAAATCCTGGCCTTGGTCATCCAACGTCT
>CM060307.1:40677279-40722279 GCA_030674185.1 Monoplex corrugatus | reverse complement strand
ACTTCATGAGTTATCGTCCACTGGCTGCTGCGCTTCATGTTCCTTCATGCTGATCTTATCAATTTGTGTAACTACTCGACGACACTGGGACATTTCTTAGACAATAAATAAAGTATTCTGTTAGGCCCGGGTAATGATTTGGCTCTGGCTTTCTTCACCACTTTCTTTACTTCATCCAGTGTTGATGGCTTGTTATTAAACATTTTCTCTAGCATTACAGGCCAAACCAGACCCTGGATTTCAAGTGATGCCTCGCACTGCAGGTCAGAATATGTTTTCCTGAGATACTGTTCTAGAGCTTCTTTGTCTACTGTGAGTTTTCCAGATTTGGGCTGCTCAAACAGCTTCCTGGCAAATGGGAAGGGTCTTTGAAGAAGCTATATTGGGTTTTCTCCCTTTTGCTCCTTCTCCTCCTTGCTGATTCTGTTTTATTAAGGGCGCTACGTTTCGCTTTTTGGTCTTTCTATAGTTTCTCCGACTTTTACTTCTCAAATTCTGAAGCAGCCTTCATTTGTTTCCTCACAATTATTTTCTTATTTCTGGTATTCTCCATTTGACGCTGGTGTCTGGATTTCTGGACTCAATCAAACATGTCCAATATTCTAAAGAAAACAACTTATGCATTCATTACACTCATGCTTGGGAAGATATTCGCAGTGAAAGAAAGGGAATTTGTCGTGTCAGTTGGTAACATCGGAAGGAACAGTAGATTGTGTTTGCTGGCTGATGACACACTGTGAACAGCGCAGGAAATGATGTTTTCATAGGCTGACTGTGCTATATCTTTGACTGTTTCCTTAGAGAAAGAGTCCAGGCTTACAGAAAACGCCATGCATTGATAATACAAAGCCTTTATTCTGATGAAATATGCATTTATGGCCATGATTTCAAAAAGGTTCATATAAAACCTGATACACAATATCCACAATGCAAATGATACTCTAGTGTGTATTTAAATGGCGAAATCTTAACGAATCTTCAATGCTTTGTCTCCCTCAAAATAAAAACAAGTTGATGAAACTGGGGAAAGCAGAAGAAAAGCTGGATTAACCCTGTCACTTTTCACTCCTTCCCTGATGAAAAATGTCACAGGCTACGAGCAGACGAAACAAGAGTAACACACAAACGAGGTCACGCACAGTAAATCACAAAGTTAATTTTGCGGCAAATGCGAAAGTGTGGAAAGAAAATGAACGATTCTCTTAGGGCCCAGTGTTCTTTATTTAGGACTGACTCAGAGGGATGTTGGAGTCCCATCTCGTGAGATTCAGGTTCATTCCTTTCATTATCACTTCAGAAAACATTGGGGCCTGAGGGAGGGGGAATAATCAGCCAAGTCTAAACTAGCCAATCACGAGACGATCCGGTCTCAGCCGAGAGTGCAGTAGGGTGACTGTGGTTATACTTTTACAGTGTCCTGAAGAAGTGTGTGTGGATGCAAATACTGTTTAGCTGGTCTGCCATCAATGTCCCCTTGGTGATCTGTCACACTGACAGGCAGCTCTAGAAGATGGTAAGGATAATCACATATGCCCCAGTTAACTGGGGAAGAAATAGGACAGGAGGAAATGATTATTTGTGTGATCAAATATTATTACTGCAGCAGTCTGTTTGGAATAGGTTGGGCTGGTTCTCATCACTGTTACTGACCACAGTGATGTGGTATTTAGTCAGTTTGGACAAACTTGCTTGGTGTTTGGTACTTCCCTGTTCATAATTTCATACACATGTCATGACTTATCGAAAGTTGTGAATATTAAATAAATTAAAGGGAAAGAAAGAAAGAAAGATAAACGCAAACAAGCTAATAAAACGAATAAAAGGAATGAAACAGGATGATCCATTCATTCTGTTATCTTCCTTTTTATATGAAAATTAACAAAACAAATAACTGTTTCTAACACACGAATTTCTGACTGCAAATCTACGTGTGGCTAAGAAACTGAAATGGCATGGTCACAGTTGTATAGAAGGACCACAATGTCACTGGAACACCACAGACGTTTCCCCCTGTAGCTGCTATGCTGAAACCTTTGTTTTTTGATTGTCAACATAGAAAAGTCTAGAATAAGTATGGTATTGGTGCTGGAGGAGTCGTTGGGGTTAGGGGTGGAGGTTTCTGATGTAAGACAAGTTTGTACTTAGCAGCTGGCTGTGTTTTCAGTCGATCCTTTTGTTATTGTTGTTGTTGTTCTTCTTCATTTGTTGTAGCTGTTTTGCTATTTTCATAATTGTTGTTTCTTGTGTTGTTGTTATTTTTGTTGTTGCTTGTGCCATATTCAATCTGGATCTTCTTCATCACATGGCACCTGTGACATTGGTGCATGTGAAAATAATTCCGAGCGTGGAGACGTCATCTTCAGAAACTGAAACTAAAACTGAAAATCATGATGGGTGACTGTAAACAGCAAAACGTGAGGAAAGTTGACAACAGCTGGAGAAGCAATAGGATATCAGACTGTTCTGCACGTTACTGCTCCATGAACTGTTTTTTTCTGTCATGAGCACACAGTAGGTGTAATGGAGGCTGTCCTTTATAGTGGATTGTTTTTTTCCAGCAGCAATGAATCAGACCTCAGTACTATTGTTGTTGATGAACTCTGTCCACAAATCTTCTATGATGACAAACCTGACTCGACCAATACAGCTGTCAGACGGCTTTCTAAGTCCAAAACAAGTGCGAGCGCCCACGTTCAAGCAAAACGGAACCATAAAAACACGAAAATAATATCAGAACGCGTATTTAATGCAACCAGACTAGACAGGCGCAAATTTTCGACCAGCTGGCCTCTGTCAAGCCTGAACGTAAGATCAGGAACAAACGAACACTAAATTAAAAAATTAGGAGAAAAACACTTAAACGTCCCTGCTGTGTCGTCCAGTGGGAGAAGAGGACTGAATCATCATCGAATACGCGTTTTGATTCTATTTTCGTGTTTTTCTGGTTCCAGCTTTCTAAGTGTTTCAGGCAGGACTTAACTTGGAATGACTTGCTGTAGACAGGCGATATTCTGACTGAACTGATGTCAAGAGTTCAGGATAGTATTCTACTTGCTCCGTTGGCTGCGCTTATTTACTGAAGAGAGAAGGGTGAAAGAAAAAGAAAGAGGGGAGAGAGGAGAGAGAGAGAGAGAGAGAGAGAAAGAGAGAGAGAGAGAGGCAGACAGATAGAAAAAGAGAAAGAGACGAGATAGATAGATAAATAGATGGATAGATAGATACATAGATGATAGATGCATAGATGTTAGGTGTGTGGTTTGTGTGTGTGTGTGTGTGTGTGTGTGTGTGTGTGTGTGAGAGAGAGAGAGAGAGAGAGAGAGAGAGAGAGAGACAGACAGACAGACAGACAGACAGACAGAGGAGAAATCTTTTTATATGATGAAACTTTTTTATTTTCGGAGATAACTTGTAAACATATTGACTGGAATTTTTTGGTACAAATTCTCCCTACCCCTAAACCAGAGAGAGAGAGGTCGACCAAAAGTTATCAGCCACCCCCAATTCTGCCTACGTTTTCTACCCAGACAGAAAATCTGCGAAGTTGCTCATGTGAGGACACGTTCCATATCATTGGCCTCGTTTCATGAGTCAGTCAATCTGAATATACCATTTCCTGCAAAACAGCCAATCATTATCTTCTATTTCCTGCAACGTTAGCTACTGGTCATCAGTGAGCCAATCACAGTGTGTCATTTCCTGTAGCGTTAGCAGCCATCCTTAAGTTCTGCAATTACAGTGTACTACGATTCGTATAGTAATCAGCATGTCACAGCTGACTGCAGAATAACATCTTACTCGAGATGTCCGTGCCATGATCATTCTGGATCTTCTCCATCACATGGCATCCCTGACATTAGTGCAGATAAATTCATTCCTAGCGTGGGGACGTCGTCTTGAAAAACTGAACCTGAAACCGAAACTAAAACTGATGCAAAACATAGCTGTAACAAAGAAACTGAGGCGTCCATCTCTTTTTACAGCCTGTTTCTGGCCAAGCACTTGATGTCACACTGAGTCGAGCTGAATTATCACGTTTGCTGTCGTTGCTGCTATCTTTATTGGCACCAGTCTGAGTGGTCTTTAATGTGCTCCTCTCCAGTTCTGTTTGTGGCTTTCGATATAGGAAAAACAGGACACATCAGGGGAAAGGGGAAACCTAATGTGGTATGCGATGTCTAATATTAGTTTTCACCCATCACTTACTAATAATTCTCTGTTCGTCTGTTTGTCCCAGTACTCTGTCTGTCTGTCTGTCTGTCTGTCTGTCTGTCTCTTTCTCTCTCTCTTTCTCTCTGTGTCGCTGTCTGTGTCTGTCTCTATTTGTGTGTGTCTCTCTGCATCTGCCTTTGTCTCTCTCCCCCCTCTCAGTCTTTCTACGAGAGAGAGAGAGAGAGGGAGAGAGGAGAGAGAGAGAGAGAGAGAGAGAGGAGAGAGAGAGAGAGAGAGAGAGAGAGAGAGAGAGAGAGAGAGATTATTTGTCCCTGTCTCTTGGCACAGTAATAAGGACTAACTCTAAGACAGGTCCAGTGGGACCTAATGCTACCATGAGTAATAAAGCGTTTCGAAGTTTGAACGTTGAAATTTCTCTCTGTTTCTCCGTCTCATTCCCTCCTATATTCCCTAATCTCTCTCTCTCTCTCACTCTCACTCTCTCTCTCTCACTCTCTCTCTCTCTCTCTCTCTCTCTCTCTCTCTCTTCTCTCCTGTCCCCATTTCTCCTCATTTCAGATGGGGTGGCGATTTATGTCTGGCTGTGTTCTTCCAGTAATGTGTGCAAACACTGAATATGACTGCTTGACGGCGATATATATGTAGACAGCCAGCCAGCCAGCCAACCAGCCAGCCAGCCAGACAGACAGATAGATAGACAGACAGACAGATAAATAGATAGATGTATAGACAGACAGACAGATAGATAGATAGATGGATAGATAGACACACACAGATAGATAGCTAGATAGACAGATAGATAGGTAGGTAGATAGATAGATAGATAGATAGTTAAACAGACAGATAGATAAATAGATAGGCAGACAGACAGAAAGACAGACAGACAGATAGATAGACAGATAGATAGGTAGATAGATAGATAGATAAAGTAGATAACAGACAGATAGATAAATAGATATACAGATAGATAGATAGATAGACAGATAGACAGACTGATAGATAGACAGACAGACATATGGATAGATAGATAGATAGACAGATAAATAGACAGATAGATAGACAGACAAACAGACAGACACATAGACAGACAGATAAATAGATAGATAGATAGATTGATTGATAGATAGATCGATAGATAGATAGATAAATAGGTAGATAGGTAGATAGATAGGTAGATAGATAGATAGATAAATAGATAAATAGATAGATAGGCAGATAGCTAGATAGCTTGATATCTGGATAGCTAGCTAGCTGATGAATAGATTGATAAATACAACTATGGCAATACAGATGGACTCTCCTATTGATCCCAAAGTTAAGTAGACACTGGTTTTCATCACTTCATATGGATCTTCATGTAGGATACAAAACGCATCCTTGAAGCATATGTTCTGCCACAAGAATTGATTGGGAAGGAGTTCTGCAGCCTCAGGTTCTACTTCCATAGGCTCCTGTTCTGTTGAAAAGCAGCTGTTCTGCACTGTTCAAATCTGATTGTACGCTGCGTGCACATATGATACTACTACTACTAGGATGTCAGAATTCCTTGAGACCACTCACCAGTAGACCTGTACTGTTGCCATTGTCACCTTCGCGGAATTTGTTCATGGTGATACTGAATCGAATATACAGCAGACATTGACTTACTTGTTGATGGTAATTAACTGGTCACACAGCCAGACAATCTGACCATTCATAATGGCGGGGATCTCAATAATGACTGCTCTAGATGGCGGTGTCGCTGAATAATGTTCTTCCATTACTAACAACAGTCAGTAAGTGAGAATATTTGAAAGGGAAATGTCTCTTCATGCAAGAATGGATGTATACACCGACAGATGATTAATAAGGAAGGACCAGTATCATTCAGCTTCGTGCTTAGCACTTGTGAGTAGGTGGGACCGAAACAGTGGAAAGTGACTATAAGTAGACGTAGGCGTCAGACCCCTGCTACATCTATGTCTGTTTGGACCACATAATTAGAGTTTCCATGTACACTTCTGATCTCTGCAATGTTTTTTCTTTTCAATCTCAGATTGCAAATGTGATGCGTTGCATGTATAAGCATCCATGTATATTGATATTGTTTTGAGCAGACAAAAACTGACAATTACAATAACTGTCCTTATCGAATGGACGGTACTGAAGACCACCATGTGAATCTAGCATTTTTGTATGGTATTTATCAAGATGGCATTTATTTAGATAAAAACAAGTCGGCATCCTCAAAGAAGAAGGGGGGTTGTTCAGCACATTTGGAGTCTGAGTTTGTTCAAAAGGAATTCATAGTGACAGAAAATTTTATTTGCGTTCCATCCAAATCTGGCAGCATTTACCTTGCAGACTTACTGAGCCTGTGCAAAATCTTATGAACTGGAAACATTATACTGAAACGGGAAGGGGGAGAGAAGCCTATAAAACACTAAGCTGACAACAGAAGAATGATGAATACGTTAAGCTGTGCAGCGAACAGACCTTTTCCTACTTTTACGGGCTGGAATGGAAATCAAGATCTCATATATTGAGTCTCTGCAGTAACCACCCCGCGTGTTCAGCAAGTACGCAGGAGAAAAAAAAACAATTACCCATATCACTTTTCATTTCCTCCCTAATGAAAACCTTTCAGAGTACGAGTAAACGACACAAAGAGTGCCACGCAAATGAACTGCAAAGCGTCACGAGATCACGCACAGCCAATCACAAAGTTCAATTTGTGGTAAATACAAAAATGTAGACAGATAAAGAACGGATCTGTTTGGACCCAGAGTTCTTTTCTGGGACCAACTCAGAGGTGGGTGGAAGTCCCATCTCTAGAGATTCGAGTTCATCCCTTTCATTATCACTTCAGAAAACACATGGGCCAGAGGGAGGGGAAAGAACCAGCCAAACACGTGACGATTTCTCGGCCAACAGTGTAGTAGGGGGACTGTGGTTCTTCGTCAGCAGTGCCCTGAAGATAGTGAGAATATTTACATATGCCCCAATCAGTTGGGGAAAAATAAAAGGAAGAAATAATTACTTCTGAGATTAATATCACTGCATCACTTTCTTTCACTGAAGCTGGGATCATTCTGTTCTTTTTGGATAACAAAATGAAGTCATGATGGTTGCTATTTTAAAGATAATTGTGTTTGTCTCAAGTTATTATGATGTAAACATGATTAAACATCCAGGAATGGTGTCTCTTTTCTGTCTGGGAAAGCGATAAGCTTAAGTTTGCCTCATTGTCTATGGGATTTAACGGACAGTCTATCACTCTTTACAGGCTAGCAGTGTCAGTTTTAGTTTGAGTGTCTTAAGATGATGTATCTACGCTCAGAATGATTCCACAAACATGGACGTCACTGGTGCCATGTGATGGAGAAGATCCAAATGATCACTGCACAAGCCTTAAGCCTGTACATAAACACATGAGCTGGTCAGGTCCTAAGGTCTTACCTAGCCTAAGGGGATAGGCTGACAAAAAGATTGTGGCCAAACAAGAGACAGACAGTACAGCAAAGTATAAATCTACAACGCCTTCATTCTGAGCACCCTATTGTATGCAAATGAGACATGGATATCAGTTCACCAGGAGATAAGGTATATGGAAGCCGTATCTCCTGGTGAACCGGTGCAATGCTTCCCTTGCATCCTAAGCATTTCGTGGAGGGACGAGTTCTCTAACAGACAAGTGCTTGACGCAGCAAGGATATCGTCTTTAGCCCCAACTCTTTAAGTTTTTTTTCTCTCCATTGACTCTATCATGTCTTTTGCACGAAGGACGGTCAGATTTTCATAAGAGGAAAGGTTGCTTAGTGTCTCACAGCCGCACTTCAGAAACATCTGCAAGAAAGGCCTTAAAACGTTGGGCATTGATAACAACACCAGAGAAGCCCGCACACAAGTGGAAGCTCCTAGAGGCAAATGGTATGCAGCTGACTCAACATTTTTGTGGAGAAACAACAGTTTCTTGAAGAAGTGAAAGGGAATGCAGAAAGGTTAGAGAATTCAGACAACCCAGTCAGCCACGGATTTAACCTATAATAAATGCAAAAGAGATTTATCAGCCACCAAAGAAGCTACTTAACTGTCATGAGAGAAGTAATACAAGAGCACTTTCACCAATGGTTCTCCGGAAATACAGGAAGCTTACTACTTATGGATTGTACTTTGCTTTATTTATTATATCGCTTTGTGTTATGGTCTGGTTGACACAACAGCTATGGCATGATATGAAACACTTTCATCAGAAAGTGAAGCTATAAATGCCCCATTTTCACACAGTTATAGAGGATCTATAATTTCAGATATGCACCTACAAAAATCTGACAATTTTAGAAAAGATGTGAAGGGTAAGGGAAAAAGAAAAAGAAAAAAAAAAAGGTATAGTATTGTATGTATGGCATAACATGGCATGGCATGGCACAGCATGACATAGTATGACATAGTATAGTATGGTATGGTATGGCAGGGCATGGTATGGTACTGTTTAGTACTGTTGTTTTAGATGTTGTTTTATTTAGAATATTTTTCTTTTCTAAATAGAGGTTAAAGACACAGCAAATCTTTATGATAAATGCCGACCAAAGAAATTAAATACATCAATGAATACACGGGTCGGAAACGAAGGAAAGAAGATAAAAAATGGAACAGATAAAACAGATAGGGTGGGAAAGAAAAGAAGGAGGAGGATTATTTTCTACCACACACACACACACACACACACACACACACACACACACACACACACACACACACACACCACACCACACACACACACACACCACTCACGCACACGCACACACACACACAACGCCACACACGAACGCACGCACACACACATACACACACACACGCGCGCACGCACGCACACACGCACGCACACACACTACAACACTCACGCACACGCACACGCACACACAACACACACACACCACTCACGCACGCACGACACACACGCCACCACACACACACACACACACACACACACACACACACACACACACACACACACACCAAGAACTGGACAGTTGATTAAAATTCTAGCCACCGATAGATCGTTACAGTAATATTGACATGTTCCATGTGAGATAATAATTGCCGACTGCAGAAACAGCTGACAAGCATCACATATGAGGAAGAATACTGAACATACAACGCGGGGAAAAAAATCAGAGCTCTCCTGTTATTTTTTCGAAGCAGCTGCTTTTTTCTATCCAGCATGATTTCCTCTTTTACCCCCCCCCCCCCTCTCAACGCCCCGTCCCACATTATCTTATAAATGTTATCATCGTCGTCATCACCGTCGTCGTCGTCGTCGTCGTTCATCATCATCATCATCACCACCACCACCACCACCGCCGCCGTCCATCATCATCATCATATCATCATCATCATCATCATCATCATTCATCATCATCGTCATCATCATTGTCATCGCTGTCGTCGTTGTCGTCTTAATGATGAAGATGATAATGATTGTTATTAGTATTGCCAGTATACCGTTGTTATCGTTGTCATTGTTGTTATCATTGTAACATTTAATATTGTGATCACTGCTATATTTCATCTTATCATCATCATCATCACTATGACGATGTTAACGATGATTTCATTATCTATCACCTAAATAAATCATCAGTTATCGTCCTTTTGATGGTCACATTACGAGAACAGACAAACACAAACGACATGAATTAATGGTCAGGAATTGACATCTAGACAGTCACACTTAACAACAGTGCCCAACAAAGCATTGGTCTGGTTTCATCTCTGTATTTCTTTATGCGTGCATGCGTACGTCTGTGAACCAAAACACGCGCGCGGTGTACATTTGTACATATGTATATTGTGTACATATATACATATGTGTGTGTGTGAATGTTGTGTGTGCGTGTATGTGTGTGTGTGTGTGTGTGAGGAGAGAGAGATAAGAGAGTGAGAGAGTGTATGTGTATGTGTGTGTGTGTTGTGTGTGTGTGTGTGTGTGTGTGAATGTGTGTGTATGTTGTGTGTGTGTGTGTGTGTGTGTGTGTGTGTGCGTGCGTGCAGTGTAACTGATGGGGGAGGGAAGAAATGACTGGCTGTGTTGGGATAATTTAATATTGTAAAACAAGGTGACCTCAGAATAGATATTTCCAGCGTGGGCCACAATGCTGACAGTGACGTCTGATAATTGTTGTCGTCTGTTCTATCCACGGATCTGACACATACGGAATACTCCCACACCTGCACACACACACACACACACACACACACACACACACACACACCACACAACACACACACACACACACACACACACACACACACACACACACATACACACACACACACACGGTGTGTTTTGTGTGTGAGAGGAGAGAAAGAGTGAGACAGATGGAAAAGAGCGAGGAGAGAGAGGAGAGCGGTAGGACACAGAGCAAGAGACAGATGAGACAGAGAGACATAGAGACATAGAGAGAGAGACAGAGAGACCAGAGGAGTCAGAGAAAGAGCGAGAGAGAGGAGGGAGAGAAGAGAGAGAGAGAGCGAGGGGAGAGAGGACAGTGAGAGAGAGAGAGAGAGGGAGACAGGGAGGGGAGAGAGAATATGCAAACATCATTTTTCTCCACGTAATAAAGGGTACAAATACATGTAGGTAAAGATTTTCTACAAGAGCAGGTAATAAATGTCTAGATTCCATCGTGCATTTTAGACAACGTTGAAATAACTAATGTAAAAATAACATTTTAAAGAGAGAGAAAGAGGAAGACACAACGAACGAATATTTCACTTCCAGCTTCCGCTCCCTCCCAGTCAGGTCTATATTATGGCAATGTACATGTAATCCAGTTCGTTTAGTCATATTGCTTATAGCCCAGCCGACTACTAGAGGCCATATCAAGGTAAAACCACGTGAAAAAACAAACACCACGCCAAAAAAAAAAAGAAAGAAAAAAAAAAGAAAGAAAAAACAAAAAGCAAACAAAACAAACAAAACAACAAACAAACAAACAAACAAACAAACAAAAAAAAAAACCAACAAAGCAATGTAATCCACTCGATATTTCAAATGAAAGCATTGAAAACAGGATGGGCCTGCTGAGGTGGGCGGAACAGCTGACGAAAAACAGAGAAGGCAATCCAGATAAAAGATTGATAGACAGATAGATAGATAGATAGGGGAAAGAGTGAAAAAAGAGAAAGATAGAGAGGAAGATGAGAGAGAGCGAGAGAGGTGGAAAAGAGAAAGAGAGAGGGAGAAGGAGGGTGGAGGCAGATAGAGAGAGAGAGAGGAGAGAGAGGAGGAGGAGGGATGGAGAGAGAGAGGAGGGTGAGAGAGGGGACGAGAGGCAGAGTGGGGAGAAAGAGAAAAAGAGAGGGAGACAGACAGAGAGGAGAAAAAAAAAGAAAAAAAAGGGGGAAGAGAAAGAGAGAGAGGAGAGGGAAGGGAAAGAGAAAGAGGGGAAAAGAGAAGAGAAAGAAAAAGAGAAAGAGAGAAGAGAGGAGAGAGAGTGGAGGAGGAGAGAGAGAGAGAATCAAACATCATCTTGTTCACGTAATAAAGGGCTAACATCAAACGGTTCTACAAAGCAGGAATAATGTCTAGATTCCACCGCATTTTGAAAAAACATTGAAAAAAACTAATTGAATAATATTCAAAGAGGAAAAAGAGAAGAATAACGTGCGACATTTCTCTTCAGTTTCCGCCCCCTCCCAGTCAGGTATAATAGAAATGTAATCATGGGATATTTGAAATGAAAGCTTGAAAAACAGGATGGGTCTGTGAGGTGGGCGGACGGCTGGACGATAACAGGGAAGGCAATGCATGCTCATTTTGCTGGTAACCTGACTTCATTAAAGAATATGTGTAAGAATAAAATAGAAGGAAAGAAGGAAAGAAGAAAAAGAAAAGAGAGAAGATGAGAGAGGAGAGAGGAGAGAGAGAGAGAGAGTGAGAGAGAGAGAGAGAATAATAAGAATAAGAAAGAGACTGAGGGCCTCTGTGTGACTCTGCGTGTGTCTAGTACATGTGTGTGTTGTGTGTGTGTGGTGTGTGTGTGTGTGTGTGTGTGCAGTGTGTGTGTGTGTGCATGTGTGTGTGGTATGGTGTGTGTTTCGTGCGCATGTATATAGTGGTCTGGGAGACAGTTTGAAACGTCACTAAAAAGGGTGGTGTGCGTGTGTGTGTGTTGTGGGGGGGGGGGAGAGGTTCACAACCTGACGATTATATTAATTAAGGACATGGAGGCTGGCCGTTGTGACCATTAAGATTTGTAACATCGAGCTCGCTGTTGTCCACCGGCAATTGCTTGATCATATCGTCTATCTCATGCATTGTACCTGTGTTTATGATCTTTGTTCATTATTGTTTCGCTCGTGCACAATATATTGTGTTATGAAATTTGTCTATATTGTTTTGTTCATTGCACAATGCAGTGTGTTATGATCGTTTTATATTGTTTGGCTCATACACATTTATGACCTTTAGCATGTCACTGCCTCGTGTTTAAGGCAGTTTGTTCATGTTGTTTGTACAAAGTGTCTTATGCATAAAAGTATTGGTATGGGAAAGTTGTTTGTACAAAATGTCTTATGCAAAAGTAACTGGAATGGGAAATGGTTGTTTGTACAAGTGTTCTTATGCTAAAAGTAATGGAATGGGAAAGGTTGTTTGTACAAAGTGTTCTTATGCTAAAAGTAACTGGAATGGGAAATGTTGTTTGTACAAATTGTCTTATGCTAAAAGTAACTGGAATGGGAAATGTTTGCTTGTACAAATTGTCTTATGCTAAAAGTAATTGGAATGGGAAATGTTGTTTGTACAAATTGTCTTATGCTAAAAGTAACTGGAATGGGAAAGGTTGTTTGTACAAAGTGTTTTATGCTAAAAGTAACTGGAATGGGAAAGGTTGTTTGTACAAATTGTCTTATGTAAAAGTAACTGGAATGGGAAATGTGTTTGTACAAATGTCTTATGCTAAAAGTAACTGAGAATGGGAAAGGCTGTTTGTACAAAGTGTTTATGCTAAAAGTAACTGCAATGGAAAAGGTTGTTTGTACAAAAATGTCTTATATTAAAAGTAATTGGAATGGGAAAAGGTTGTTTGTACAAAATGTCTTATATTACAAGTAATGGAATGGGAAAGGTTGTTTGTACAAAATGTCTTATGATAAAAATAACTGGAATGGAATATGTTATTCAAACAAATGTCTTATGCCTAAAAGTAATTGGTAATGGGAAATGTTGTTTGTACAAATGTCTTATGCAAAAGTAACTGGAATGGGAAATGTTGTTTGTGAAAATGTCTTATGCTAAAAGTAATTGGTATGGGAAAGGTGTTTGTAACAAAATGTCTTATGCTAAAAGTAATTGGTATGGGAAATGTTGTTTAACAAAATATCTTATGCTAAAAGTAAGCTGGACATGGGAAAGGTTGTTTGTACAAAATGTCTTATGACAAAAATAACTGGAATGGAATATGTTATTCAAACAAAATGTCTTATGCTAAAAGTAATGGTATGGGAAATGGTTGTTGTACAAAGTGTCTTATGCTAAGAGTAACTGGAATGGGAAAGGGAGGGAGAGATGCATTAATGAGTTTAGAGTTTGTTCATGAAGGATTCAACGTACCCAGACAATGCCATATTTACTCCACCCAGTATACCATCCGTCAGAGTCCTTAAACCTGTGCAAAACCCAATGCAATGGCAAAATCTTGTAAAACTATAAAAATAAGGGAGAAGAGTGGCAGAATGGTTAAGACGTCCACTGGCCAACTATTAAACTGGAGGTTTCAGGGTTCGTTTCCCGTAGAAGCCTCGACTTTTCCCATCTGTTTGACTGGAAAATCGAACTGAACTTCAGAAGAGGACACACACACACACAAAAAGAAAAAAAAATGGACCGGTGTGCCCACTGGCCTGCACGCGCAAAATATCCCAAGGCAGTTGAAAATCGTAAAGAGCAGGGCATTCTCCAGGCTCGTCGGCAAAAAAAGAACAAAAAAACAACAACAACAAAAACAAAAACAAAAAAACAACAACAAAAAACAAAAAACACCAACAAACAAAACAAACACCAACAACAAAACAAACAGACAGACAGGACAGATAGACAGACGGACAGACAGACAGACAAGCAAGCAAGCAAGCAAGCAAGAAGCAACTAACCAACCAGCCAACCCAACCAACCAACCAACCAACCAACCAACCAACCAACCAACCAACAACCAAACCCAACCAACCAACCAACCAACCAACCAACCAACCAACCAACCAACAACCAACAACCAACCAACCAAAAATAAGTTTTTGCTCTACTATGTACGGTTGACAATGCAGGACGCCGGTGGATAGGGCGAGAGAGTCAAAAGGTTAACGACTTGTGGCCTACCTGAGATTCGAATTTACGACCCCTCGTTACCAGCATAGTGCTTTAACCCTTTGACACCCGCACCCTGTCCACAAGCATCCTGTATTCTCAATCACGCCAGCAAAGCAAAAACTTGACCCTTTGCCTCCCTCACCATACCCACCAGCTTCCTGGAGGAAGCTGGCGGATAGGGTGAGGGAGTCAAAGGGTTAAGTTTTCGCTTTGCTATTATGGTTGACAATGCCACGCTGCAGGGCACATGATGATGATTGGTTCATGTTGCTTGGCTCATGTACACACTGTGTGTTATGTATGGCCAATAATGATGGAGGTTATTAAAAAATGGATGGGAATGAAACACCAGTGAATATGTATTGGTGTCATGGTGTTGTTGTAGTTATTGTTCACCTTGTCGTGGTTCTTGTTGTTATTGTTGTTGTTCATCTTTGTGTTGTTGTTCTTGATCTGGTTCTCTTGCTGTTGTTGGTTTGATTTCGTCTTGTTTCGTTTTGTTTTGTTTTGAATATCAGGGGTCTTCACCTCTGTAGTCAACAATGAATGCAAGGTAAATGCATACCACCTTTTGCGTGCTCTTATAGAATGAGAAAGAGAGAGAGAGAGAGAGAGAGAGAGAGAGAGAGAGAGAGAGAGGGAGAGAGAGAGAGAGAGAGAGAGAGAGAGAGAGAGAGAGAGAAGGAGGATACGTAAATAAATGTCTGTTTCCAGTTTCACATAGATCCAGAAATAGAGAATACTCTATGCCAAACCAGAACATGCATGGTTACCAGGGAAAGAATGTTTGTCCGATCCTTTATTTTTTTCTAGTAAACGTATATACAGTGAATAATGAGGCTGTTTTTCCAATCTGTTCATGAATAGATACATACAGCTGTTAGTCATTACAGGCTGTAGTTTTATACCTGTCAATAATACAATAAGTACAATGTCGAAAACAACAGCAACAACAAATATGATAATTATAATCTCCATCATTGTCACCATCGCTACCATCATCGTTTTCGGTAACGCACAAGGTCGCATAAGTCAACTAACAAATAAATGCATAGATAGACACATAAAGATTATGGTGTTGAATCAGTTCAAGGGTGTACGTACTGTTGTTATTTTTGTCTTTTATTTCAACCGTTTCAGCGGTTGGGCATTAGAGCCATTACCTGTCATAACCGCCTACCATCCACACCCGCAACCACCACCACCACTACCACCACCACCATCACCACCACAACAACAAACAACAACAACATGACAACAACAACAACAACAAGAGCAAGAAGAAGCAGCAGAAAAAGAAGAACAACAACAGAACAGCAACGACAAGAACAACAATAAACAGAAGGATAGAATAAAACAAATTCATGAATTTAAAAAGAAACCAAGGCTTTTTTTGCTCCATTTGTATTCGTATATGGATTTTATACAGTTCCTTCCACAAAATCGATGAAATTCTTTCTGGCATTTTAAAACACACACACACACACACACACACACACACACACACACACACACACACACACACACACACACACACACACACACACACACATACACACAAACACACACACACTTACGCACACACACACATACACACACTCATACACATACACACTCATACACACTTACACACACTCATGTATAAATGCACACTCACATGCACACACTTACACACACACAACACACACGCACACACACACACACACACACACACCACGCACGCACACACACACACACACACACACACACACACACGCAGAAGATGTCAATGTGAATTAAGGGACTGACTTTTCAAAATGTAGGTTCCTCTGTCTATATTTCATTTTATTTTCCTTTCTTTCCTTCCCCTGCTTTTTTCTTTCGTTTTATTTCATTCTGTTCTATTCGATTGACTGACATATTTTGTTTGAAAAACGAAGTGTTAAAAGATTTGTGACAGCAAAAATTTCGCTGGTATTCATGAAGACCAGTTTTGTTTTCGTTTTCGAATTTGTTCTTTTTTGTTTGTTTGGCTTTCTTTAGATTTCTTTTTGTTTTTCAAGATTTGTGTGGACGAAAAATTCGGAACAAAAATCAATAACCACATGTGATCGATAACCACATGGGAACACTCATGCACAAACATTTCAAAATCATTTCTCTATCCCTGAAACCAATTCACACAGAAGATACAAGTCAGATTTTTATAGAAGCGGGAGGGAAGGGTGAGAGTAGGCAGAACACAACAGAAAAACAGGAAGGGAAAGACAGATAAAGGAGTGAGGTGGGAGGAGGGAGAAAGAGAGACTTGTGAGTTTTTAAAAAATTTCTTCCCGTGAGATTCGTTGCAATCAGACAGTTCCATTAGAGCTCGACCGAAATCTACCAGCAATTATTTGGAAGAGTCTTTGAGCCTGCACAAAATCCTACACACTGGCAAGGTCTTGAAATTGGAGTGGGGTACTGGTGAGGGGAACTGTGAAACACTATGCTAATACCACCAGGACGACTGAGGTATTAAGATGGACAGTGAACAGAGAGTTGTTCATGTTGAGGCTGGGTCTGAACTCGAAACCTCAGATCTTGAGTCTGTCTATCTATCCAAAGAACCAACAGGCCCGATAGAGAGAGGAAAAAGAAGAGATAGAGAGAGAGAGAGAGAGAGAGAGAGAGAGAGAGAGAGAGAGAGAGAAGAGAGAGAGAAAGAGAGAGAGAGAAACAGGAAGAGAGAGAGAGAAGAGAGAGATAGACAGACAGACAGACAGACACACACACACACACACACACACACACACACACACACACACACACACACACACACACACCATACACACACCTCTGTAGTAGTCGGAATGACATCGCGTTTTTACAAAATCGCAGGGAGAGAGACAGAGAGAGAGAGAGAGATAGAGAGAGAGAGAGAGAGAGAGAGTCAGAGAGAGAGAGAGAGGTGGGAGAGAGCGATAGAAAAGGAGAGAGAGAGAGAGAGTAAAAGTATTATGTGTGTGAGTGAGTGTGTGTGTGTGTGTGTGTGTGTGTGTGTGTGTGTGTGTGTGTGTGTGTGTGTGTGTGTGTGTGTGTCCGTGCGTGTGCGTGTCCGTGTGTGTGTGTTTGTATGCATGCAAGTAGGAATACTCACATCCATGAATGGATGCGAGATGTGTGTTTGTACGTGTGGGTGGGTGGATGGGAGTGGTATCTGCGCGTTCAAATGTACCAATGTATTTTTATCTTAGTACGAATATTGGTTTTCACACTCGTCGACGTCGTCCTCCTCCTCTCTCCTTTGTTCTCTCCACACTTTGAGAAGTTCTGGCAGAATTTGGTGGACCCCCTTTGGCCTTGCCCTTGGTCGATGACTCTCTCTGGAACAAATTCCAATTTCAGAAACTTCACACCTTAACTCGTCTAAATCTCTTGTCTCTTTCGAAGGATCTCCTTGCTCCTTTGCTGTTTCAACACCCTCCCAGTCAGTCAACCACGTACAAAGTCCAGTCGATTATATATACATAGACCACGTTTAGTCCCCAACTAGCAGCTGTAAGCTAAGGATCTGGTACAGACGTTGGAGGATCAATGTTGAGAATCTGGTTAATTGTCTGGGACTCTTTTGGTGGTGTCGTGTCTGGACCACGTCCACGCTCTGGGATTCTCTTGATTCCAGACATTTTTTTGTATTGTTATTGCTGTTTAAAGCCCAGTCGACTGCGTAGAACCATATCAGGGCTATCGCTGCTTCAAAACATGAAACTTCAACAGGAAAAAAGACAAAAATTAAATACACATATCGGTGCATTCGCGCAAATAATCTAAGGACATACCCCTGTCATTAAACACTGTCCAATTTATCGCACAGGGGATTTCAAAAATACACCTGAATACAAATTTATACATACCTAAAGATATATAAAACATATATAAAAACGGGCCTAAATTATCTAACATTGCTTCCACATATCTCATTTCTCCTGAGCCAAACATGCACAGAACACATGTACCCAGTTATCAGTCCTAAGAGATAGTACATAAGACTTTATCGAACACATACAGGTGAATGGAACAGCAAGGCAGAAAATGATAGGAAGAAATGACAGAAAGCAAACGAACAAGGAAAAAACAAAGAGAGTAACAGAAAAGAGGAATTTTTAGCACAGAATTTCCAGAAGATGGGGATGCAATTCATACTGAAAGAGCCCCCAGCATCCCACGGTGGAGATTCCGGACTACTAATGGGGAAAAGACATGGGTGGTTTGTGGTATGCTTTGTTTTCTTCACATTTTTAAAAGGGGAGGTTGTTTTATATCGACAGGAGCATCTAGTCACAACAGGAAAACTAGACGGAAAAAGAGCACCAGACAGACCCAGGGAGAAAATATTGGACAGACATGCGGAGTGGATGAAGACAGAGAGGGTGGCCATGATCACCAACGCCATGTGGCAGGGCACATGATGATGATGATGATGACGATGATGATGACTGAGTGGGAGTGGGGCGAAAACACTAAGCTGACATCACCATTTTCATTAGTGCATTAGAAAGGTCCCCAAACAGGCAAGTTTCTATGTTGAAAGCTGGGATTGAACTTGAGACATCAAATCGTCAGTCTACGGCTCTATCAAAAGAAACGCCAAGCCCACTACAATATGTAAGTTGTAAATTTTGAGAGAGAGAGAGAGAGAAGAGAGAGAGAGAGAGAGAGAGAAAGAGAGACAGATAGAGAGAACAGATAGAGTGAGTGAGAGAGAGAGAGAGAGACAGACAACAAAGACATAAAGAAAGACAGGCAAACAGAACTAAAGAGAGAGAGAGAGAAGAGAGAGAGAGAGAGAGAGAGAGACAGACAGAGAGTGATAGACAGAAAGACAGAGGGAGAGAGAGACAGAAAGAGAGAGAGAGAGGGGAGAGAGAGACAGAAAGAGAGAGAGAGAGAAGGAGAGTGAGAAGAGAGAGAGAGAGAGAGAGAGAGAGAAAAGCGCAGAGAGACAGAGAGACAGAAAGACGGAGACCAAGGGACAAATAGAGAGAGAGTGAGAGAGATGAGGAGAGAGAGAGACAGGTGAGAGAGAGAGAAAGAGAAATAGAGAGAGAGAGAAGGAGAGAGAGGGGTGAGGAAATAGTACATAGTTAACTTTATCAATTATATTACATACTTCACAACAACTACTACTACTACTACTACTACTAGTAGTTAATGATAATGATAAAATGATAATAATAATACTATGTGTATACATTTAGTATTAAAATAAATGAATGAATAAATGAATAAATAAAGTAACAATATCTATTTATCTATCTATCTATCCATCTATCCATCTATCTATCTACTATCTATTTATCTACTTCTATCTATCTATCTATCTATCTATCTATCTATGTATTATGTATGTATCTATTAATGTATCTATCTATCTATCTATCTATCATGTCTATCTATCTATCTATCTATCTACACATGTATCTATCTATCTATCTGTCTATCTATCTATCTATCTATCATCTATCTATTACTTATCTACATACACACACACACACCACACACACACACACACACACACACACACACACACACACACATATATATATATATATATATATATATATATATATACATACATATCTATATATATAAATTTCCACACATTGTATTTATTGATATTCTATCTCATAACAACATAATACAACACATCACCCCCCCACATCCTCTCACACAACGCACACACACACACACACACACATGCATCACACACACACACACATATATATAATATATATACTTTATTACAAAATTTCACACACTTTGTATTTATTGCAAAATTCCTTCCACTAACAACCATGAAACGCTTCTCTCTCCCCTCTCTCTCTCTCTCACACATACGCACACACACACACACTCGTGCATGCGCATACATGTGCAGAGATCATTTTGGAAGAAACACAAATACACACACGTGCATGCGCATTCATGCGCAAAGATTATTTTGAATAAATGTTTTCGTATTTATTTCCCTTGTATTTCTATTTTCTACATTAAAAACAACATTGTATTGTTTTCTATTAAAATCTATTCTATTTTTTGTTTGATTACATTTATTCAGTTTATTTCATTTTGGTTTATTTGTCTTATTTTGTGTTGCTTTATTTATATATTTCATTTGATTAAATTGATGTTATTTCGTTTTGTTTTATTGTCAGTCTGAATTCAAAAGAAAAGAAATATTAGGAAATACTGAAACAGTAAATTGTAAAAGGAAAAGGGAAACTATTTTACGTTTTGTTGACCAGGTTTTTTTCTGACTTTATTGAAGAGATAAAAACTCAGAGAAAACGACTTAATGTCAGGGCATGGTGATTAGCATTATTGTATAATGTCTGAAACATTGGGCAGTCATAATTACAAATCACTTTGTTATAGTTTGATTTTTTCATTGCACATTACACATGTAAACAGAGTGCCTTGCTCTGTTACGATCTTTTCCCATTTATCTACGACGCTCACAGGCAATACAGTGCAGTGTACGTGTCTAGATCAAAAAGGCATTGCGTTCTCTCAGCCAAATTAGTTTGCAAACTGTCTCTTGACTTCACAGTGTTTGCAAATTGTCTGTCTCTTGACTCCACAGGTGTTTGTAAACTGTCTCTTGACTTTACAGGTGTTTGCAAACTATCTCTTGACTTCACAGGTGTTTGTAAACTGTCTCTTGACTTTACATGTGTTTGCGAACTATCTCTTGACTTCACAGGTGTTTGTAAACTGTCTCCTGACTCTGCAGGTGTTTGTAAAGTGTCTCTTGACTATGCAGGTGCTTGTAAACTGTCTCGTGACTTCACAGGTGTTTGTAAACAGTCTCTTGACTTCACAGGTGTTTATGAATTGTCTCTTGACTCCATAGGTGTTTATTGACTGTCTCTTGACTCTGCAGGAGTTTATAAACTGTCTCTGGACTGCACAGGTGTTTTTAAACTGTCTCTTGACTGCACAGGTGTTTGTAAAGTGTCTCTTGACTCCGCAGGTGATTGTAAACTGTCTCTTGAGCCTGGTTGATGCCAGGATGCATCATGAAAGGAAGTGTTGAGTACAGCCCTGTCACGCGGTTTCATCACTGAATGGAAATCCATAGCATCGTCATTGTCATCCCCACTGTCGTCTATCATCTTGACTTTATAACCAATTGTCCAGGATTTTGTGGCCCTTCATGTTTTGCTCTCATGGTGACCGCACTTCTGGTGGTGCTGGAGGTTTGTTAGAAAGTAGAAATGATCAGCATGGGCGTAATGACACGGATGCAGCGCAGTGCAATAACGAGAAACACTGAAGAGACTGGACAGCAGATGTCTTCAGAGAAACCCCCTTCCCTGCCCTTCAAGCAAATGTTTCAGCCCTTAACTCCTTACACTCTAAAGGGATTGAGGCGCGTTTAAGTCATGATTCCTTGCACCGAGTATGGGGCTGATAACAATATATACTTTGACATATATCCTGTTCATTTGTTAGAATGTATATGCATAGAAAAAATGTGTTGGTGATGCTAACCTGAAAACGTTCAATGTGAATTTCACTTCTGGGTTGATAATATTTCACTTATTTTTTATGCATGCCATTCTGTTATGCTCATGTGCCTTTGCGCAAGCACATTTACGTAATTATGCGTTTAAACTGTTCATTGATTCTTATACTGTTGCATCATAAATGCATCATTTCCAATAGGCCTCAGTGCTTTGATATATTGGCCTTTTGATTTTCTCATCCTACCTGCCAGCTTCCTGCAGGAATTGGGTAAAGGCTGGTAGATGGGCTGAGGGACAGAAAAAGTTAAAGTCAATATCAGTAATGATTTGTAGAGAATGTGATATAATTCGGTTTCTGGACGCCATAAATTTGTTGCGGTGTTTAGACACTTCTGACAGACTTTTGCTGCAGTATATATCCATGACAAAAAAAAAAAAAAAAAAAAAAAAAGAAGCTCTGACAGTGATATTTTGGCAAATGGATTGAATTTGTTAGTCTCAGACAACAGTCCGATCACACCCTGTGGCAAAGTGACTGTATCATCTATATCATTTCCTCCCTCTGTTATTTCTTCCTAAGCAAAGTATGGGCATGCGTAAATATTCTCACCCTCTTCTGCAGTTGCCTGTCAGTGTGACAGATCGCCAATGGGATACTAATGTCAGACCAGCATAACAATGTTTACATCCACACACACTTTTTCAGTGCACTGCTGAAGAAGAACCACAGTCACCCTACAGCACTATTGTCTGAGACCGGATCATCTCGTGCTAGGCTAGTTTAGACTGGCTGATTATTTCCCCTCCCTAAGGCCTCTGTGTTTTCTGAAGTGATAATGAAAGGGATGAAGTTGAATCTCACGAGAGGGGACTTTTACGTCCGTCTGAGCTAGTCCTAAAGAGGAACTACGCCTTTTTGCATTTGCCGCATATTGAGCTTTGTGATTGGCTGTGCGTGACCTCATGACTGTCTGCAGTGGCGTTTGTATGTCACTTTTGTGTCGTCTGCCTGTAAACTGAGAGGTCTTTCATCAGGAATGGACTGAAAAGTGACAGAGTTAATTCTGTTTTCCTCCTGCTTTCCTACCAATTCGACTGCAGGGAGATTATTTCTTATTGACTCGAAGGAGGTGTGTGTGTGTGTGTGTGTGTGTGTGTGTGTGTGTGTGTGTGTGTGTGTGTGTGTGTGTGTGTGTGTGTGTGTGTGTGTGTGTGTGTGTGTAAGTGTGTGTGTGTGTAAGTGTGTGTGTATGTATATATTATTGTGTGTGTGTGTGTGTGTGTGTGTGTGTGTGTGTGTGTGTGTGTGGTCTGTGTCTGTGTCTGTGTGTCTGTGTTTGACTGTTTAGTTGTCTGTCTGTCCATCTGTCTATCTGTGAAATATGTATTAACAAGATTTTCTCAGCTCTGTATATGGGGATTGTTACCAAATTTTGGTCAAAGCTGTAGACAATTGAGGCCTTGCAACAGCATAAGATTGGACATAAAGTCTTTAGGTCAAGGCTGCATGGACTAAAAATGTCTCCAACCTGCACTTCCGCAGTTCTGAAATTACACATTTGCATACACATATACATGCATATATACACATACAGATATATAATATATATAACACAAACACATTCACATACACATACGCATATAAATATACATACACAATACATACATATAAACACACACATATAGACACACATATTCAACACATACACATATACATGCTCTTTCTCTGTAGGCTCTTTCAGTATAAATAGTATCCCCACCTTCTGGAAATTCTGTGCTAGAAATTTCCTCTTTTTTTTCTTTCTCTTTGTTTCCTTCTACCTCCTTTGCTGTCAGTCATTTCTTCCCATCATTTTCTGCCTTGCTGGTCCATTCACCTGTCTGTGTTTAATGAAGTCTTGCTTACTTTCTCTTATGATGATAACTGGGCACATATATTAAGTGCATTTTTGGCTCTGGGGACAATGAGATGTGCGGAAGCAATTTTAGGTAATTTAGGCCCGTTTTCATATATGTTTTAGTGTTCTTAGGTATGTCAACATTTGCATTCATGTATGTTTTTAAATCTCCTGTGTGATACATTGGATGGAGTGGTCAACGCCAGGTGCATCTCTTTAGATTATGTGTGCGAATGCCTTGATATGTATATTTCATTTTCTGTTCTTTTTTTTCCTTGTTGGAGTACAGTGTGTATATTGAAATGGTTATAGCCCTGATATGGCTCTACGCAGTCGGCTGGGCTTTAAAACAATAAAACAAGAATAGGAATAAAGACATATACATGACGTATACATATACATATACATATACATATTCATATACATATACATATACATATACATATACATATACATATACATATATACATATACATATACATATACACACAGTAGTTACATTGGGCCCACATCTGCCACATATTTCAACACGAGCAGTCATCACAATCAGTCACAGTGAACGTCTAATCTGACATGAGTCTTATCTTGTCTTCATCTGCAGCACTGCCTGGCAGGTGTCCTGTTAGTGTTCCAGCCTTCCACTCTGACAGCACAGGTGATTCTGTCATCATCATCATGTGCCCTCCGCATGGCGTTGGCGATCATGGCCCTCCATACGAATCTATCCCTTGTCGCTGCAAGTACATCTCTCATCCTCTCTGTCCTCAGCCACTCTGCAAGTCCGTCCAATATTTTCTCCCTGGGTCTATCTGGTTCTCTCTTTCCCTCCAGCTTTCCTGTTGTGACCAGGTGCTCTAATTTCCCTTGCCTCATAGAATGTCCTATAAATGTTGCTTGTCTTTTCCTTAGATTAGGAAAAGATTAGGAAAAGACAGGTCTTCACCTGTTCCGTTATTACTGGCACAACAAGTGAAAGGAAACAATTTTAATACAATAGAAGCCTCATTGTAAACTAAAGCCTGTCTCATGTTCTTGGATCAACAGTTACAACTGGTATCTCGTTTTTAGCAAGAAAACTATATTCAGATCCAAAACATGGCTGCCTGATGCATTTCAAATTGTAAGATTTCATACCATGTTAAACTTCAAACTTCAAACTTCAGTCTGCAGGTAGAGGATACTGACTTGCTCTTGCCTGGATGACCCGTGGTAACTCTCATGTCGCTAGGTTGCTCTGAACAGAGACATGATGATGGTTGGCATCTCTAAGAGGCTGATGTTGTTAACTTTCTGTCATTCTGCTCCTGGCTTTGTCGTTTTGTCTGCGCCTTAACAGAGATTGCCACTCAAGAATCGGCCTGCACAGCCACAGCAGAAAGTGCACGTCATGACCACAACGCCTCCTGGTGCAGACTATCATCTCCTGAGATGTAAAGAGGCCGACGAATTTAGGTAATAATCTGTGTATGTTCATTCACGACAGACAATAGTGAATGTATTAGCTGTGCAGAGACTGCAATGGTGGGTGACGTCATGGAACTGAATCATGACACTGTATATTAATGAATAGACTAAAGGCGCTCAAAATGTGTTTGCACAAATATGGGTTTGGTGTTGGAGAACGTAAAATATGCAGTTGTGAGAATGATGCCAGTGACAAGGTTCAGAATATTGGATAGAAAATGTCAACAGATAAAAAAGTTCAATGAAAATGGGACAGTCATACCAAAGGGATAAAACAGAGACAGGGAAGCAGACAGTATGAAGATACCAGAGTGCTGAGATGAAAAGGAGGCTAGATGTTTCGCAAAAATCTAATATTACATATCACTTATCTCCTTTTACTTCTCTTCTCTTCCACAGAGTTTCTCATGTCTATTTTATCAAATACTGTTGTAGGTTGAACCAAAGAGGATCACACAACCAAGCCACTCAGTCTGGTGCCAATGTTTTTATCAGTCCACTCCAGAGGTCCAACATGACAACGCCATTATGAGAGCAGCAACCACAATAGCTGTGATAAAGGGACCCAATTCAGTGTGCTGTTAAGTGCTCAGCCAGACAGATGGAGAAAAAAGGTGAATGCACATTTTCCTTCTTATCGTTGTCTTCCTATGAAAGATGAATTGTGTGGATTCAGTCAAACAGATACATGTTAACAGCATATGTCTTAAAGATCTAACATCCCATCTGGGTCGTACAGGCGTTGTACATATGAATGTTGCACCAACTGCCATCCCCACTATAGTGATGTAAGCCTGAATTGAAAGCAAAGACCTCACAGTTCTGTTCTGTTGTCTGCTGAATTCTTCTTCTGCCTATTCTCCCTTTTTTCTACTGTTTCCTCAGAGATAGATGGTGAGACTACTCAAAACACAAAGCTTTGATAATGAATAGTTTTATTATTTATAAAACATTTGTTTAGGTGTAATCCTTGAGAAATATCATGAAAAGACTAATACATGATAAGACAAATAATGATACAATGAGTATTTGAAAGAAAGAATGTTAATAAGTTTTTACAATCATATTCTCCCTGGAAAGAAAATAATGGGTTGGTGGAAGTTGTGGGCCAACAGAGAGAGAAAAAACAATGAACCCTGTCACGTTTAACTTCTTTCCTAATGAAAAATCTCTTACTTAAAAAGTGACACGCGAACGAACTGTGAAAAGTCATGAGGTCCCCACAGCCAACCACAAAGTTCAATTTGGTACAAATGTAACAGTGTGGAAGGACAACGAACGAATTTGTTTGAATCCAGTGTTCTCTTTTAGGAGAAGCTCGGAGGGAGGTGGAAGTCCCCTATCGTGAGATTCAGGTTCATCCCTTTTATTATCACTTCAGAAAACATAGGGACCTGAGGAAGGGGAAATAATCAGCCAAGTCTAAACTAGATAAGCATGAGGTGATCGGTCTCAGCCGAGAATGCAATAGGGTGACTGTGGTTCTTCTTCAGCAGTGCCCTGAAGAAGTGTGTGTAGATGGAAATATTTTTTTGCTGGCCAGCCACCAGAGTTCCCTTGGTGATCTGTCACACTGACAGGCAGTTCCAAAAGATGGCAAATGTACATATCTATCTATATATCATCTATCATCTATCATCTATCTATCTATCTATCACTATCTACTGTCTGTCTGTCTATCTGTCTGTCTATCTATCTATCTATCTATCTATCTATCTATCTATCTATCTATCTATCTATCTATCTATCTATCTGTATATGCCCCAGTCAACTACAGAAGAAATATGACCAGCCATGTGCAGCTACTCAATATCAAAAGTTGTACATAACCATCACTACATGGCATCAATACTCTCATGTTGATTTCTTATATGTTGTGACTGCCTGCCTGCAATTGACTAGTAAAGTTGCATATTATGTACATAACGAGAACGTGCAATAGAATAAGATTACTCTCTTTCATCTCTCTCTCTCATGAGAGCATTTGCATATTCCCCATCACTCCACCTCCATATGTACGCATACACGCACGCACGCACACACATACACACACGCTAGCGACAGACACACATATTGTCTTTTAATCTTGTCCTATAGTCTCTGGAGACAGCCAATCCATAATCTGGACCTTTGATCAGATGACTGTTTTCAGTGACTCTATGCCCATAGCTATCAATCTTCACTTTCTAATAACATTAGCATAAACTTGGAATACATTATACTTCTGTCTGGGTGCTACTCTGTTCATTTCCATTGGAAATATTTCTTCCAGTTTCTCCCTTGTGTTTTTAGTTTCCCTTATCAGTAAGAGGGAGAGAGAGGATGATAACTCTTCAGATTTATTCAAATGATTACTTTTTAAGGCAACACATTAGCATATGTATACCTTGTTTTATCTGATCTCCACCATGCAAACAGAAAAAAATGAATAGAACCTATTAAATCACTGCCCCCTTTAATACCCATATTTTTCTTCAGAAAGAAAATCTCCTTAGTCGCTCCTTCTGATAAACTGAGGCATAGCTGAGGACTGATTCATGGTTTTTCTATCATTTTCTTGGCCTTTTTATTTACTTCTCTAAACGTTATGTCGAGGTTTAAAGGTGTTAATTACACAATACAAGTCAGAATTGATGCTGCGACTCTCATAGGCCAGACGTGTTCGCTAATGTGCCAGTCTGTTGACTTCTATCTATGATGGAGTTGAAATCATAGGCAGTCCCAAACTGGACAGTGACAAGAACATAGTAACAGTTGTACCCCTTGTGCCCATAATGAATTAAATCAAAGACATGTAAGCCTTTTTGTTCTTTGAAACTTGTTATTGTAAAAAAAGTGTGATATGTGCATATTTGAAAACAACGTGATGCTTAGAAACTTGCTGCAGTTTCAACAGAAAGATTTAACGTTGCATTTTCTTTTTGATGACTGTTGTAAACCTGACACGAAGAGCTGATATGTACACATAAATGTCCATCATTGATCATAAGTGACGAAATAAATGGTGATGCCTTTTGCTAAACATCAGAAGTCCCTTTCAAAGAAGTTTGTTTTCTTTCAAATGACTTGCTCTGTATATTGATAAAACAATTGCAAAACCATCTGCAAATGCTAACAATCTATATCAATTATTGTCATCCTGCTATCATATAGTCTCAGTCCAACATAGTATTACAAAACATCATCACCTATATCCCCACTCTCATCATCCTAGCATCGTCAAAACTTGTTTCAGATTCTGCCACTTTTCATGCCCTGATCTTTTGGCGACCTAAGTTTCAATCGGTTTGGAGGTGTTTTGGAAAGTCAAAATGAGAAGCATTGAGGTAGTGACACAAGAATGACACAGACTAATAGGAGCAGCTAGTCCTCAATCACCCAGCACAACATGCCATTTCCTGGAGCATCAGCACATCGCATAGAAACCTGGAGACCTTTGGAACGAAAGGTTATTGGAGAGGAAAATGACAGCTCGGTTCTTCACCTCATACAGAGAACTTGCACAATAAAAACATATGTTTCATCAATGTAAGCTGTCTTGACGTCTCTGAAACTCCCTTTTCTGTGTGTATGTGTGTGAGTGAGTGAGTGAGCGAGTGTGTGTGTGTGTTCGTTCGTTCTTTGATTTAACGTCTTTTCACTGTAAGGGCCAGTATGTGTGTGTGGTGTGTGTGTGTGTGTGTGTGTGTGTGAATGTGTGTGTGTGTGTGGTATGTGTGTTTGTGTGTGTGTGTGTGTGTGTGTGTGTTGTTGTGTGTGTGTGTGTTTGTGTCTATGTCTGTGTTTTAATCTCCCCGTTCCTCCCTCTTTCTTTCTCTGATTTTGTGCACCTCTTTTAGCTGTCTGCAATCTCTTCATCTTCTTACGCTACGGTTATTTCCCCTCCAGAACAGGGTACATGTAGATGTAATGCGTTCTTGAAAAGCATAACTGTAATATGCATTTAAAAAAAATTTCAATCATGAGTGGCTATGTACAGGTCCAAAATGGTCGTATTTGTTCTTATCTTTCTTTCTGTCTTTCTTTCTGTCTGTCTTTGTTTCTGTCAGTCTTTATTTTTTCTTTTTCTTTCTTTCTTTCTTTCTTTCATTCTTCTTTTTTTCTTTGTGTGTCTTTATGTGCATTTGATCGAGTGTTTATATGAATACTTGTGAAGAGAGAGACAGAGTCAAACAGAGACATCAAAGAGAGACAGAAAAACACACAGAGAAACAGACAGATTATAATATTAGATCCATATCATTATCAGACATTTGTATCCCTTCCTTCATGATCGTCTGTGGCCCATGCTGGTGACAACAATTAGTTACACAGCCAGACGAATTGACCATCCAAGTGGGGATTTGTACAGTCTCTACTCCGAATGGAATGTTCATTAGATCATATCTGCTTATGGTCTTTAGTGGTCAATAAGTATGGCTGCTTTACCCTTTGAATGTCAATAAATATGTTTGGCTGTGTTCTTTGAATGTCAATAAACATGTCTGATTATGTCCTTCGATGGGCAATGAATGTGCTGAGCTGCGTTCAAGAATGATCAATAAATATGTACAGCTATGTCCTTTTATTGTGACTGAGTATCCCTAGCTATGTTCTTTTATGGTCAATGAATAGATTCAGCTATGTTCTTTTATGGTTAATCAATAAGTCTGGCTATGTTCTATTGTGATCAATGAATATGTCTGGTTATGACTTTCGATGGTTAATAAATACGTCTGGCCATGTGTTTTGATAGTTAATAAATCATACCTGGGTATGTCCTCTGATGGTCAGTGAATATACCTGAGTGTCTTCTGATGGTCAGTGTATATATCGGGGTATTTTTCATGGTCAGTAAATTAAGCTTACGTATGGTTCTGTACTTCGATAGTCAATGAATAAATTGGGCTACTTTCAGTACTGACAGCTATGGCTGAGTGGATACATTTAATAGAAATATCTATGTTGTGGAATAATGAACGTGATATCGACAGTGGGTTAATAGAGTTTCAGTTTCAGTTTCTCAAGATGACGTCTCTGTGATCGGACTGAATTCCACATGCACTAACTTCACAGATGCCATGCGTATGGTAACCATGGCACAAGCCTTAATCCTGCACACAAACCCTTGAGCTGACCAGGTCCTCAGGTTCTACGTAGCATATGTTTTACCTAGTCTATATTTTTTTTTACTGTGTATCATATCTTCAAAGCAAAAAACAGATAATATAAAGTAAATAAAGACTTAGAGATCTGAACCACAACACAACTAGCCACTCAGTATAAACTCGGCTTACATCACAGAAAAAAAAACCAGTCACTGCAAAAGCCTGAGCTGCCTCCCAACAAGCTGAAGACAATATTTCCTTAATCATAGTAGATATTACAAACGTTTTGTTTTCTTTTATTATGTCTCTTTCACATCACCTAATGCACTCCTATCACAATATTCCACGTTCCTGCTTAATATCAGTTCAGAGAAAGAAGCAAAGCAGACAGACAGGCAGACAGAAAGAGGACAAGAGGAGAGAGTAGAGGGAGGGTAAGGTAAGAGAAAGAGAGAGAAAGAGAGAGAGAGAGAGGAACAAAGACAGAGAGAGAGAGAGAGAGAGAAAGAGAAAAGAGAGAGAGAGTGAGAGAGAAAAAGACAGAGAGACAGACAAAGAGAGAGTGACAGAGAGAGAGAGAGAAGAGAAAGAGAGACAGACAAAAGAGAGAGAGAGAGAGAGTCAGAGAGAGAGAGACAGAGAGACAAAGAGAGTGAGAGAGAGAGAGAGAAAAAGAGAGAAAGACAAAAGAGAGAGAGAGAGTCACAGAGAGAGAAAGACAGAGAGAAGACAAAAAGAGAGAGAGAGGGCACAGAGAGAGTAGAGAGAGAGAGAGCAGAGAGAGAGAGACAGAGACAGAGAAGAGAGACAAAAGGAGAGAACAGAGAGACAGAGACAGAGAGAGAATAATGCGACGTGGAAGCTCATCAAGACCACTTGATCTCTTTGCTCTCCCCCCCCCCCTTCATTAATGTATACGCTTTTTGTTAGTACCGAGTTCCGCACGCTGGGAGAGGATTACACAGAGACAGACCACTCAGTCTGGTACCAGTGTATTATCAGTCGACTCTTAGGATCTGACATGACAATACTATCACGACAGTTGCAGACGTGGTAGAGGTGGTACTGTCAACCATACCATACTGTGTCAAGTATTTAGCTAGACAGGTAGGGAAGAAAGATGAATTTTACTATGCTGTCTCACTCTCTTTTTCCCAAGGGAAGTAAGTATGAGGATGACATAACCAAATACAAATAAAGCTAATAATAGGCTGAGAAGCTAAGACAGAAATTCAACAAAACGAAAAACAAAAAGAAAAGACGACTTTCGGACCATGATGGAATGCTCATTTAGTCACAATCCGTAAATAAAGAATCTTAATGAGAATGATAAATAGTAGGTGATGTCCAGCTTCGCTGAGCCAGGCAGACACTATTGACCATACAAAAGTGACACAAACGTAGTGCAGATTCTTCTCTAGCGGGTGACCTAACAGCAATTTTACACTGATTGTTACTTGTAAACTCTCGGCACTAAGATGATGAAGAAAGTAACCTTGGAGTAATGGTGTATTGGAATCTTTACACACAGTATCTTTCAAGACAATACTTTCACCCAACCTATCCACTGTGATCAGAAGACAAGAACTGGACTCTGTCACCATGCTAGCTTCTGTGTAAAACCGGTATCAGTCCCAGAGCATCTCAGATTTGACAAATGTATGGGGAAATTAGACACATGTAGTGCTATGAAAACTTTAAGAGAAGGTGCATGCAGAGATACCTCCTTCGCCTGTTTGGTTGGCTTTGTGTTTGAGGGCAAGAAACCCTACAGATCTGTTGATGAAACTGATCCTGTGAGGGACATATGTCATATCATTCCAGCTGAGACTCATGTGGAGTGTACTATCCCATGTTGTGCATTGTCCCTGTGGTCTTGCTGACCTATCATTTGGGTTGTTTTGGCATCCTCTTCTTTTTTATTCTTCTGTATTACCACATTTCTCTTTGTTTTTTCTGTGGCCTTTGACCTCCTTTTCAGTTTTGTTGATCTTAGTTTCTGACAACTGGTTTGTGTGTGACCAGTTATTTCTCTGATATGAGGCTTTGTGTGTGACCTATTATTTCTCTTACCATAAGCCTTTGTGTGTGACCTACTGTATTATTTCTCTGACAATGAGGCTTTGTGTGTGACCTATTATTTTTCTGACTATTAGGCTTTGCGTGTGACCTATTATTTCTCTTACCATAAGGCTTTGTGTGTGACCTATTATTTCTCTGACAATAAGGTTTTGTGTGTGACCTATTATTTGTCTGACCATGAGGCTTTGTGTGTGACCTATTATTTGTCTGACAATAAGGTTTTGTGTGCGACCTATTATTTCTCTGACTATGAGGCTTTGTGTGTGACCTATTATTTCTCTTACCATAAGGCTTTGTGTGTGACCTATTATTTGTCTGACAATAAGGTTTTGTGTGTGACCTATTATTTCTCTGACTATAAGGCTTTGTGTGTGACCTATTATTTCTCTTACCATGATGTTTGTGTGTGACCTATTATTTCTCTGACTATGATGCTTTGTGTGTGACCTATTATTTCTCTGACCATGAGGCTTTGTGTGTGACCTATCATTTCTCTGACCTATGAGGCTTTGTGTGTGACCTATTATTCTCTATGAGGCTGTGTGTGTGACCTATTACTTCTCTGACTATGAGGCTGTGTGTGTGTGACGTGTGTTGATCGGTTACAAACAAGAGAATCCAAAGAGGTCATCATCTGTCTGAAGAGACACTTGGCAAGACACGGAATACCAGAACGCCTGACAACAGACTGTGGAACTCAATTCACTTCAAACCAGTTTGGAAAGTTCAGAAAAACATATGGGTTTGAACACGTAACAAGCTCACCACACTACCCTCAGTCCAATGGAAAAGCAGAGAGCGCGGTGAAGGCTGCAAAGACGTGCATGAAGAAAGCAGAACACAACAATCAAGATCCCTTCCTCGCTTTACTTGAGCTGAGAAACATCCCGACAGAGACTGTAAACAGTTCGCCTGTTCAGAGACTGTTCGGCAGAAGAACACGAACACAAGTGCCGACGTCAAAGACATTACTCCTACCTACAGTTGTACCAATCAAGAAAGAACTTGAGAAAAGGAAACTGAAGCAAGCACACTACTACAACAGAAGCGCAATAGAGCTGACAGAACTGAGTCCGGGACAGATTGTGAAATTCCAACCTCCAGGATCCAAAAAGTGGATCAGCGCCAAAGTAGACCAACAGGTGAACATCCGGTCATACAACATTCGCACAGAGGACGGACGTCAATACAGAAGGAATCGTCGTCAGCTACGAGACACAACAGAAACGGAGCTTCAGCAGACAATCAACCCTCAACGACTTGTCCAGAGAAGGATGATTTCTGGAAGACATCAGGAAAGCGACACATTGGGCAAGCACAGCAAATCATCGTACCATCAAAACAGATGCTGGAAGATAACAAGAAAACTGGAACTGGAACAGATGTCAGGACGCCAGAATCGTCTGTCCGTGAGAACTCATCTGATCAGTCACCAGTCATCAAAATGTCTGAGACAACCAGCATCAAGGAGCCAGATGAAGTTATCAAACAAACAAGGACAGGACAACCCGAACCAGTTAGTTCTCCTTACAGAACAAGATCTGGAAGACAAAGCAAAGGCCAGATTTCCTGAAATATGAATGAAACTGAAGACTACCACAATCAGATAAACTGAAAGCATTGCGAAATATGGACATCATGATGATGATGGATAGTATAATGATCCGAGATAAAATGAGGTGAATGAATGATTGGGCCCTGTGCGTGAGAATGAGTGTTTGTTAAGTTAATGTTGTGATAAAAGTAGGAAACACATTTATTTCGTATGGACTGAAAGATAGGAAAAATGATTAATTGATTTTGTTTCCTTAAAGAAAGGGAGATGTGACGTGTGTTGACAGTAAACAGCGTGCAGATAACAGCACGGCATGATATTCGTTTAAATGATAACTGATTGCTGTTCACTGTGATATGTATATATACTGTAGTCAGTTGAGAATCAGACAGCGAGGAGTAAAGACGAAGAAGCATTGCCCTGTCTTCCGAGTTGGCTGTAGAAAGAACGAAACAGTGTGTGACCTATTATTTCTCTGACTATGAGGCTGTGTGTGTGACCTATTATTTCTCTGACTATGAGGCTGTGTGTGTGACCTATTATTTCTCTGACTATGAGGCTTTGTGTGTGCCTATTATTTCTCTGAAAACGTTCTTTACTTCTGACAAAGAGATTGATATTCAGTCGCAGAGTTATCATTTCCTCTTCTGTTATTGGGGCATATGTAAATATTCTGCCTATTAGTGTGAAGGATCACCAAAGGGATATTGGTGGCAGACGAGGGAAACAATATTTGCATCCACACACACTTCATCTTGACAGAACTGAGGAACCAGTCCAACTTCTACACCACAGACATAATTAGTGTCACAGACTGGCTACTCAGCAAGGTGATGGTTTTTGACTTCATTGATTACTGCTTCTTTTCTCAGATTATTGCACAACGTTACCACTAGTAAAAGGTTATTGACTGCTAAAGTATCTTAAATGTATTCTTTATCTATTTATATTTTTATCATAAGTGGTGACTTGTGTAGATAAAATCACCCCCCACCCCAACAACAACAACAACAACAAAAAAGAAACAAAAAAAGAAAGAAAGAAAGAAAGAAACAAACAAACGAAAAACTAACCAACCAAATAAACAAATAAAAGCAACAATACTCATATGTTTATAACGTTTTCATCATAATATAACGAGGCACACACAAATAACAATCCACAACATTAAGACGTAAGACAACGTTAACACTAGTTAAAGATCATTGATTGCTAGATTATCATAAAAGTATGTGATCTAAATCGAAATGACTGCCAGCATTCAAACAAATAGGAACCATACACACTCAGAAATAAAATGAAAACACACATTTAGTGCAAACACTATATTGAAACAGGAGTTTATGTTTCAAAAGATCCGATACAGAAGCAGAAAACGCACAAATGTTGAGCAAAAGCTTCCAAGTTTGTCAGCAAAACACAAATTGGAGCTAACTCAGCTGCATTCAAAATAATTTTGTATCATTAAATTTGCGTTCTCATTCTGTATTTGTGCGTTTCTGGTTCCTACTTGTCTATTTAGAATTGTGTTTTCTGTATTTAACGCTTTGACTCCTGCACCCCACCCACTAACTGCAAAACCTTCACCCTTTGACTCCTCACCCTATCCACCAGCTTTCTGCAGGAGTGAGGAAATCAAATGGTTAAGTTTTTTAATTTGCTAGCATGGTTGACAATGTAAGATTCTGGTGGGCAGGGTGAGGAATTCAAGGGGTTAAAGTGTCACTTTTTTGTTGTTGTTGCTAATGATATTACTGCAGTTGTTTTATTAAGTTCAAGATCTCATTCTGTTTTGTGTGCTTTTGGTTTAGATTTACGTGATGACACTGACCAGCTTATGAGATTTTTGCTCAGATCTTCTATGTTTTCTGCTTCAGTCTTGGACATTTTCATCGTTTTTGTCCCTGTTCATAATATTTCGTAAGCAGTCATGTCAGGGCACGCAGAACAAGTTGTCTTCTTCCTATCCATGTTTATGTCGTTGACTCTTGGTTCATCTCCAGCCTGACTAGTTTGGACTCGGCTAATCATTTTCCCTCCCTCAGGCACAAATGTTTTCTGAAGTGGTAATGAAAGGGATGAACCTGAATCTCCAGACACTGGACTTCCACCTCCCTCTGATCTAGACCTAAAAAGTACACATCAGCACCCAGACAGATTCGTTTGTTTTCCTTCCACACTTTGCATTTGCAACAGATTAAACTTTATGATTGGCTGTGCGTGACCTTGTGACGCTCACAGTTCGTTCGCGTGTCGTTTTTGTGTCGTCTGCTCGTAACGCGAGAGGTCTTTCATTCTGGAGGGAAAGAAAAGTGATTTTTTCTGTTTCTTCACGAGACACCCACCAGCCATTTTTCAATGTTTTTTTTTTCTCAGGGAGAAAATTGGCCAGACCTTATCAATATTCTCCTATCTAAATATTTAACATTGCACCATCAACATTATATTTATATGTACCATATTTTTTTGCTTTGTTTAATTTATGTTATGTAAATTATCAAAGCATCGTTTATCGATGTCTCCTATACTTATTAAAATTAATTGGCGTTAAAGCTTGTGTGCGTGTGTTGTGTGTGTGTGTGTGTGTGTGTGTGTGTGTGTGTGTGTGTGTGTGTGTGTGTTGTGTGTGGTGTGTGCGTGCATGTGTGTACGGATGAGTAGGTGGGTGTGTAATGCGCATGCAATGTCTCTGTTTCATCTTATTTTTTCTTTCCTATTGTTTTTTTTTCTCTCCATTTTATAAGTTGTTTTGGTGACGTTGTCTGGGTGCTACTTATTTCAGTTCTCCCATGTACCATCAGTCCTGAATTCGTTCGCGTCAAAGTTCAAGCGTCAGGGTACTCGCTATGAGTTTTTAATATTCCTTCCCAAGCATGGTTGAATTATTGACTAAGGGAAGCAATGTAACACCAAAAGAAAGAAAAATAGATTATTACTCGATTACGCATACTTCATGCATTTACTCTTAACTTGGCAAAAGGAATCAGTCTACTTTTTGTTGTATTTTATTTTATTTTTTGTTCATGTTCTTCGCCTGCTGTCAATTGAATTGTCATTGTGGTCCTTAGAAGAGCTATTTCATAGCAGCTGTTAAGAAACTTTTTGATTCATTTTGGTAATAGCACAGAAATAAATGTAGATCCGATGTATCATACTTGCCATGTGAAATACATATCTTCATTATGGACAGAAGACAAAAATGTAAAGAAAGTGCAAAAATCCTGTTTTTTAATTGAAATTGACACACACGTTTTCTTTACTACCCCATCTTTTTCATCTTTTGAAAAGCAATGTCCCAATGCTGGCCATTTTGGTACCTCAACATATTCCCACTCCCAAGGTCATTCAGTCAAAGTCCCAGTGGCAGAAATCCGATATAAGATAGCGATGTCAAGCCGAGATAGGGTCATCTTTCAGAAGACATTGCTAAGTTTAGTTCAGTTCAGCTGTGCCTGTACTGAGATGTACACACTACTTAACCCTTAGCACAGACACGCTCTACAATGCAGTGACATTGTTTTAACAGTCTACTATCATATCATCATCCATCATCATCATCATCATCATCATCATCATCATCATCATCATCATCATCATCATTATCATCATTGTCATCATTATCATCATAACCATGATGTGTCCTGCCGCATGGCGTTGACAATCATGGCTCTCCATACGAATCTATCCCTCGTCGCTGTAAGTGCATCTCCGACCCTCTCCATCTTCAGCCACCCAGCAAGTCTGTCCAATATTTTCTCCCTGGGTCTACCTGGTCTTCTCTTTCCCCCCAGCTTTACTGTTGTGACCAAGTGCTCTACTTTCATTTTCCTCATGAAATGTCCTATAAATATTGTGTTTTTTTTTTCTAATCTTCTTTATTAATGATCTTCTTGTGTCTGCCTCCTTCAAGACTTTCTCGTTTGTTTTCTTTGCTGTCCATGGAACTCTCAACATTCTTCTTAGAAATCACATTCCAGTTGCCTCAGTTTTGTTCTGGCTTTGCGTGTTGACTATCCACGCCCCACAACCGTACTGCAGTATAGGTTCTATATAACATTTAAGAACCCTTTTTTGACGTCATGGCCAGTCTACTATAGAAGTCCAATATCACAATATAATTACAACAGCAGCGTCTACACCAGACGTCAGAATGCAACCCAGTGTTGTGCGCCGCTAAGTGTTTAGCCAAAGACAGTTGGAAAAGAGACACACTTTCGCTCCAGGCCTCGCCTTCCCAAGAGAGCTGACCGGGGCAGATTAGGTCAGCAGAAAAAAGCATAGCCACACGGTTAACGCTAATCATGTGTGACTCAGAGTGGGGAGAGATAAATCCAGTGACAAAAAACAGACTGGCCACCAGACAGAGAGACAGATAAAGTCAAAAACGAAGAAGGCATCTGGGACACAGCCATAGAAGTACAATAAGATTTTCTGAGATCGATACAATCAAAAGGTAGAAGGCATTTGGGACATAGGAACATAAAAATAATCGGTTTTTGTTCCAGAGGGATTCATAGCATTTGACAATACTGTGTGCATTACACCCAAATCTGTCTTTGATATTCCGCGGACACCTCGAGTCTGCGCAAGACCCTATGTGTTGGCAATGTTTTGGGATAAGGAGGGGCGAAGGGAATCTTCTGTTTGTGTCTTGGGCAAATTTTGAATCTACCGCTGGCTTGCAAGGCCTGTCGTAGCTTCATCAGAGCCCCGTTAGCCAGCACTTTGTGGGGTGACCCAGGTCGACATCCTTGGCTATTGTAACACCTCATCATCATGATGTGACCTGCAGAATGGCGTTGACGATCATGGCCCTCCATATGCATCTATCCCTTGTCGCCGCAAGTACATCTTCCATCCTCTCTGTCCCTAGCCACCCCGCAAGTCTGTCCACTATTTTCTCCCTGGGTCTACCTGGTGTTCTCTTTCCCTCTAGCTTTCATGTTGTGACCAGGTGCTCTAATTCCCCTTTCCTCATAAAATGACCTATAAATGTTGCCTGTCTTTTCCTAATCTTCCCAATCAATGATCTTCTTGTGTCTGCCTCCATCAAGACTGTCCTGTTTGTTTTCTTTGCTGTCCATGGAACTCTCAACATTCTTCTTAAAAACCACATCTCGGCTGCCTCAATCTTGTTCTGGCCTTGTGTGTTGACTGTCCACTCCTCACAACCATATAACATTATCGGTTCTATGTAACATTCAAGAACTCTCTTCCTGATGTTAATAGATAGGCATTTGTTGGTAAGAATTCTTTTCATCTTTTTGAATGCTGTTTTGGTTATTTCTGATGTGCATTTGCCGTCTGGTGAGATGACTGTTCCCAGATATTTAAACTTATGAAGCTGTCTCTAAGTTGTGCCATTTGCTGTTATTTTGCTGAGGGATTTCATGTTTTTTAGTGATTACCATGACTTCAGTCTTCTTGCCACTGAGCTCCAACCCTTTATTTCTGCTTTCTGTTCTATTATATTCACAAGATTTTGTAGGTCCCTTTCATTGTAGTGCCTACATGACAGAAATCTACATCCTACCTCGTCCACAATCAACAATCCCCCATTTTGTCTGTTACCACCTCCCTGAACATGGACCAGGGATTAAGGAGGTGAAAGGAATGTGAAATATTGAGCGACACCACCATCACGACTGAATGGCAGTGAACAGGTCACATTTTATGTCACTGGCTGGGATTGACTTTGAAACAAATATTTTGTCTATGGCTCCAAGAACTTAGCCACACATACACAGGAAGCCTGTAGTCTGACCGATGGTCAAATCCACCAAACTATGCTTTACCAAAATGACGCTAAGGTAATGATTGAGATATTTTATGTAGGGGAGAGAGAGAGAGAGAAAAGAGAGAGAGAGAGAGAGAGAAAGAGAGAGGAGAGAAAGAGAGAGAGAAGAGAGAGAGAGAGAGAGAGAGAGAGAGAGAGAGAGAGAGAGAGAGAGAGAGAAGAGAGAAGAGATACTGAATGCCTGGAACCCCCCTTCTGTTTTGATTTACATTTTTCACACAAAAAAAAGACCATGTATCAATCCATGGCAGTTGACCATATGCACTTTTTTATATCATATTGGACATTGGCAATATTGACAGATGGCCCACGCAATCTAACAGTAAATCTGAACATAACGTGCAGGGTTTTCTTTTATTTGGTATGGTCCTAGCCAATAGTTGATTAATCAACCATTCAAATAAACAACGAAAACAAAAACCCAATAGATGACAGTTATCTTCTTTGGGTCTTCCAGCTCGCTGCTGACCATCAGCTTTTTCTGTCCCACAATATCTATGATGGTGCAAAGTACAAATAAAATGAAGAAGAAGAAGAAGAAATAGTACACAACATTTACACTTGCTTGGCCTGCAGTGATGTCATTCTAAGGACAGTATGTGAAGCCAAAGCAAACGGCCAGTCGCAGGGTATTTCAAGGTTGGCATATAGGAGGTGGAAAATGAGACGTTTATTGTGCTGAGAAAAAATTTTGTATGTGCCTGAGAGTTGGGGTGAAGGTGACAATGGACACAGGATTTCAACATAGCTCATTCAATGTCCAACACTACGTTTACTATGCTGCCCTCAACTTGTTTTCTCCTTGTATAGCTGCATCTGGACAATTTTGTATTGTATTCAGAGAAGAAAGGCGTAGAAAGACAAAGGCAAACAGGAAAGAAGATAATAAGAAGAGTGAAAAGTGGTCAGATGAAATGGGAGCTGATTTTGTGATAGGCAGAGTCTAACATTACACAGCACTTACCACCTTTTGCTCTCTCTTTCTGTCTTACAACAACGTTTTACATGTCCCATATAAAAACGTGCTGCGGACATAACCTGAGAGCGTCACACACAGACAAGCCACTCAGTCTGGGGTGGATGTTTTATCAACCGACTTTTGTGGTTTGACGTAACAGCAGTATTGTTATATCAGTAAAATTCATGACAGAGGTGATAGTGCAACTCATCTCAGTCTGCAAGATCATTTAGTGGCTAGACAGACAGAATGGAACAAAGGATGTGCACTTTTTGACATATATTCCCATGGAAGTTTGGAGATTTGAGATTTTTTTTCCTTTTTATACTTTTTTCCCAGTGGAATTCATGGCACTGGTACAATTTCATATGCAGTCCACCCAAATCTGCTGACAGTTATCTGGCAAACTCTTTGATTTTGCACAAAAAAATATGCCTTAAAACATGGGGGGGGGGGGGGGGGGAGGAGGGAGGGAACAAGACTTATAAAACACTAAATATCACTAGGATGATCGTAGGATTCAAATGGACAGCAAACAACTGAACTTTTGCATGGTGGGGTGGAAACTAATGACTTGTGATCTAGAGTCCATGGGTCTATTAAAAGAGCAAGCCAGCTCTTGACAGAGAGACCAAGACAGACAAAATAGCAGATGGTGAGAAGAGTTCAAAGTGGTCAGATAAAAAGGGAACTAGGTCAGTGGCACATAGGCAGAGTCTAACATTACATACCACTTATCACCTTTTGCTCTCTCTTTCTGTCCTTACAACAATTGTTTTCATATCCCACATAAAACGTGCTGAAGACATAACCTGAGAGCGTCACACACAGAGAAGCCACTCAGTCTGGAGGTTGATGTTTTATCAGCCGACTTTTGTGGTTTGACATGACAGCAGTACTGTTATATCAGTAAAATTCATGGCAGAGGTGATAATGCAACGCATCTTGGTCTGCGGGTCGTTTTGTGGCTAGACAGACAGAATGGACAGAGAGATAGACGTGCATTTTCTGTCATATCATATTCCCATGGAGGTTTGAAGTTTTGAGATTTTTCCCTTTTTATTCCTTTTTTTCCCTAGTGGAATTCATGGCACTGGTACAATTTCATATGCAGTCCACCCAAATCTGCTGATACTTATCTGGCAAACTCCTTGACTCTGCACAAAAACCTATGCGCTGCCAAGGCCTTTAAATGTAGGGGGAGGAGGGGAACAAGACATAAAACAGTTACCACTAGGATGATTGGAGGATTCAAATGGACAGGAAAAAGTGAACATTTGCGTTGTGGGGTGGAAACTCATGACTTGAGATCTGGAGTCCATGGGTCTATTAAAAGAGCAAGCCAGTTTTTGATGGAGAGACCAAGACAGACAGAACAGCAGACTGTGAGAAGAGTTCAAAGTGGTCAGATAAAAAGGGAACTAGGTCAGTGGTACGTAGACAGAGTCTAACATCACATGCCACTTATCACCTATTGCTCTCTCGCTTTCTGTTCTTACAACTTTTTCATGTCTCACATAAAACGTGCTGCTGACATGACCTGAGAGGAGTACACACAGAGTAGCCACTCACTCTGGGGCCAATGCTTTATGAGTCAACTTTTTGGGTCTACATAACTATATTATTACATCAGTAAAATCTATGGCAGAGGTGATAATGCAACCCAGCTCATACTGCAGATCGTTAAGTGGTTAGACAGACAAAATGGAAAAAGGGATGGATGTACGCTTTCTTTCATGTCATACTGCCATGGAGTTTTTAAGGTTTTGGAGTTTGTTGCTGTTGAAGTTGTTTTTCAAGTGGGATTCATTGCACTGGTACAGTTTTAAATGTATTCCACACGAATCATTGGACAACGTCTTTGATCCTGTACAAAATCCATATGCATCGGGAAGGCCTGGAAATGAGGAGGGGAACAGGACCCATGAAACCTGATGTCACTAGAGAGAGACTGGAATATCAAGATGGGCAACAAACAAGCCAACTTTTTGGATTTGTGGTCGGACTTCATGATATCAGATCTTGAGTCAATGGCTGTACTAAAAGAGCAAGCTGTCTTCTGATAGAGAGACAATGACGACAGAAAGGGAAACTGTAAGAAGAATTAAAAGTGAACATGTGAAAAGGGAGCGAAGCAAGCGACAGAATCTAACGTTACATACCACTTATGACCTTTTGCTCTCTTTCTGTCCTTACAACAACCTTTTCGTGTCCCACATAAAATGTGTTGCAGACATAATGTGAGAGGATGACCACACTGGCAAGCCACTCAAATTGGGGCCAGTGTTTATCAGTTAACTCTCGGGGTCTGATGCAGCAATATTCATCATCATCATCATCATCAAGTGCCTTGCCACATGGCGTTGGCGATCATGGCCTTCCATCTGTTTCTATCCCTTGTTGCCTCAAGCACCTCTTTCGCCCTCTTTGTCTTCAGCCACTCTGCAAGTCCGTCCAATATTTTTTCCCTGGGTCTACCTGGTGCTCTCTTTCCCACCAGCTTTCCTGTTGTGACGAGGTGCTCCATTACACTTTCCTCATAAAATGACCTATAAATGTTGGGCAATATTATTACACAGTAAAATCCATGGCAAGGTGATATTGCAACCGAGTTCGGGCTACAAGCTGTATTTAGACAGACAGAATGGAAAAAGTGATTGGACAGGCAGAATGGAAAGAGGAATGGATTTGTGCTTCTGTTATATCATATCCCCATGGAGTTTTGAAGTTACAATATTTCTTACAATGGGAATCATTGTACAATGTCTTATGCGCTCCACATAAATCTGCCAGGTATTATCTAGAAAGCGTTTTGATCCTGCTCAAAATCCTATGTACTGGTCTTCAAATAAGGATCAGAACAGGACCTCTGAAACACTAATACTACTAGAATGATGGCAGCAAACAAGCTAACTTTTACGTTGTAGGGTGGGGATTCGTCACATCAGATCTTGAGTCCAGGGCTATAATAAACGAGTGAGGCAACATGTGGCAAAACAGAAAAGCAGACAAAAGAAGAGTGCAAAGTGGTCATGTAAAAAGGGAGCCAGGTAAGTGACAGGCAGAATTTAACATTACATACCGCTTATCACCCTTTGAACTTTGCTTCTTTTCTTTCAACATTTCATGTCCCACATATAAAGTTTTGCAGACATAACTTGAGAAGATCCCACAAAAGGCAAGTCACTCAGTCTGGGGCCAATTTTTCTTTATCAGTCAACTTTCGGGGTCTGACATAGCAATATCATTACATCATAAATTCCATGGGAGAGTTGATTATGCCACACAGCTCAGTTTGTCTGTCGTTAAGAGGTTTGACAGACTGACTGGAAAGAGAGATTGACGTGCAATTTCTGTCATATGTTAGTTCCATGGAGATTTGAAGATATGGGATTTTTTTCCTGTTTGTTCTGTACCTTTTTTCAAGTGGGATTCATGGCACCGGTACAATTTCATATACGCTCACCCAAATCTGGTGACAATTATCTAGAAAAATCTGCTGACAATTATCTAGCAAACTATTTGATCTGGCACAAAAAGACCTGTACGCTACCACGATCTTGGAATGTGGAAGGAAACAAGACTCACGAAATACTATTACCACTAGGGTGGTTGTAGGATTAAAATGGGCAGCAAAGAAATAAACTTGTATTTCGTAGGGTGGAAACTTGTGACATTAAGAATCTTCTATTACAAAAGCAAGCCAGCTCCTGATAGAGAGACAAATACAGAGAACAAAGAAGACAGTTTAAACAGTGCTACATGGTCAATAAAAAGGAGCCAGGAAAGCTGTTGGCAGGACGGAAAACATTACACGCCCACTTTTCACCCTGTGCTCTCTTTTTTCTGTCCTTGCAACAACACCTTTTAAGCCCCACATAAAACGTGCATCAGACATAACCTGAGAGGATCACATGCAGACAAGCCACTCAGTGTGGGGCGATGTTATATCAGTCAACTCTTAAAGGTCTAATGTAGCTATGGTATCATGTTAGTCAGATCCATGGCTGGGATGATGATGGAAACCAGCTTAGTCTGCAGATTGGTAAGTAGTTAGACAGAAATAATAGGAGGGATGGATTTGTACTTTCATATCATATTCTCATGGAGTTTGGGATTTTTTTCAAAGTTGAATTTATTGTAGAAAA
>CM060307.1:40669779-40672279 GCA_030674185.1 Monoplex corrugatus | reverse complement strand
TGAAGCTGGGCGGTAAACAAACTAACTTTCATTTTTCTGGAATGTCATTGAACTCGAGACAGCAATCTTGAGTCCACGGCATTATCAAAAGAGCCAGCTGATCCGCATTTCTATTAAAGTCAGAAATCTGCTCTCACATATGTCTAAATCTTCCACTGGAAGGAAAGTCTGTTGGTCTTTGTGTCTAAATCTCAGCATGTACTCGATGCAGATATAAAACAATACACAGTCATTTCTACTCTCGGTGAGAAGGTTCTTCTCTTATTAAGCAAAGTGTACTGTGTCCCAAATGTTTACACAAAGTTTATCATTAGATTACACATATTTACATCAGTTATTTCAGTCATTCTCTTCGTTTTTATCTGCTTAACTAGAGTAGGAATTATTACAGTGTTTGTAGATACAATACATCAATGATACACATTTTCAACATTCACAGCATCCAGCCCTTTAATATAGTTTTTAAGGGTCATAAATGGACAGTTGTTGTCCTATCAGCACAGTTCGGCTGTCAAAGATCTCTTGCGATCAATGGATTCTCTTTAGGAATCAGGGATGCTGTCAAGTTCATAGTGTCGGTGGTACTTTCAATCTAGCTGAGAGACCTAACCACTATTGTCAACAGTAAGGGGCAAAGTAGGCAATCCCCTGCTTATACGGATTTATACACTAATCAACAGTCACCAGTTTTATCTACTACTCTTATCAGTATGGTCTGTGCACGTTGATTTGATGCAGCAGTAGACAACATCTTTCATATCTGACTCTGAGGCAGAAGCAGTCCAGTTATGCTGAGATTAATCTATCGTTTAATACTTTCTGCTATCAAGTTCTATGTTAACACTGATCCAGGATTCTTTCAAAGCTTCTTGAAACCTGAGACCTCTTTCCCAGCAGCTGGCAGGGCATCTTTCAGCTGGACCCACCAGTCTGTCGTCCCTGGCACCGGTTCAGCCAAGCTCGAGAATCTCTTGCTCGGAAAATTTTGGAGTTGAACCCCTGTGTTAGGGTATTTCAATATACTGGTGTCATAGCTTAATTTTTGTTTGCTTTTTCTTTCTTTCGGTTTGAACTTGAGCTTTCCTGTAGCTAAGCGGTAGTCACTGCACACACCTACTCTATGGTACACACGTACGTCCTGTTAAAACAAATGTTATCCATTTCGGCCCATCTGCAGTGTGATCAACCTGTGTCTGTGTCCTGGGGTCGTTGGAGGTACATGCGATCTTTTGGGTGTATCTGTAATAGAACAGAGTAGGGTCGACCTTCATATCACTCAAGGCGCAGACTTGCACAAAACGGTCACCATTACTTATCTGCTTGCAGTTAGTCATGTAGACCAGATACATGCTCAAAACCAGACTGATCCTCTCCCACATATGCGTTCAAGGCCTCCCACCCTCACCGTCATTATCAGTAAGACCATCCGCTATCCGACACCTACAGCCGCTGGAGTAGTAACGGTCGCCACACCATGAAGGTGGAAGTCGTCTTTCCCAGCAACAATTTATCAGAAGATGAAACTCTGTTCTTGAAGAAGTAACTGCAAATCGCGCAAACTGATGTAGGTTACTTTCATGATCTGCTTATTTGTCGAAGTAAAATGTTATCGATTCAATCAATGTATAAAATTATAATACTGTAATATCATAAAATGCGTGAGCAGCAACAAACGAAGCTTATGGAGTGCTAACAAACGATATAGACACAACAACGACAACTTCAGTAGCAACAACAAAACAACAACAAAACAACAATAACAACAACAACAACGACAACAAAACAAGAACAACAAACAACAACAACAACAACAACAGCAGCAGCAGTAGCAACAACAACAAGAACAACAAGAACAGCAACAACCACCAAACAATTCCATTCATCAGCAGAGGGGGAAAGATATATCATGTGTGCAACACAAACACAAACTAATACATGAGTCAGTTTCTCCAGAAAAAAAAGGGTGTTTTGTTGCCGTTAGTTTTTCCCATTTTAGTGTTCTTATTTCGTTGCTGTCTTTTGTGTACGCTGGACAATGGCCAACTGAGCGAAAAATTGCGCCTGTCTTATGTTTTAATTGAAACACGCGAACTTGTTTAACATTAATTATGTATTTCTGGTTTCTCATTGCTGAATACCGACAGTTACATTGATGCTGTCTTAATATGAAAACTAACAACAATATGGTCACTTGTTGTGTAGTCATTCTCTTTATTTATTTCATAAATAACAACCATGACAACAAACAAACAAACATAAGCTGGGTCAAGGTCTTGAACAAAAATATTCATCTACAGGGCAATGCTCCCTGGCTCCGTACTCCGTCGAGGATATCATGAAACAACTTGCGCATGAAGAATTGCTCAGTCGACCAGCAGGCAATGACATTGCGGCTATGAAGGATAGACATACCATTTCCCCATGACAGCGATAATACAGAAGAATATTTTCCCAATGTCTTTGACGTCCATGCCATGACTCATAGACTGATAAAAAATCG
>CM060307.1:40632279-40664779 GCA_030674185.1 Monoplex corrugatus | reverse complement strand
CTTTTGCCATAGCTGCTGTTGTTATCATGATATTGTTGAATCTCACTCAAAAAGTTGACAGATAAAACTTTTGTTTGAGTATTAAAATTATATTCGTAGTGAACATGATATTTCTACATGTGTTCAATACAAGCCTGCCAGCAATGATGTTGGTGACTTCATGGTCCTCTACCAAGCTATACATGCAGACAAGCTGTTACAACGGATAGGACAGGGGATATAAGATTCTATGAAACACTAAGCTGGCCTCCGCGAGTAATTGTCATTCACATTAAGATTTTGTAGCAAACAAGTAAAAGTGTAATTTCCTCTGGACATGAAAGGGACGCACCACACCTTAAGTCTATTGCTGCTATAATGGTTTCAACCCAGCCAACAGAAAGAATGTCAACAATACCGGATGGTCTAAGGCAGCCTTCCAACCATGTACTGCTTAGGTCTGATGTGGATGAATTACCATAATAGCAGGAAACCATCTGACTTCAAACTGCCATTGTGATCGTTTGAGCTACAGCTATCAAACCTATGATATTTCAGCAATCAGCGATAGTGCATTTGTTTCTTTGTATGGTCTCATTTTGCACGTCGCTTTAATGACCACAAAAGCTGAAATACTTTCCACAATGTTAAGATGATTATTACAGGTGGGATTATGATCACGATGCTATGTGGTTCCATCTAGTATCGAATCTGCGCGACAGGGCTGTACTCTCCGCTTACTGTCTTAATGTATTCTCTCGTCAAGCAGGCATGAGAGATACAGACACCTGCTGCGTTGATCAACTCCCAAAGTGACGCATTGGTGAAGTGGGTGAGACTCGATTGTGTGGTCCCAGTCTTTGCAATGAATCTACAGCAAGCTCAACTCTGGGTAGGAGCCAGATGGAGCAGCAAAAGAAAACCCACGACGATTTTGAGAAGACATAGCAAGAAGTCATGGTGATCAGTAAAAAACATGAAATCCCTTCAGGCAAAATAACAGCAAATGGCACAACCTTGACACAGGTTGATGAATTTAAATACCTGGGAACGATCATCTCATCAGACGGCAGATGCACATCAGAAATAGCCGGCAGAATCGGCCAAGCCAAAACAACATTCAAGAAGATGACAAGCATTCTTACCAACAAATGCCTCTCAATTAACATCAGGAAGAGAGTTCTTGAATGTTATATAGAACCAATACTGTTGTACAGATGTGAGGCGTGGACAGTCAACAAGCTAAGCCAGAACAAGATTGAGACAGCCGAGATGTGGTTTCTAAGAAGAATGTTGAGAGTTCCATGGACGGCAAAGAAAACAAACGAGACAATCTTGATGGAGGCAGACACAAGTAGATCACTCATAAGGAAGATTAGGAAAAGACAGGCAACATTTATAGGCCATTTTATGAGGAAGGGGGATTTGGAGCACCTGGTCACAACGGAAAGCTGGAGGAAAGAGAGCACGAGGTAGACCCAGCGAGAAAATGCTGGACGGACTTGCAGAGTGGCAGGGGACGAGGAGGGTGGGGGAGATGCTAGGGGGGGGGGGGGGCAACGAGAGATAGAGACAGATGGAAATCCATGATCGCCAGCGCCATGCGGCAGGGCACCTGATGATGATGATAGCTAGAAGTAACAACATAATAACCTAAATGTCTCACCGGTAGCATAATGCAAATGGAAGTAAGAGTATAATGCCTAGTCTCTCTCTCATCAATAAGGTAGCATAATAAGAAGTAATAATCATGAAGACGTGACAGTGCATACCTGAAAGTACAAGACTAATGGTGCGAAAATGGAGAGGGGTGTGTTGTCATCAAAGAGAAAGTAGACAGCTCTAAAGGAGCCGTGTAAACAGCTTCAGCTGACCAGCTTCAGCTGGTCACTGTCTGTCCTAACTGCTTCAGGGACGATCGTGTTCATGAATAAAGTAATGCGAGAAGACCAGAAACTGCTGACAGTAATGCACGCATCAAGCACAATCGTTGCTCGCAGTTTGGGTTAATTTCCAGCCAAATAATTTACAGTTATGGGAATAGTAGCTCACTAAATAACAGAACGAATGATAAAAACGAGACTGGTTCTTATTCATGCGTCCATTTGTTCAAGATCAGAAAAATCGCCTGAGGCCTTTTGCTTGTTGTTTATTCATCCTGCGAGTGCTGGAATCGTTACCCGGTAGGAATGCACCAATCTTCTTCCTTGATTGTCCCATTACTCTGTGATTCATGTCACTGTGGACACAATTTCAACTCCTTGTTCTTTTTTTTATTTTCTAAGGATTATTTTACATGAGCAGATTTCTTTTGTGCTCACCTTGTTCGGTCCCATTTTCTACGCCACCTTAGCGGTCACAGAAGCTGGCACAGTTTTCACAAAGTGATGGTGACGTTGACTATGAGGATAATAATCATGATATTATAGAGTTCCATCTAGTATTCAAACTGCGTAACAGGGCTGTACTCTACGCTTACTATCATAACATATCATAGCGTCAAACAGGCCCGGGAGGTACAGACTCCTGCGGTGCTGGTCACAAGATTTGAACAACACCCTCAACGACGCATCCGTGAAGTGGATGAGGTGAGACCCGAGTGTGTGGTTCCAGTCTTCCCAACGCGCCCATAGCGGGCTCAACTCTGGGTAGGAGCCGGTTAGAGCCGAAAAATCCCACAACGATTTTTGAAGCGACTGATGGGGATTCGAACACACAACTTTCCAGTCTGCAGTCCTTTGAGCTAATCACTACACCATGGTGACTGGTTAACTCGACCTGTTCTTTTGTGCTGACGTAGGAACACTGAATGTAGTATAATCTGTGAGAGTGTAGTGCTTTGGTCTTCGCGTTGTGGCCGTGATAACTCAAGTTTGATTTCTGGTCACTGGAGAAAGCTGGGCTGGTTAGCTCTTGTCGCGAAGTTACGTACTCAAGATATGATGTCTCGAGTTTAAACCCTGCCAGCAACATTAAAACTGGTCTTTTTGCAGGTGATATTTATGCTCCAATCATTCTAGTGGTGTCAGCTCAGTGTTTCAGAGGTCATGTCACCCTAACCCATACCAACGCCCACCCGCTCATTTCAAGATTTTGCCAACGACCAGGGTTTTGCGTAGGTTCACGTATTATGACAGATATCAGAAAGCAAATTGGACTTGTTTGCATGCTATCAATTCCTTGCGAATAAACTCTAAACTCAGTCTGTTAACTGTGAAACTTCTGTTCAGTCGTCCTCCTTTTCAAGCTCTCTCTCTCCCTCTTTCCCCCTCTCTCTCCCTCTTTATTTCTTTCTCTATCTATCCTATCTATCCATCTGTCTATCTATTATCTATCTATCTATTTAACTGTCTATCCATCTGTATGTCTTTCTCTCTTTCTGTGACGTGTGTTGACAGTAAACAGCGTGCGGATAGCAGCACGGCATGATATTCGTTTAGATAACTGATTGCTGTTCACTGTGAAATGTATATATACTGTAGTCAGTTGAGAATCAGACAGCGACGAGTAAAGACGAAGAAGCATTGCCCTGTCTTCCGAGTTGGCTGTAGAAAGAACGAAACATGGTGTCAGAATCGTGATTACGAACTCCAACAAAAATCCAGAATATTGAAGACTAAAGTTCAACCATGGAAGATGAACAAGAAGAGAGAAGAGCCAGTCGACGACATGCCAAGATTCCCTTGCCTCCTAAACTTGATGTGAATGGAGGAAACCTGCAGAGCAGCTGGAAGAAATTCAAGAGGCTTTGGAACAGCTATGAAATTGTGACAACACAGACAGAAGAAGACTCAACGTACAGAACAGCAGTTTTTCTTTCTTGCATCGGGCTGGATGCTATGGACATCTATGAAGGATTGGCATTTGCTAATGAAGCTGAAAGAAATGACATTGACACTGTTCTCCAGAAATTCGAAGAATACTGTGTGGGTTCAACCAATGAAACTTACGAAGCATTCAGATTCAACTGCAGACATCAAGCAGCAGGAGAATCTATCGAACAGTTTGTAGCAGAACTGCGGAGACTGATCAAGACCTGTAACTATGGTACACTGGAAGATAGACTGTTGAGAGATCAAATCGTACTGGGTGTACATGACGAGACTCTGCGATCAAAATTACTGGAAGTGCGACAGCTGACATTGACTGCATGTATTGATATGTGCAGAGCGCATGAATCAAGTCAACAACAAACCGTCCAAATGATGAGAAAAACGCAGGACTCGCAGGAACTCCAAGTTTTCAAAGAAAAGAAGACAGCAAAGCAGTATAGCAAAGGAAACAAACCAGAGTACAGAGAGAAATGCGGATATTGTGGTGGAAAGCACCCGTGAGCAAAAGAGAAATGTCCAGCATTTGGAAGAAAATGCAAAGCTTGTGGAGGAAATAATCACTTTGCTTCATGCTGCAGAACACCCAAGAAAAATCAAAAGAAAACAAGAGTTCGGCACTTCGAAGAAGAAGAGACTGACACTGAAAGCGATAATGAAATCCTCGGGATCGAAGACAAAACCAGAAAAAAGGAGAGAAATATACGAGCAAAAATGCTGATAAATGAGATGCCGGTAACATTTCTTCTTGACATAGGTGCAACAACAAACGTGATGTCTGAGAGCCTGTACAGAGAAGTCACAGGAGATGAAAGAAAGTCTGATTTGCAAGAGACGAAGAAGAAGCTGGTGATGTTCAATGGAACAGAAATGAAGCCTGTGGGGAAGATAGTGCTGCGAGTGAAAAACCCCAAGAACAGAAGGAAATACAAAGTCAACTTCGCGATCACCAAAACGGACTGTAAGCCAGTACTGGGACTGAAAGCTGTACAGCACATGCAATTGTTGACGATCAATGAACAGAACATTGCAACATAGCGGCGAATCAGAAAGAGGAGGAAAATGCAAAAGATATGCTCACAAAGTACAACGATGTCTTTGAAGGAGAAGGAAAACTAGAAGGGAAATTACACCTAGAAACAGACCCCAGTATTGCTCCAGTGAAGATGCCCTGCAGAAAGTGGCCGATAGCAGTGCAAGAGAAAGTGAAGGACGAGCTGAAGAGGTTGAAAAAACTGGACGTGGTCACTAAAGTAGACACGCCAACGGACAAGCGTGGATCTGAGATGCACCTGGCTGACACCCTCAGCAGAGCAGTCTGTGGAAAAGCGGAACAGCAAGTCACCCACAAGGAAGCCGTTTTCCTCACAGACCTGGAGAAAACAGACTCATTGGAAGAACTGGCCATCAGCCAAGAGAGACTGAACAGTCTGCAGCAAGCAACTCAGGAAGATGCAACCATGAAAACCCTGAAAGCTGTCATTCTACAAGGCTGGCCAGAGGAGAAACAACAACTTTCAATACAGTTACAAGAATACTTTCCTTTCAGGGAGGAACTGTCAGTCCACAACGGACTTGTCTTCAAAAGCCACAGAGTAATTGTACCTGAAAGCGAAAGAGCAGACATCCTTGAGAAACTTCATGCAAGCCACTCAGGAATTCAGAGCTGCATAAGAAGAGCACGTGAGGTAGTCTACTGGCCCGGGATGAACATGGACATTGAAGATTTTGTCAAAACATGCAGCGCCTGTAACAATACCAACGTGGTCAGCAGAAGGAACCACTTATCAGTACAGAGATCCCTGACCTGCCCTGGCAACACATTGCTTGTGACATCTTTGAACATAATGGCAATGAATACCTGGTCACGGTCGATCACTACTCTGATTTCTTTGAGATTGATCGGTTACAAACAAGAGAATCCAAAGAGGTCATCATCTGTCTGAAGAGACACTTGCAAGACACGGAATACCAGAACGCCTGACAACAGACTGTGGAACTCAATTCACATCAAACCAGTTTGGAAAGTTCAGAAAAACATATGGGTTTGAACACGTAACAAGCTCACCACACTACCCTCAGTCCAATGGAAAAGCAGAGAGCGCGGTGAAGGCTGCAAAGACGTGCATGAAGAAAGCAGAACACAACAATCAAGATCCCTTCCTCGCTCTACTTGAGCTGAGAAACATCCCGACAGAGACTGTAAACAGTTCGCCTGCTCAGAGACTGTTCGGCAGAAGAACACGAACACAAGTGCCGACGTCAAAGACATTACTCCAACCTACAGTTGTACCAATCAAGAAAGAACTTGAGAAAAGGAAACTGAAGCAAGCGCACTACTACAACAGAAGCGCAGTTGAGCTGACAGAACTGAGTCCGGGACAGATTGTGAAATTCCAACCTCCAGGATCCAAAAAGTGGATCAGGCCAAAGTAGACCAACAGGTGAACATCCGGTCATACAACATTCGCACAGAGGACGGACGTCAGTACAGAAGGAATCGTCGTCAGCTACGAGACACAACAGAAACGGAGCTTCTAGCAGACAATCAACCCTCAACGACTTGTCCAGAGAAGGATAATTTCTGGAAGACATCAGGAAAGCGACACATCGGGCAAGCAACAGCAAATCATCATTCCATCAAAACAGATGCTGGAAGACAACAAGAAAACTGGAACTGGAACAGATGTCAGGACGCCAGCATCGTCTGTCCATGAGAACTCATCTGATCAGTCACCAGTCATCAAAATGTCTGAGACAACCAGCATCAAGGAGCCAGATGAAGTTATCAAACAAACAGGGACAGGACAACCCGAACCAGTTAGTTCTCCTTACATAACAAGATTGGAAGGCAAAGCAAAAGGCCAGATTTCCTGAAATATGAATGAAACTGAAGGCTCTACCACAATCAGATAAACTGAAAGCATTGCGAAATATGGACATGATGATGATGGATAGTATAATGATCCGAGATAAAATGAGGTGAATGAATGATTGGGCCCTGTGCGTGAGAGAAAGAATGAGTGTTAAGTTAATGCTGTGATAAAGGTGGGAAACACATTTATTTCGTATGGACTGAAAGATAGGAAAAATGATTGATTTTGTTTCCTTAAAGAAAGGGAGATGTGACGTGTGTTGACAGTAAACAGCGTGCGGATAGCAGCACGGCATGATATTCGTTTAAATAACTGATTGCTGTTCACTGTGAAATGTGTATATACTGTAGTCAGTTGAGAATCAGACAGCGACGAGTAAAGACGAAGAAGCATTGCCCTGTCTTCCGAGTTGGCTGTAGAAAGAACGAAACACTTTCTGTCTATCTGCCTCTCTTTCTCCCTCCCTCTCTCTTTTTCTCTTCTTCTTCTTCCTCTCTTTCTTCTTCATTCATTATGCATTTTCGTTGTACTTTATCCATTTTATTCTTTCTGGTTGGAATTTTCTTTAAAGTGAGAACCATAGATAGAAAACAATATCTGACAGGGAGAAAAAGTCTGGTCTTTAAGCTGTTTGATTTTGTTTGTTTGTTTATTTCTTAATTTGTCTCCTCCATAGATTTGCATGGACGAAAACGTTGAAACTAAGATCAGATAACACATAGACACGCACACACACACACACACACACACACACACACACACACACACACACACACACACACACGCACGCACACACACACAAATGCACGCACAATCACACACACACACACACACACAACACACACACACACGGATGCATGCACAAGCACACACACACGCACACACACATACACACATACACACGCACACACATACACACGCATGCACACATACAGACGCACACACACACACACCACACACACACACACACACACACACACACACACACACACACACACACACAATGAGTCAGCCACATCAATGATGTACAGTCCCCAAAGTAATCGTTTTCTCCTCTCTTATTTCTTTTCCTGGTGACTGGGGCATACGTTGATAATCTATTTTCTGATGCTGCCTGTCAGTGTGACAGATCACCAAGGTGAGACTGGTGGCAGATCAGCAAAACAATATTCAGTGCACTGTTGAAGAAAACCCACAGCCACCCTATTGTGCCTTTGCCTGAAGCCGATTTGTCTCGTGCTTGGCAAGTTTAGACTTGGCTGATTCTTTCCCCTCCCTCAGGCCCTCGTGTTTTCTGAAGTGATAATGAAAGCGATGAACCTGAATCTCCAGAGACGAGACTTCAACGTCCGTTTGAGCTAGTCCTGAAAAGAACTCTGGGTCCAAACAGATTCGCTCCATTTCTTTACACATTTCCGCACTTTCTACAAAATGAGCAGTGTGAATGGCTGCCCTTGACCTCGTGACGTTCGGTGGTTAGTTTGTGAATCGCCTTTGTGTTATCTGCTCACAACTGGAGAAGTCCGTCAGAAGTGAGGGAATGAAAAGTGATGTGAAGCTCTGTTTTTCCTATTTCTCTCATCTACTTCATCCTGTTTGTTTTTTTTCCATTGGTAGAAAGCATCAGTCTTGTTCTTCTCTGAGATAGTCCTATTTCTTCTTTGACTGATGTCGTTCGTATTCGACCCTTTAAGGTGAATGTATGGTGGCTTTTTCTTGTCACGGTACCACTTTCACCAACACAGATTTTTTTTGCTTCATTACTCTAAAAGGCTTGTTCATAAAGATAGGTCTTAGGGGCCTCTGAGATTTTTATATTTTCCAGGACATAAGATACCAGTGGCAGTAGCTTCACCACATAGTCTGTCATCCTGTTCGTTTGCTTTAATGCCAAACACTGACAATATCACTTTAAGATATGTCTTTGCAAGCAGCATCAGATCGTTGCTATGCGATGGCATAAAGCTGTATATGATGAGAAGCTAAAGCAACAAACGAAACACAGTGGATAGATGTAAATGACATAGTTTGAAAAGAACAATTCTCAAATGGCAGGGTAAAAGAAAAGTAATTCAGTTGAGCACATAGTTCTGATATGAAACAAAACATTTACTAAGTGATAGGCTGAAACGAACATCACTGAACAATTATTTCCTTTCCCTTTTCCCACCTCTACTGCAATAATTTTGTTGATCGCTGACATCGAGTGTCGCAGACAGTCTACGTGATTCACACACAACCCAGTCACTCAGTATGATTATATCAGTCGATAGTTTGGGTCTAGCATGGCATTATCATTATCATAAAAAGCAACCAGGTGGACATGTTAATCCAAACCACCTCAGTGTGCAGCTTAGTGATCAACCAGACAGGTAGGGGACCGAGATGCTTTCTTTCTTATACTCTTCTTTTCAGGGGAAGTGGTAGGTGTTGATTTGACTAACAGAATGAAACAGACCACCACACTTATTGCTGATAATATATGACTGAGAAAGTGAGAGATACACACACAGACGAAACAAATACGAAACAGATGAAGAAGAAACAAAACCAAAGACTTCGAGAAAGCGACAAACAAAATATATATAGCTCTTGTTGTTAAGTACTATGGACCCCAGAAATCGTTATATGTTTATTATTTGGTAGTAGCATAAATAGAGAGAGAGAGAGAGAGAGAGAGAGAGAGAGAGAGAGAGAGAGAGAGAGAGGAGAGAGAGAGAGTGGAAATCAACAAAGATTCAAGATACAAGGAGCTTTTTTCCTTTGCTGCTTTATCTTCTCCATCCCAAACAGGTCCAAGCAGCTATTCTCAGCTTAGTAATTAAACTCATGAAGGAGCAGCTAATATCCTTCTGGTCTGTATAAAAGAACATTCTATTACACTGCCAACCTTCTGTGTGATTCAGCACAGCATCAGATGATTCTTAGCCTGCAATTAATGGAACTATTGTGTCAGTTTGGACAGCTGGAAACAAGTGTTAGTTCCAGCATTTATCAAGTTTGATGAGTGGATGGTGGTTGGGGGTGGGGAGTGAAACGAGTGTGGCATTGTGAAAAGGAGAGAGGCTTTACAGTAACCCTTCAGAATTTCATGATCAGTCCAATTTCTGCTCTCCTCCCTCCACCCCCACCCCCACCCCCCCACATTATGAAATTGAAACCTAAGCAAGCTGATCTACCACCAGTGACTACTTGATCTTGGGGATTTTCCTTTGACGTCATTCTGCTGTTACAATCTCATGAGTTTTTTGTTACTGATCAATCCATGAAAGAAGGTATCCTGTATCACTAAAAAATGTTTGGTTTGTTGCTGTTGTTGTTGCTATTGTTGTTGTTTCTGCTGTTAAATTTTGTTGTTGTTCCTGCTATTCAGTTTGTTCTTGTTGTAATTACCAATTCTTTCTACCCTTGTGTGTGAACCCCCCCCCCCCCTATCTCTTGTTCTTTGTATACCTCTAATAATCCAAGCATTTTAAACACATTTTGAAACGCTGAAGGACAATGCTTATGGGTAAATGCCATAATGCCATACCCTAACTTCTTTCTACCTTTATGTGTGAACCCCCTCCCCCCTATCTCTTCTTCTTTGTATACCTCTAATAATCCAAGCATTTTAAACATATTTTGAAACGCTGAAGGACAATGCTTATGGGTAAATGCCAAATAGTAATCACACGCATTTCAATAGTGTAAACATAAGAAATTTGTAAGCCATACATAACAAAGGCACCTTCTTAATCTTCAGCAAAGATATTCCCAGAATAGTATAATATTCAATACCACAAATAATTATCCTCACCATTTATTTCTAAGTCAGCTGACTGGGGCAATGTAAATATTTTCACCATCTTATGGAGTTGCCTGTCAGTGTCATAGATCACCAAGGGGACAGTAATGGCAGAACAGCAAACTAGTTTTTTACACCCACACACACTTCTTAAGGGCACTGCTGAAGAAGAACCACAGTCACTGCACTCTTAGCTGAAACTGGACCATCTCGTGCTTGGCTATTTTAGACTTGGCTGATTTTTTCCCCTTCCCTCAGGCTGCAGTGTTTTCTGAAGTGATAATGAAAAGGATGAACCTGAATCTCCAGAGACGAGACTTCCACTTTCCTCTGAGCTAGTCCTAAAAAGGAACATTGGGTCCAAACAGATTCGTTCATTTTCCCTCCACACTTTTGCATTTGCCACAAATTGAACTTCGTGATTGGCTGTGCCTGGCCCCGTGACGCTTCGCATTTGCGTGTCACTCTTGTGTCGTCTGCTCGTAACTTGAGATGTCTTTTGTCAAGGAAAGAGTACTAAGTGGCAGGGTTAACTATTCATTTCTTCTGCTTTGTCATTAAGGAATCTCTTTTTTATTCTGTTCTAGGCAAACGAAAAACAGGATAGAGCAAAGCCATTTTCCTCAGGTTGATTATACATATAGCATGATTTGTATACATTTCTGTAGTGCATGATTGTAATTTTCGTAGTGCATAGACAAACGTACGTTTCTATAACAACCACGTATCCAATGTGCTCTACATGATTTGCTCCTCTCCCCCCCTCTTTCTTCCTCTCTCTCTCTCTCTCTCTTTGTCTCTCCTTTCCTCTCTTTCTCTTTCTGTACGTCCATCTGTCTTTTTCTGTCTCTTTCCGTGTGCCTCTTTCTGTCTTTTCCTCTCTCTCTTTCTCCCTCCTTCCCCCTCTCTCTCACTCTCTCCCACTCTCTCTCACTCTGTTTCAATCTCTTGCATATAGAATGGCGTGTAACATCAAACCTGACACTGAAATATCAGGGAATGAGAGAGCACATTAGCTGGTGAGGAGAGACCAGGAAGACCAATAATGCTACAGTGTCAATGTCAGCTACATTGGGAAGAGGAGCATCATCTGATTACTCCTTTCGCCACAAACAGAAAGAGATGAACAACACTGTTCGTCCAGAGAGTAGCAAGTTGTCCCAATAAAGCTCTACAATAGTCACAACTGACACAATGCACACATGAAACTGAAATTTCAGACTGACATCTTTACCGTCCTCTTTTGTGGTCAAGAAGACCAGACAGCTGAACAAATAGAGAGCGATGTCACCTTTATCAATGGGACATACAGGGAAGTGTGGTCACTAAGTTCGATGGCTGCTGGCAGGAATTGAAAAAGATTACCATATTCTTTGCCAGCTGTGACCTGTCTGTTGTAGATGGAAGACATAAACAAGAATATCTACCATCATCATCATCATGTGCCCTGTCACACGGCGTTAGCGATCATGACTCTCCATACAAATCTATCTCTTGTCGCTGCAAGTACATCTCCCACCCTTTATGTCCTCAGCCACTCTGCAAGTCCATCCAATATTTTCTCCTGGGTCTACCTGGTGTTCTCTTTCCCTCCAGCTTTCCTGTTGTGATCAAGTGCTCTAATTTCTCTTACCTCATGAAATGTCCCACAAATGTTGCTTGTTCTTTCCTAATTTTCTTTAGTAATATTCTTCTTGTGTCTGCCTCCTTCAAGACTATCTTGTTTGTTTTCTTTATAGTCCATGGATCTCTCAACAATCTTCTTACAAACCACATTTCGGTTGCCTCAATCTTGTTCTGACTTTGCATCTGAGATAAAAAAATAAAAAAAGACATTACTTCTGTTCTCGTCGACAATATTTCGAGAAAACATTTTGCTGGATTACGTGGACTTTTGTGCCCTGTTCTGGTTGTGAACGTAGTTTCAGTGAGTTTGAATGTGTAATGGAGAGCTGAAATGAGGAGCGTGGGGGAAGTGACACTGGAATCATGTACAAGATGGAGGAGGAAAAGCTTATTTTTCAAAAGCAACAGAGTTTATAACCCTATATACCCATGTACTTTCCACTGATGAGGTCATGAGGTTCTACTTGACATAAAGTATTGAGCTAAGTAATGTTTACCCATCATTATCATCTGGCTCTCACTATTATATCTGTCCGTGCATTTGCACAATTTCCCCTGTTGATGGTCTCACTCAGCGGGAACCCTTAGTATTGAAACAACACTGCTAGACATATTGATCTTCCCACCTCAAGTAGACATTGTCAACACCTTCACACGAATTGGGATGGTCAGTATGTCTGCATGTGTGACTTGTTAATAATTGACACAACTAGGAGCGTGGCAGAGTAAAGCTGTCCGTATGATGAATCGATACCGACACTAATACAAAATCATCAAAATGTTAATTTCAGTTTGCTGAAAACTGCTGTAATCAATTTACTGATTTCTATGTAAATACGACAACACTACATATGTCATAAGATGGGGGGGGGGGGGGGGGGGGGGTCTAGAGAAATCAAGGCAAATTCTATATGTCTGTTTACGAACCCTACACTCTGGACAAGTCTTCGGATTTTAGCTAGCATGTCTTTTGATTCTATTATCTAAGCATTTCATTGGATTATCGTATATTGGATTAGCACTTTTGTAAGTTGTTCCACCCAGTGCTGGCTTAATCATGCACGTGGAAACGTGCCACAACCGTAACCAGCATGAGACTGATCAGAAGATGAAATCTACTGGAATAGGCGATGTATACAGTATCTAAGTGAGATGATCATTCCATGACTGATCAGACATTAGGAATAGTATTCTATGAGTTGCAAATTTGTGTGGCTGCTATCTTCAGCTTAAGTACAAAGCTTCCATTTTCGCACTGAGTAAGGTTTCCTCCTTGATTTCCCAGTTTTCTTGTGACCAGAGCAAGAGAAGAGGCTGTTTAAAGAAATGACACATTGTAATTGGACGATTTTTGAGCTGTTGCTAACATTGCAGAAGATGACCAGCATTTCTTGATCAACTGATCGATTAAATGTTGTTAACTTTCCAACAGATGTTTTCTTTGAATACTTCTGAATGACTAATGAACATTAGATAACATTGCAGGATATGGTATCTTCTTATTGACTGGATGGTGAAATCAGACCAAAAAATGCTGGAATGATAAAAAAAGTCTAACTTCACATACACTGCAATGTGTCAGAATAGGTTATCATGTGGAAGAGATACGGACTATGAGGATCGTAAGAACATAGTCAAAAGTTTCTGATCGCAGGTAGAATGGGACTTTGAAACCATAACATATTGGGTAACATGAAGGTGCATTGTTAAAGTTGGATGTTTTTTGTTGTTGTTGTTTTGTTTTGTTTTTGCATTGACCTGCTTTTTCCAACTGAAATGTTAAATGGGTCAAACCTCTTGACATATGGGTCATACATAGTCTATTGTCAATGAAATATCAAAATGTCAAAGTACATTCGATGATGCGGCTGTTAGAAGGGTACATGTCCACTAGGATATCTTGATATGCTGGGTAAAGGGTACAGATTTTTACCACTCTCCCAGGTGAACATGTGTGCAGACCTGTCAATGCCCAAATCTCCTTCATGTGTGCATGCATGCAGAATATCACATATGCACGTTAAAGATCCTGTAAGACATGTCAGTGTCTGGTGGCTTATGGAAACATGAAAAGACCCTACACGCACATCCACGGAAAACGCAGACTGTGGAACAATTCAGTGGAATATGGTCAGCTCGTCTTACAGCTTAGGTTCTCTGTACTCGACTAAAACACTTAGTCTAAATGACAGACAACTACGAGAAACTTAACAGGGAGATTTGTGTGGAATATGTCTTATTCAGCATCATAATGTGCCGTGCCGCATGACGCTGGCGATCATGGCCCTCCATACGAATGTATCCCTTGTCACTGCAAGTACATCTTTCACCCTTTCTGTCCTCAGCCATCCTGCAAGTCCGCCTAATTTTCTGTCTGGGTCTACGTGGTGTTCTCTTTCCTCCAGCTTTCCTGTTATGACCAGGTGCTCTAATTCCCCTTTCCTCATAAAATGACCTATAAATGTTGCTTGTTTTTTTCCTAATCTTCTTTATGAATGATCTGCAGCCTTTGATACCATTGATCATGGTATTCTCCTTTCTAGACTTCATCATACTTTAGGCATCTCTGACATTGCTCTGTCTTGGTTCACTTCATACCTATCCAACAGAAAACAAACCGTTCTCATCAATGGCACTTACTCTCAACCTGCATACCTGACCTGTGGTGTTCCACAAGGATCTGTCCTTGGCCCTGTTCTTTTCACTCTTTACACCTCCCCCCTGTCCACCATCATCAACTCCCATTCTATAAAACACCACTTCTATGCTGATGACACCCAACTTCAAGACAGTGACTCACCTGATAATATACAGCGCCTGTTGACTCGCACCACTGAGTGTTACTCGGACATTAAGAACTGGATGACACACAATAGACTTCAGCTTAATGACGACAAAACAGAAGCTATCCTCATTGGCACCCGTCAGAAACTTTCTCAGCTGCCTCCTCTTTCTCTCCCATTATGTAACACATCAGTCCCAATTTCTGATTCAGCTAAAAACCTTGGTGTCTGCATTGACTCTACCCTCTCCATAAACAACTTTGTTTCTCAAACTGCCAGATCCTGCTACTATCATCTCCATCGTATAAGGCTGATCAGGAAGTATCTCTCTGTCGAAACAACTGCAAAACTCGTTCTCTCCTTCATAATGTCTCGCATTGACTATTGCAATTCACTCCTGTCTGGTCTTCCTGCCTCCACCATTCACATCCTACAGCGCATTCAAAACAATGCTGTACGCCTTGTACTCAAAAAGAAAAAAGCTGACCACATATCTCCTCTCCTGGCACAACTTCACTGGCTCCCTGTATCAAAGCGCATACAGTACAAACTAGACACCATGTGCTACAAAAGCCTCAATAACGCAGCCCCCGATTACCTGTCAAGCCTACTTGAGATCTATCTTCCCTCACGTACCCTCCGCTCTGCCTCCGATCCTCTGACTTTTCGCTTTCCACGCACTAAGCTCAATACCTATGGTCCACGAGCCTTCTCTGTTTCTGGTCCACTCTCCTGGAACAAACTTCCTCTCTCAGTCCGTCAGCAACCTACTTTTGTCTCCTTCAAGTCCGCTCTCAAAACTCACCTTTTCTCCTCCGCATAAAATCCTAACCTCACTCAACCCCCCCCCCCCCCCTCTGCAGCCTGTCTCCGCTCGGAGGGAATCACATGGTTATAATATATAATTGTATATGCTATGCTCTCTATAATTTTCCATTGGTTTTATTCTTGCTTTTATTGCTTTTATTCTTTCTCCCCATTTATAGCCATGCGTGTGTGTGTGTGTGTGTGTGTGTGTGTGTGTGTGTGTGTGTGTGTGTGTGTGTGTGCGTGCGTGTGTGTGCGTGCGTGCGTGCTTGCGTGTGTGTCTGCTTCAGCGCTTAGATTTGATTTTATCAAGATTTTGCGCTATATAAATATTGTAATTATTATTATTATTATTATCTTCTTGTGTCTGCCTCCATCAAGACTGTCTCGTTTGTTTCCTTTGCTGTCCGGCGCACTCTCAACATTCTTCTTAGAAACCCCATTTCGGCTGCCTCAATCTTTGCGTATTGACGGTCCACGCCTCACAACCGTATAACATTATCGGTTCTATATAACATTCAATAACTCTCTTCCTGATGTTAATAGTATATGTCTGATTAGAATTAAAAAAAAACTGCGATCAAATGAGTGATGTGTTTATAATGTATAAAAAAGTGGCAAGAGAATGAGAGAGAGAGAGAGAGAGAGAGAGAGAGAGAGAGAGAGAGAGAGAGAGAGAGAGAGAGAGAGAAAGAGAGAGAGAGAGAGAAGTAGCTAGCTGTAATTTCAGCTTTTGTCTGTTGGAAAGTTTTATGTGCTTAGTAGAGGGATTGTGAATGTGCAGTACTAAAATATCCAATCCTTTCAGGATATCGTTTTGTTCAAATGTGTAGACAGCGCAAAAGGTGTACTTGCATATAATGTGAAGCTACGTTGCGTTTAAATTGTTTTGGATTTGGATTTATGTTAATACTTCGATGGACATACTTTACAAAAATATTGAAATTGTTTGTACAATTTGTATAATGTTCAATTCATACTTTGATGCAATCGTTTGATGTTGTTGAATTTGTCATTTAAAAAATAAACACTTCTTTTCCAATGCGAAAAAAAGAAAAAGAAATCATGCCTGTATGACGTATTTTTGTTCTACTGTTACATGGACTAAGCACGTTTACTGCATGACATTAATTGCTTGCCGTACTTCAAAATCAACTGGCACGATTGTGGATAAGTAAGCCAAAGATAGGCGTATGCAAAATTTATATACATTACTTGTCAAAGTCTGTCATTGTGAATTTGTTCTGGGAATCATGACCTCAAACTAAATGCAGTTGCATCACAGAAAGAAACCCATGTCGTTTCACTATATGAAGTTCAGTATCTATGCTAAACTTGCACTTTAATCCTTTTTCATGTTGTTTTTCTTTCAGTTTGTTTTTGGCTTGCTTTGTTTCCTTGTCTCTAGCTATCTTTTCTTCCTGCCTATTTTTTCTCTCACTTTCTTTTCTTTTTTGTATTTGTTTAAGAGTCATCAAGAATTATATTCATTGCACTTGCATCAAACTATTGTCAAAGAAATACCAAAAAAATAAACGTTTTTGTCAACCACATGATATAACAAACATATAACCACGGCTGAAATATCATCACAATAACAATATTCAGTGTCAGAAATACTCTCCTCTTTCTTCCTGAGATCACTGGGGCATATGTAAATATTGTCACCATCTTCTGCAGCTGCCTGGCACTGTGATCGATCACCAAGGGGGCGCCAATTATAGACCAGCAAAGCAGCATTTATATCCACACATTTCTTCGCAGCACCGCTCAAGAAAACCAGTTACCTACAGCACGCTTGGCTGAGACTGGATCATCTCGTGCTTGGCTAGTTTAGTCTTAGCTGATTATTTCCCCTCCCTCAGGCCCCTGTGTTTTTTGAAGTGACAATGAAAGGGATGAACCTGAATCTCCAGGGATGGGACTTCCACCTCTCCTCTGAGCTAGTTCTAAAAAGGAACACCCAGTGCAGACAGATTCGTTTGGCTTATTTTCTCTCTGCTGCAGTTGGCCACTAACCAAAACTTTGGCTGTGCGTGACCTCGTGATGCATAGTTTGGTCGCGTGTCATTCTTGTGTTCGTAATATGGGAGATCTTTCATCAGGGTGGGAACAAAAAGTGACAGGGTTAATTCTGTTTTCTTTCATCATACGTCCCCGGATACCACTCTTTCTGCTCTTTTTGATTACAGTAAAGATACATCCTTTTCTCCCCATCTGTAACGGGCAGCAAACGTTGGCAGTAAGCCCTTTCCACTACTTGAACAGATTGAAGAACTATACTGGAATAGTATACAATATATAATACAAAGGTCGAAATATTGGGAGACAGGAAAAGTGTGTTTGTTATTGTTGGCTTTGATTACGATCAATAATATAATATAGACAGATGAATAGATAGATAGATAGATAGGTAGATAGATAGATAGATAGACAGCTAGCTGGCTAGCTAGCTAGCTAGATGGACAAGCAGACAGATAGACATATAGCTAGATAGACAGATAGATAGATAGATAGATAGATAGACAGACAGATAACTAGATAGATAGCTAGATATATATTCACACAGAGAGACAAACAGACAAACAGAGTGACAGACTAACAGACAGACAGGTAGACAGATAGACAGATATATATATATATATATAGATAGATAGATAGATTGATAGATTGATATATATATATTATATATATATATATATAGAGAGAGAGAGAAGAGAGAGAGAGAGAGAGACGAGAGACAGACAGACAGAGTGACAGACAGACAGAGAGACAGAGAAAGACAAAGAGACAGACAGAGAGACGGAGAGAGACAGAGACAGAGAGACAGAGACAGACAGACAGAGACAGACAGGGAACTATAGAACCATACTATCACATAACACCAGTTTGAAATCAAGGTTCCATCAGTAGATCAGAGACGAAGATGGAATAGAGTGGAATAAATCTAGAATACCTTACATCACGTGTGATAATTTTTAATCACACAAAACTCAATGCTTTTAGTTTAATATTTCTCTTTTTCTATGTATTCGTTTGTACCATCTGAAGTGTCGCTGGAAGATAGAGCTGACAGTCGACATTGTCTGAAGGTCTCCCTCATATCACTGTTCCAAGCCTTCCTTTGCCTCTTGCTCCCAATCCACATATCTATTGTACTATATATTGTGTAATGTTATCTTATTTGTTGCTACTCGGTATGATTGGCTTCTGGTCACGTAAGAAGTAAATTTGTTAGAAACAGTGGCTGAAGACAAACAAACAAACAAACAAACAAAAAAAGACAAAGAAAGAAAGAAAGAAAGAAACAAACAAACAAACAAAAAACTGTTTCGCTGCAGATTAATAATGAATAAAACTGTACCTATGAGTTTATTTGTTTGGGATGCAAAGAGAGAGAATCAAGAAAAAAAAAACATTAAAAAAATGGTGTGGTGTAGTATAGGACCGTATGATATAACATGACATGACATGAAACAGCATCCATGAAAATCTGTGATGGATGAATTACGATTTGGGTATTCTTTGATGAGCTCAGTATTGGTTGCATTTGTGTTTTAAATTAATGGTATTGCGTGGAATTCATGTTTGTGATTTGTTTGGATTGAATAATGTGATTTTGTTTCTCCATGTGAAATCTGTTTATCAAAACCTGATAGTGTGATTTTTTCTTCACTGTCACTTTTGTCACACTGTGAGAAGGAAACAGAGTGTTTGAGATTTCAGTCCTGGATGTTCCTTTGGTATCTAAATTTCAAAAATTACACTTCGACTCAAGTAAGACTAGACTGCATTCGTCGCGGATTTTCTCACTACAGATGAAACTATGATTGTCACTAAAGCCCCCGTGATCTAGGAGGTATTGAACACGAATCCATTAATACCCTTGTTGTATAGAAGGCACGGCTGTTTGAGAAAAAATGAATCCTGTATAGAAACAATCACTTGATATATGCTCCTTGTATGGAAGGCGTGGCGGTTCCAGAAAATCTTAATCTGCCAGAGTGTCTGAATCCCCTCAAGAACCTCTATCCCTTGATGGCAGCTTTGCATATATAAATGTACTATTTTGTGAAAAGATTAAATAATAAAATGTTGGATCTGTGTATACGTTTTCATCAGCACCAAACTACAGTATGTTCAGTTAATCTGTCATTTATTGCACAGGTGATGCATTTTGATTTCAATACATTTAACCCTAGTCCAGCATGTCTTGACGTGCAGTCATCATCATCATACATCATCATCATCATCATCATCATCATATCATCATCTTCACATCATCGTCATCCGTCATCATCATCATCATCATCATCATCATCATCATCATCATCATCATCTCATCATCATCTCATCATCATCATCATCTCACATCATCATCGTCGTCATTGTCATCATCATCATAGTCACATGTCACATTCCGTTGGAGATTACAGCCTCCATACGAATCTATTTTTTGTCTCTGCTTCAAGTCCCTATCCACTCTGTGAAATTATTTAATATTTTCTCCCTGGGTCTGTCTGGTGTTTGTTTTCCCTCTAGCTTTTCGACATGCAAACACTTCCCAAATACATGGGCACTACTTTAATATAAAAGTTGGCTTGTTTGCTGCGCATCTTAATACTCAAGTTATTCTGGTAATGTGTCTCATAGATCCTGTTCCCCTGTCCACCTCAGGACATTGCTAGCGTATTGAGTTTTGTGCAGGCTTGAGGAGTTATCCATGTAATTACTGGCAGATTTGGGTGGAGCATATATGGAACTGTCCAAGTGTGTTTAATCCCTTTCGAGCAAACTGAAACTCAGGACGCACGCACTCATTCACTCTTCACTCCCCACTCCCATCTTCATTGATGCCCCACCCCATCTCCTCTCCCATCTGAAAGTGGCCATCGACAGAAATGAAAATTGTATTTCTAATAATTTAAATGAATATGGTTCACCCACAACTTTTTCCTATTCTTTGAAGTATCATGCCAGTCTTACTCATTTCTTTCCACTCTGATGTGTGTGTGGGTGTGAGTATGTGCATGCACGCATACGTATGCGTGTGTATTTGTATATGTGTGCGTGAGTGTGTGTTTCTCTGCATGCGTGTTCATGTCCGTCCGTCTGTTTTTCTGTCGATCTGTCTGTCTGTCTGTCGATCTATCTTTATGTCTGTCTACGCATCTACCTCTCTGGGGCTGCAGACGAGATACAAGAGTGTATGTTAGTGTGTGCAAGCGTGAGCGTGTGTACGTGCGTGCGTGCGTCTGTGTATGCGTGTAACGATTCACACAGAATGATAAACGGATAGAAACAGAAAAATACCCACAAATATATTCACTCCCACACCAAAACAACTCGCCTCCTCCACCCCTCTCTACCCACCTCCTTTCTACAGACAGAGACAATCACGTCTGCAGACAGCAGAATAATTCACTTGATATTTCAAGTTTTCATGGAAAACCAGGTTGGGCCCCAAAGGGTGGGCGGACGCCTGACGATAAACAGTGGATTCAATCTGTCCCCTTGCATGGCTGATAACCTCGCCAAGGACAGACAGGAAAATGAAATATAATGAAACTTAAATTCCAATGGTTCAAATAACAGTTTGTGTTCCAGATTAATACCCATACTGTTGGAAAATGAAATGATATTTTATTTCAGGCATCCGACACTGCTGGAGGAATATGGTGAACACTTCTTTAGTGCAGCGTCCCACCGACTCTTCACAGTACTACGAAAGAGGAAGAAGAGAATTTGTATCAGCACTCAGGATAAATTACATATGTACCATTGATAATCTAACAATAAATCAGTGTGAACTCCTTGGCAAACCAACCAACCAACCAACCAACCAACCAACCAACCAATCAACCCAACCAACCAACCAACAACCAACCAACCAACCAACAACCAACCAACCAAACCAACCAATACCAACCAACCATCCAACCAACCAACCAACCAAACAAACAAGCAAGCGAAAAACAAATAACCAAAAAACAACAAGACAAAAAGAAAACACACACACACACACACACACACACGCACGCACGCACCACACCACACACACACACACACACACACACACACACACACACACACAACACACACGCACACACACACGCACTCATAAGAATGTCCGATAGTTCATGCTGATTCGAAAGCACTTCTAGCCTCTGCTGACAAGAAATAATCAGCATCAGCACAGTGGAATCAATAGAGGCCAAAATCAACAGATAAACAAGACAATGACTTGGTGTCCCACCGGATCTCACTGACGTTGCGTTTTTTTTTGCTGCCAGGCAAAGCTGAAGCTACCATAAAATCTATCTTTGAGGAGTACAAGGTTGGAAAGATAAGATTTCTCAACATGCTTAAGGAATCTTGATAATTGACACAAGGTTGTGAGATCAGTCCAGCCCAAGCTGAAGACTCGTAGAGAATGGAATGACTGGGAGTCTGTGGACGTAGTGAAGGAAAGCCTTGAAATCAGAAAGAGAATATGGCACACATGAGCCACAGGCAGGGACTAGATCAACAAAAATAAAAACGTAGTCTAAGACAAAGGTGAAAACAAAGATAGATATGGTGATACAAGATAATAAGAAAGAAGATAATGCGAAAAAATACCCAGAAGGAAGTCCAGCAAGGCCAACAGGAATAATGGACATCGTGGGGAAGTGTACTCCAAACAAACACGTCTAAGCTGGAATGACATGAGACGTGTCTTCGGATCAGTTTTATGATCAGATCTATACATTGGGGAAAATCAGATAACCCCGCGTGCCCAGTCTTCCAGGGCAAACAAACAGTAGTATTTGTCCTTGGCTCACACAGAGTAAAGCTACCGCAAGTGTGGTATACATGGAAGAATAATCAAGTGTTATAATAAGAGATCTCACAAACGATTAGTACTGCAAGGAGAAAACCCACGCCGTCCAAATCTCTGGTAGGAAGCAACAAACAGTGATCTGAAAAATCTATGACATCTGAAGCATAGAAGAGAGGTCCACTGAAAAATGTGCCAGTCTAGCCAGCAACTTCCAGCTTCCAAGCCAAAATCCTTGCTATAGATTCAGTTTTAGTTTCAGTTTCAATTTATCAAGATGAAGTCTCAGCACTCCGAAAGAATTTCATATGCATTTACGTCACAGATGCCAAATGAAAAGTGATCATGGCACAAACCTTAAGCCTGCAAATAAACCCATGAAATATAGAAGCTGGAGCAAGGAAATTGGTAAGAACATCCGTACATGACCTCATTAAACAGCTCCCTATTTTTGTAAAGACGGGCAATGGCGGCAGAAGCAGCTGAAAAAGGTTCAGTTGGATCTGGTTTGAGAGAGGAAAAATGAACTCCATAAAAGCAACAAAAAAAAAAAAAAAAAAAAAAAAAAATCCATACATACAGCAGGTGTCCAAGAGCTAAGTGGTTAAAAATCCGTCACAAAGGTAACTTGGCCTTGAAGCGCCAGACTACCTTAGAGGCATGGGTTCGAATCGAGGATGATGAAAAAAGAATGGCGATAGCACAGGAGCATCCAGGGGTTATCAATTGATGTGGCCCAGCCCCTTAGTGTGTAAGAAGTAATGTTATGTTATGTTATGCTGTGTTATGTTATGTTATGTTACACTATGTAATGCTCTGCTATGTTATACTTCAATATGTTATGCTATGCTATGCTCTGTTATGTTATGTTAGGTTGTGCAATATGATGTGATGTGATGTGATTGCCATGATGTGATGTGATTGATGTGGTGTAATGTGACTGATGTGATGTGATGTGATGCGATGTTTCGTTATATTATGTTATGCTATGTTATGTTGTGTTGTTATGTTATGTATAGTTTGTTGACCACTGAGAACAGAAACACACCCTAACCTCTGATTAAAAGATTCCAAAAGCTACAAATAAATTCAGTCCCAGAAGCTTTCATTGCCTCCCCTCATTTCTTCTTTAGCTGACTGGAGCATATGCGAGAACAAATATTCTTACCGTCTTCTGAAGCTGTCTGTGACAGATCACCAAGGGGACACTGGTGGCAGGCTGGTAAAACAATATTTGCATCTAAACACACTTCCTAAGGGCACGACTGAAGAGGAACCTCAGTCACCATACTGCACTGCCGGCTGAGAATGGCTCATCTCGTGCTTGGCTAATTCTCTTCCTGCCCTCAGGCCCCAATGTTTTCTGAAGTGATAATGAAAGGAATGAACCTGAATCTCCCGAGATGGGACTTCTCCCACCCACTCAGCTAGTCCTAAAAGGGAACACTGGGTCCAGACAGATTTGTTCAGTTTCATTTCCTCATTTTTGCACTTGCCACATATTGAACATGGTGATCGGCCCTTCGTGACTCCATAACATTGTGCGATTCGTTGACGTGTCACTCTTTAGTCGTCTGCTTGTAACCTTGAAGCCTTTCATTAGGGATGGAATGAAAAGGGACAGAGTTAATTCTTCATCGTCTACTTGGTTTCCAGATATCCACTGTCTTCCTTTGAAAGGGAGAGAGAGAGAGAGAGAGAGAGAGAGAGAGAGAGAGAGAGAGAGAGAGAGAGAGAGAGAGAAAGTGTGTGTGTGAGAGAGAGAGAGAGAGAGAGAGAGAGAGAGAGAGAGAGAGAGAGAGAGAGAGAGAAAGGGCAGGGGTGGCCTTAAAAATGTCTCATTTAAATACAAAATGAATGATCACTTTTGCTGAACTGCTAGTTATCCTATTTCATATCAGATTTCTCAAATTACGTCAGCCTTTTACAGGAATATGATTTGATCTGGCGAATGCATATGGATCAGTTCCACACGATATGATCCAGCTGGCTCTTGAAATGTATCACATCCCAGAAAACATCCGAACAATGCTGAGGAAGTATTTCCAAGGGTTCTCAATGCGTTTCTCTACCAAAGAATACACCACGGACTGGATAGAGCTAGAGGTGGGCATTGCAATGGGCTGTGCAATCTCTCCCATACTGTTCGTGTTGGCAATGGAAGTCATCTTGAAAGCTGCAATGAAGAGTTCAGGTCCAGTGAATCTGGGAGATGGATACCAGATGCCTCCTCTGAAAGCTTTCATGGATGACACAACAGTCTTGTCCACGGATGAGGAAGAGACACACCAAATCTTAAAGCAGCTGGATGAGCTGGTGGCCTCTTCAAGAATGAGGTTCAAACCTAAGAAATCCCGAAGTCTCTCACTGCGAAAAGGAAAAGTGGCAGATTCAGTCAAATTCATGGTAGCCAACCAAGCCATCCCCACTGTCACAGAAGAGCCAGTAAAAAGTCTCGGAAGATGGTATGATGACTCCCTGAAAGACACACAAAGGGGATGTGAAACCAAGCAAACAGCAGAAGAAGGCCTGAAGAAAATAGATAACTGCGGACTGCCAGGCAAATACAAAGTCTGGTGTCTACAGTTCATGCTGATACCAAAGCTGCTGTGGCCACTGCTAATCTATGACATTTGCACCAGCACAGTCGAAGCAATGGAAGCCAAAATCAACAAATACACAAGAAAATGGCTCGGTGTCCCACCTGGTCTCACTGATGTTGCATTCTACTGTCGTCAAGCAATGCTGAAGCTACCTCTCAAATCCATAGTGGAGGAATACAAAGTTGGAAAAGCAAGACTGTTGAGCATGCTGGAGGAATCGGAAGACAATATCGTGAGATCAGTTCATCCAAAGCTGAGAACTGGCAGAAAGTGGAAAGTCCAAGAGGCTGTAAACAATGCCAAGAGAAACCTCAGCATCAAAGAAATAATTGGACACACGCAAACCAACAGACAGGGACTGGGAGCAACAAAAATGCAGTGGTGGTCCAAAGCCAAAGGGAAGGAAAAAAGAGACATGATCATACAGGAGTTGAAGGAAGAAGAAGATGTCAAAAGAGTGCAGAAGGCAGTCCAGCAAGGTCAACAGGGGCAATGGACAACATGGGACAGTGCACTCCAAAGAAGTCTCAGCTGGAACGATATGTGGCACATGGCTCCTCTAAGGATAAGCTTCCTCCTCAGATCTGTATATGACCTGCTCCCCTCGAATGCAAACTTAGTGAAATGGGGGAAAGCAGACGACCCAGCATGTCCGCTCTGTCAGAAGAAACAAACAGTGGAACATGTCCTAAGCTCTTGCAAAGTAGCGCTAGCCCAAGGAAGGTATACATGGAGGCACAACCAAGTTCTGAAAGTGATCACAGATGTGGTTAGCGAAAAAGCCATGACCCCAAACGCACCAATTGCTATGACAACGTTCTACAAAGCAGGAGGGAAACAGGTCTGGCCCGAAAGTGATATGACAACCAGCACATTGCCAAAGGGTCTTCTGGATGGAGCAGTCGACTGGGAGTGTACAGCAGACCTCCCAGAGTGGAGAAATTACCCAGATGTCATCAGCAAGACAGGCATGAGACCAGACATCGCTCTCCACTCTGACTCCTCGAAACAAGTGATTCTGATAGAACTCACTGTGCCATACGAAAGCAGAATGGAAGAAGCACATATCTACAAGACCGAAAAATACGCCGGTCTTGCCAGCACCCTGAAGAAAGCAGGTCTGCGGGTCAAAATCTTCGCCATAGAGGTCGGGGCAAGAGGGTTTGTGGGCACCTCCGCTTATGATCTCATGAAACAACTCGCCATTTCTGGGAAGAAGAGGACTAGAGCCCTTAAAGCGATGGCAGAGGCAGCAGAAAGGAGCTCAAGCTGGATCTGGGCAAGGAGGAACCAAAAAAGTGAACTTCATAAGGATTAAATTCCCTACAGATGATGTGTGCCCCGTTAGCACATTGGTAAAACCGCGTACCGCAGTTCTGAAGCGCAGAATCGCCCAGGTTCGATCCCCGGCGTGGGAAAAAAAAAATAGACAACAGCAGAAGGGCATCCAGGAGTCATGACCTGGATGTGGCCCGGCCCCCCGAGAGTGTAAGGAATTCAGGGCCGAAACACTTGTCTAAAGGGGGTTACTTCTCTGAAGACCTTCTGTTGTCTAGCTCTCCCTAGAGTTTCTTTCTACCTGATTTGATCTATTTGTTTTTCAAGTTTGGTGTTTGATACATTTTTGTCTGTCTGTTTGTCTGCCTGTCTGTCTATCTGTCTGTCAGTTAGTCTCTCTGTGTCTCTCTGTGTCTCACTGTGTCTCTGTCTGTCTCTTTGTCTGTCTGTCTCTATCTCTCTCTGTGTCTCTCTTTCCTTCTCTCTGTCTCTCTCTCTCTGGTTCTCTCTCTATCTCTGTCTCTCTGTCTCTGTCTCATGAAATTAAAAACACATGGAATAAATGTATCATTGCTAATGTTTCTCTGATCATCTGACCCACATTACAGGTGTCCTAGGATTAGTTCGTGCCATGGTGTGTTATGACATAAGCAAAGAAAACCGCCATAACATACATCCTTGTCAGATCCCTGTATACCATGCCAACCATAAGAAACCTCATATAATTGAAATCGAATATAACCCTGAGATCATCCTTCAATGAGCAATCAGAATGAGGCATTGTCTTCAAGGTAGATCTTACTTATGGCAGAAGGATTCAATCTGCTCAATGTTTTAAGATTTATGAATGTTATTTACATGGTGTCATAACAAGTCAAGACAGGATTCTTCTTGCTTGTGAAAAAAATTCCATCATGACTGTTGAAAAAAAAAAAAAAAAACTCATTTGGATTGTCAAAGGCTTCACTTTTCGTTTGTTGATGACCACCATAGCATATGGATAATTGTTTATGAAAAATCATTTTCTGGTACACGCAACAGTGTGGAATAAAAAATGTTAGAACGTAAAAGAAAAAAACCCCCACAAACAAAAAAAAAAAAAAAAAACCCACACCAACTTTCCCCCTATTATTATTGCTTTGAATAACATTCATCCAAATCAACAATAATGGTTTCAAAAGCTTGATATAAAACGGTGGAACGAGATATGCACAGCTGGTTTCTTAGGGAGGTGGAGATCTTGTTTCACATAGGATTCCTTTTTTGCATTAGCTGAAAGTACGAGAGACATGGTTGGTGAAGATACTGTGCGCTTACCTTCCTTTAAGTCTGCATACGTTTGCATTGGTGAGAAACAAATAGGGGCCTACACGATTTTTTATGGGCCTACCACATTACGTTTATCCAGCTGTGAATGTTTACCTCACTTTCTTTGAAAGTAGGGAAGTAAAACAGCAAGTTAGAGGTGACAGGCACCATTCTCATAATGCTGCCCCCCCCCCCCCCCCGAAGCTGAAGCTTGGTCCCGCAATGCTAGAAGAGAACTGTTACCTTTACTTTTTGTAATTGAACTAGAGATCTCACCTCCAGAGATTCAAATTCATCCTTTCACTCTAGAAAACACAGGGGACTAAAGAAGGGAAAAGAATGAGTAAAGTCTGAAGTAGCCAAGCACGAACAATCCAATGTCAGCAAAGAGAGCAGTGGGGTGATTGTGGTTTTTGTTTAGCAGTGCCCTGAAGAAGTATGCATGGATGGAAATATTAATTTGCTAGATTGCCACCAGTATCCCCTTGGCGACTGCCAACAGTGTCCCTTCAGTGATCTGTCACACTGACAAACAGCTTGAGAAGATACTAAAGTATTTACGTATACCCCAGTTAGCTTTTGCTGACCTAATCCTCACCAGCTGTCTCCTGTGGGAAAAAGATGATAAGAGAGAATGCATGCTTCAATCTCTCTTACCCATCAGTCTGGCTAGCCACTTTAGCAGTGCATAGAGCTGGAGGTATTTGCACCTTGCCATGATTACTGGTATCGTACTGGTGTTATTGTATCAGACCCTAAAAGTTCACTGATAAAAGTTTGGCACTAGTCTGAGTGGTATGTTTGTAAGTGATAGAGTTCTGTCTTTGGCACTTTTTAGACGGGGAAGTTCTAGTAAGGTAAGAAAGAGAGAGCAAAGAGTTGTGAGCGGAGTGAACTGTTAGATGTCTTTTTCTTACCACTTGATTCCTTTTTGTCTGAGCACTTTGCACTTTTATCACTACTTGCGTCAATGTCGGTCACTATCTTTTCACTTAGCTTCTTAGGTCATGTGCATAGTTTCTTCTGTGCCATCTGCAAAACCAGTCAATATTTTTTCTCTGGAACTTAACTTTTCAGTCATATTGAATAAACAATATATACGTATATTATTGGGAAGGTATACTTACAATTCTATCAAAAAGATTTCAACGTCAGTTTACATTAAATCATCGGTAATTTTTTTTCTTTAGAAGAGTTGTACATATACGTATAAAATTCAATGAACATTGATGTACACAGATAAAGAGACAACAAATACTTTTATCTCAGTTTTTACAAATGGTAAGCATGACAAACATTTACTTCCAAAAATGTTTAAACGCCATGTCAGTTTTGCATTGTATTCCTCTCTGTGGTCAGTTGTTACGTTTCAAATATCAAGTTACATTTGGATATTTTTATATAAAATTTGCATTATGGATACATATTTCATTAGAAAGGATATTAAATCAGTACTGTATTTATGTCCATGTTTTCATCAATACCAAACAATACATTTTTTTTCAATTACTCCATTTGTACAGGTGAGCATCCTTATTTCAACAAATGTGTGTAATTATTTTGCATCACCATTCTTTTCCGTTTTCAACATACAACAAAACGATGTTCAATCTGTCACATTCACAGCTCTAAGAATCTACACAAAGCTGTTGTCTCAGACTGTCATGAGGTCATTTTGCTGGGGAGACTGGCAGTGTGTCCCTTGCGTCTGATGGTACTCAGCTACACATAAAGTATTTACTTCAACATTATTTATTGAAAAATTAGTGGTATAGTCTTACATAGAACAACATTACTATACTGTTATGCAGCCAGACGACGTGAATAATCTGGACTGATAGCCTGACAGTATCACTGAAGGCTGACAATGTGCATTGAGTTTGTGGATCAATGATGTACATATGCATACGTGCACGTATGTACACATGTCAAGCTGATTCCCCTGATATACTTAAGGTAGAAAATACGCTGCTTGGAATTGCTTGGTAATTATACGAAGATATAAACAGACATACAGGCAGACAAGTTTGCATGAAAACACAATGGTACAAACTGATTCAACTGATTTAGTGAAGCCAACTTGCAATATGTAAAGAATGAGTTTAGGTAATTATATTTTGTTTTCTCACAACTGATTGTAGGGCACGATTACTGTTGGGTGGAGAGGGTAATGCAGAAAAACAAGATATGCCCCCCCCTCTTCTTTCTATATCTCTTTTGTCAATATTTGTCTGTGCTAATGACATACGCATAAGCATTATGTTTCAATAAATAGTAGTTTCCCAGGTTCGTTCCCAGGTCCCTCCTTTTGAAGACCAATCATCCTTTTTGAATTTCTGAAGTCTGGTAAAAAAATAATAAGAAATTGCTGGCGATGAACTTCGGTGAAGCGCTCTCAAGGGGGAAGCACATAAGTATCACATGGTATATAATAATAATATAATAATTACAATATTTATATAGCGCAAAATCTTGATAAATCAAATCTAAGCGCTGAAGCAGACACACACGCAAGCACGCACGCACGCACGCACGCACACACACGCACGCACACACACACACACACACACCACACACACACACACACCACACGCATGGCTATAAATGGGGAGAAAGAATAAAAGCAATAAAAGCAAGAATAAAACCAATGGAAAATTATAGAGAGCATAGCATATACAATTATATTTTATAACCATGTGATTCCCTCCGACGAGACAGGCTGCAGAGGGGGGGGGGGGGGTTGAGTGAGGTTAGGATTTTATGCGGAGGAGAAAAGGTGAGTTTTGAGAGCGGACTTGAAGGAGACAAAAGTAGGTTGCTGACGGACTGAGAGAGGAAGTTTGTTCCAGGAGAGTGGACCAGAAACAGAGAAGGCTCGTGGACCATAGGTATTGAGCTTAGTGCGTGGAAAGCGAAAAGTCAGAGGATCGGAGGCAGAGCGGAGGGTACGTGAGGGAAGATAGATCTCAAGTAGGCTTGACAGGTAATCGGGGGCTGCGTTATTGAGACTTTTGTAGCACATGGTGTCTAGTTTGTACTGTATATCCACTGTGACTAAAAGAAATTAATATTAATATGAAAATGAATAATATTTAGATTGGAAATTTTAGTATTCTATGGGACAAGGACTCTATGAAAAAGCACAGACATTGCTTCTTATCACTCGTCCTTGGAAAGAGTGAGATTTAAAGGGCCTCAAATGCATGCAAGTGCAAGGAACAGACTAGTTTTTAAGTGCTACTCATGTCCTTCTTTAGATATATATTTATCTCCTTTCTTTATTGTCTTTCTCTCTTCCTCCTCCCCCCTGCACTTTCTTTGATACATTTTCCACATACCACATCTGTTATAGATGGTATTTTTAACACAGTTAGTTGTACAATATAGTCTGCGTAGAATAGGCAGTTTGGACATTTAGTCTCTCTCTAAAGTGTACAATTTCACGTCTCTCTCCATATCTCTTTATTTTCTTCCATTTCTCCATTAAGCCTTTTCTCTGTGTGTCTGTCTTTCTCTCTCCCTACTCCCACTCTCTCTCTCTCTCTCTTCCTTTTTGTCTATGTCTCTGTCTGTCTGTCTGTTTGTCTTTCGGTCTGTTTGCTTGTCTGTCTGTCTCTTACATCTTCGTTCCTCTCGCCTTCCCCAATTCTCTCTGTCTCTCCTCCATCTGAATCGTATTATGTAATCTTTCTCTTGGTCTCTCTTTCTTTGTGTGATTTTCTCTTTCCCCATTGCTTTTTCCCTTTGGTCTGTTCTGATATTTGTCGGTTTGTCTGCTTGCTAGCTTTCCTTTTGTCACTGCATGTATCTCTATCCCTCTTCTCTGTCACATATGATTAGCGATATCCGCGTTTGCTATATGTTTTTGTGCAAATCTAATCTGGTCCAGTCACCTCTCCTGGGAAGACGATGCCAAGGCAGAAACTATATCTATATTTCCCATCTGTCTGGCCAAGCACTTATCGTCACACTGAGCTGGGCTGCATTATCACGTCTGCTGTGCTTGCTGCTGTCATAATGGCGTTGTCATGCCAGACACGTCCAGTGCACTGATAAACCAATTCGGATCAGACTAGAGTGGTCATTCTGTGTTTGATCCTCTCACGTTCTCTGACTGTTTTGGATGATGCATGGGTAGTGTGTCTCTTTTTGGGTTTGGAGTTTGCAGTATGCAGTTTGGAGTCTGTTGAAGAAAGGTTCATTGTACTCTGACAATTCCATATGCGCTCCACCCAAATCTACCGGAAACTATCTAGGATACTCCCTGAACCTGCGCAATACCCTATGCACTGGCAAGATCTTGAAATGATGGAAGGGGTGGGGTTGGGGGTGGATGGAGAGGAGAGAAAAGGATAATCAATACACTGAGCTGATGGAAAGAATAAAGTGGGCGGCAAGCAGGTTAGTCTTGTAATGTTGTGAATGGAACTGAACTCCAGATATATCTTAAAAAATTAGGGGGGGGGGGGGAGGAGGTTTGAGGACTTGCAGGGATTCGTTACATATAGTTCATGTTTGAACCATGTACTCCTGTCAGAAGTTACGATGTCTAGTAGGAGTACTTGTATCTTATGTTTCATGAAACTGTCACAAAAAGAAAGGATAGTTAAGAGAATAAACTTATATGAAAAAATGGCTCTGCTGCAGAGATGTAAGCTCGCAATTTGAACTCGAAACAACACTTTCAAAGTAACTACTCTTTTTCATATTCATATTTCATATTATTATCTAATCTCCTGTCTCATAGTGGATTTACCATGTAAACTACGGCTGCTCTCCTCTTTGAGAGCGCGTCGCCACAGT
>CM060307.1:40619779-40624779 GCA_030674185.1 Monoplex corrugatus | reverse complement strand
TTAGCTTAAGAGGTCGCAGAAAAAATCCACCCTTTATCCACCTGGCAGAATTGTCTAGTTGGACCAAACCCAGGTCCTGTTCATGGAAGTCTGACGTTTGACCATTCGACCATCACGCCCATCTAAGTTAGTCCAGTCTAACAATGGTACAGAGGCCAACAAAGTCCTCCATATAGCAGCTGTGCTTCAGGGATTTGACGCAAGAAACTAGTGAATCAATGGCGCAACCCGGTAAGCCACATCCATGTTCAGGAGATAGTCTGTTCCAGACAGTGGGAGAAAAGATCCCTTGGCCTCTGAGACAAGGGGCAGTAGACAGGCACACGTTCTCTTTCTTTCTTTTGCTTCTTTCACATACACTATCTGAAGTCAATTGCATTTTGCTGAAGAGCAAAGGAAGTATCTCGTTGTGGTCACGTGCCATAGTCAAATCTAAACAGTGGGTTGCTGTCTTTCAGTCTCCTTTCTGTTTATCGATCAGAGGAAGGAGTGTGTACATGTGTGTGTGTGTGTGGGGTGTGTGTGTGCGTGCGTGTGTGTGCGTGTGTCTACGTTTGCAAACGTTCTACAAAGCAGGAGGGAAACAGGTCTGGCCCGAAAGTGCTATGACAACCAGCACATTGCCAAAGGGTCTTCTGGATGGAGCAGTCGACTGGGAGTGTACAGCAGACCTCCCAGAGTGGAGAAATTACCCAGATGTCATCAGCAAGACAGGCATGAGACCAGACATCGCTCTCCACTCTGACTCCTCGAAACAAGTGATTCTGATAGAACTCACTGTGCCATACGAAAGCAGAATGGAAGAAGCACATATCTACAAGACCGAAAAAAATACGCCGGTCTTGCCAGCACCCTGAAGAAAGCAGGTCTGCGGGTCAAAATCTTCGCCATAGAGGTCGGGGCAAGAGGGTTTGTGGGCACCTCCGCTTATGATCTCATGAAACAACTCGCCATTTCTGGGAAGAAGAGGACTAGAGCCCTTAAAGCGATGGCAGAGGCAGCAGAAAGGAGCTCAAGCTGGATCTGGGCAAGGAGGAACCAAAAGTGAACTTCATAAGGATTAAATTCCCTACAGATGATGTGTGCCCCCTTAGCACATTGGTAAAACCGCGTACCGCAGTTCTGAAGCGCAGAATCACCCAGGTTCGCTCCCCGGCGTGGGAAAAAAAAAAAAAAAATAGACAACACCAGAAGGGCATCCAGGAGTCATGACCTGGATGTGGCCCGGCCCCCCGAGAGTGTAAGGAATTCAGGGCCGAAACACTTGTCTAAAGGGGGTTACTTCTCTGAAGACCTTCTGTTGTCTAGCTCTCCCTAGAGTTTCTTTCTACCCTCTACCCAGTCTCCTTTCTGTTTATCGATCAGAGGAAGGAGTGTGTACGTGTGTGTGTGTGTGTGTGTGTGTGTGTGTGTGTGTGTGTGTGTGTGTGTGTGTCGTGCGTGCGTGTGTCGTGTGTCTACGTTTGCAAATGTATGTAAATGTTTGCATATGCGTGTGTATGTACGTGTATGCGTGTTTATGCGGTTTCTCGTATTTCTTAGCAAACTAATTATCCCCACCCCCACCCCCTTACGTACAAAGAAACAAAAACAACTACAAAACAAACAACAAACAAACAAACAAACAAAAATTGATGCATTTCTTTCTCCTTGTGCACTTCTCTCCTTTCCTCTTTCAATTTTCTTACTCCTCCGTTCTCTCTCATTGTTTGTTTACCTCACCCATCCAGTCTACTGTCTATTATAATCTAACACACACACACACAGACACAGAGAGACAGAGAGAGAGACAGACAGAGAGAGAGACAAAAGGACGAAGAGACGACAGAGAGACAGACGAGAGAGACAGAGAGAGAGACAGAGAGAGACAGAGAGACAACAGGACACAGAGAGACGAAATCAAAAGCTCACACACATACATACAAAAACAGACACACACACACAACGCACACACACACACACACAACACACAAACACACACACACACACACACACACACAGACCAATTTAGTCCCTGACTAGCAGCTGTAGTCTGGGAGGGTCGCCCAGACACTGAAGAATCAATGGTGCAAACTGATTGTCTGAAACTATTCTTTTGTGTGCCATGTCTGGACCACATCCACGTTCTGGGGTCTGCTGATTCCACACAAACAATGGAACAAAGGTCAGATGGTCTGTAAAAACAGGTGGTGAGTGGCAGGCATTGTTTTTCCATCAACATATCCATCTGGTCCATTTCTGTACACCTACAGACCTCAGCCACTCACAACAGTTCTGTTCACTTTCAGTGCATCCTTGAATGCATTCCTTTGGAATTTCTGCTTATCAACTATGAATGCCCTCTTCTCCTTCTTCTTCTTCTTCCATATTTTTCTTCTTTCTTTCTTTCTTTCTTTTTTCTTTCTTTTCTTTCTTTCTTTCTTTCTTTCTTTTTTTTTCTTTCTTTCTTTCTTTCTTTTCTTTCTTTCTTTTTTTCTTTCTTTCTTTCTTTCTTCTTCTCTTTTATTGTCTTCTCCTCCTCCTCCTCCTCCTCTTCTTCTTTTCCTCCCTTCTCCTCTTTCTCTTTCTTCTTCTCCCTTAACCCTTGTGAAGAATCACGGGGGAGCCGCACTGAAGAAATGTTGACCACTTTTCCTCATCTTTGTTGCTTTTGTGCCATTGTAAATGGTTTCTGTGTCTATTGTGCATACATGTATATCCATTCCATCGTTTCTTGTCACTACCCTAGTGTAAGTAATAACTTCCGAACAAAGGTTTTGGGGGGCACATGATCAAACCTAAATATTTGTCTTCCTCTTTCTCTTAGCCCAAAGGCGCAGTTGGTTACAGCATCGTTCTGACAACACAGGGGTCATTGGCTCAAACCTCATACAGGCAACAGTTTTTTTTTTAAACTATCAGATGAGACGATACACTGAGGTTCCATACATATTATGCATCCTATCATTATCATGTGCCCTGCCAAATGCCGTTAGCGACCATGGACCTCCATACGAATTTGTCTTTTGTCACTGCAAGTACATCTCCCACACTCTCTGCCTTCGTTCGCTTTGCAGATCTGTCCCATATTTTCTCCCTGGTGCTCTTTTTCTCTCCGGCTTTCCTGTTGTGACCAGGTGCTCTAATTTCTCTTGCCTCAAAAAGTGTCCTGTAAATGTTGCTTGTCTGTTCCTAATCTTCTTTATTAATGTTCTGTTTGTTTTTTTTCTCTTTCAAGACTGTCTTGTTTGTTTCCTTTTCTGAGCATGCATCTAAAGCAAGTTAAATAACCTGCAACGATGAGGAATTTGTCACTGGCAAAATTCTATAGGAAAAGAAATCTCTTTTACAATACCGTCCGCGTAAAATAGATAAACAATATTGGGACAGACACATACATAAGTATGTTATTTGCTGCATCCATATATGTGAGGTAAAGGAAAGGTGAACCATGAGTTTCATCGTTATGTTTAGTATGAGTAGTCTCAAGATTTTTGAGACTGTCTAAGTTTTTATTTGTAACTGCATAAAACCAAAATTGTACTTAGACAATGGCATTTATACAATTTCAATTTGTCAGGCAGAAAAAAAGTCACTGCACCTTCTACCAAGAATTAAACCCCACAGACGATCATTTCCTTCTTTTTCATTTCTTCCACAGCTGACTGGGCATATACATAAGTATTTTATCTATCTTCTGGAGCTGCCTGTCAGTGTGACAGATCACCAAGGGGACACTGGTGGCACACCAGCAAAACAATATCTACATCTACACACACTTCTTTAGGGCATTGTTGAAGAAGAACCACAGTCACCCTATTGCACTCTTAGCTGAGACCGGATCATCTCATGCTTGGCCAGTTTAGACTTGGCTGATTATTTCCCCTCCCTCAGGCCCTATGTTTTCTGAAGTGATAATGAAAGGGATGAACCTGAATCTCACGAGAGGGGACTTTCACCTTCCTCTGAGCTAGTCCTAAATAGGGAATCTTGGGTCCGAACAGATTCGTTCACTTTCCTTCCCAGCGTCTGCATTTACTACAAATTGAACTTTGTGATTGGCTGTGCGTGACCTCGTGACACTCTGAATTCGGTTGTATGCCAGTCTTGTGATACTCTGATAGGTATTGTATCAGGCAGGGAATGAAAAGTGAAAGGTTCATTTCTTTTCTTTATTGTTGTATTTTCAGATATGCTTCAATTTCTCTCTTTTTGTCTTCCACTAACAATAAAATATAGCACTACTGTTCATTGGCCCAACCTCCCCTCTTCCTGTCTCTGTCTCTCTCTCCGTCTCTGTCTCTCTCTCTCCCTGTCTCTGTCTGTCTGTCTGTCTCTCTCTGTCTCTCTCTGTCTTCTTGTCATTCTGTCTGTCTCTCTTTCTCTATGTCTCTGTCTGTCTATCGCTCTTTCTTTCTTTTTCTCTCGCTTTCCCTCCATCCCTTCTATCTTCTTTCCCTTTCTGATTGGCGGCAATATTATGATGTAATTAGTGCAACTTTTAAAAAAGTGTGAAAACAATTGTTGAATTATATCAGATATTTACGTTTGCTTGTACATAATTATATCATTAAGCACCTCAACTTGAAATTCGTAAACCTATCAATCAAAAATCAAAGACACCTGAAATGCAGTTCAGTAGTAAGAGCAACATTTCTTTTCCAAACATAAAATGTTACTGGGTGGCTTTGGTGCCTGTTGTGTTCCAATTTACCCATGACACTGCCTTAAAAACTGCTCTGTTGCTGAAACAGACCAAGTGAAAGATCATTTCTTCTTTTGTTGTGCTTCCTCTACATGAAAAGTGTGTTCGATATTATTTGTCAGCCATCCCCCAAAAATGAACAAATAAACACCCCCCCCCCCCCAAAAAAAAAACAACAACAGAAAACAAAAAACACAACAAATAAACAACAAATGCATATCGTGATATGTTTTCTTTTTTTCATGTTTGAGGGAAAAACAGAACACAAAGAAAAGAGGGTGGTAGAGAGGAGTTCATATTTCATTTTCTAAACCAA
>CM060307.1:40609779-40612279 GCA_030674185.1 Monoplex corrugatus | reverse complement strand
CAGCAGAGAGCGCCCAGAAACGTAAATGGAACATGACAGAAAATTACAGGATTGCATATTACCATGACTTCAGAGGGAAAGTATGGAACACACAGATGTGTAAGAGTGTTGGTTGGCTTTATTGATAGAGCCATGGACTCAAGATCTAATAACTCAGGTTCGACCCCAGCCTGTAACTAGCTCTGTTTGTTCATATTTCTCCAGTTATATATTTAAGCTCTGTAAGTGGCAAATCTGGCCAAAAGTCCACATGGAAATGAGAGAACATGAAGTAGAAGAAGAAGAACAAGAAGAACAAGAAGAACAAGAAGAACACGAACAAGAAGAACACGAACAAGAAGAAGAAGAAGAAGAAGAAGAACAAGAACAATAAAAACAAGAACAAGAACAAGAACAAAAACAAGAAGAAGAAGAAAAGAACAAGAACAAGAACAAGAACAATAAAAAACAAGAACAAGAACAAAAAAAGAAGAAGAAGAAGAAGAAGAAGAAGAAGAAGAAGAAGAAGAAGAAGAAGAAGAAGAAGAAGAAGAAGAAAACAAGAAGAAGAAGAAGATCTACAACAACAACAACAACCACCAACAACAGCAAAGAAGAAGAAGAAGAAGAAGAAGAAGAAGAAGAACAACATATTTTACTTATGAGGGTGTAAAAAGCAGTTAGGGTGTGAATAAACGTTGCATTTGATTTTTAAGTCTTAAGCCAGGTGAAGTCTACTCTATTCACAAATTATATACGAATCAACAAATATTTCAACACAAACATTAAATATCAGTTCAATGAAATAAGTTTGTACAGTAGATAGTTTAATCAATTTTATAACGTGTTAGTACTTGAGACAAATGATGTGTAATAGAAAGCCTCATTCGTTCATTAGATGTTATAACCTCTTCTTATCATTTTTTTCAATAATGTGAAACTGAGACAACATCTCATATTTTCTGATAGCTTTCCAGAGGCTAGTTAAAAAATTTAACAGGCAAGTTCTTAGGATAAAGCAGTGTAGAAAAACAGATATAAATAGACGATCCGAAAGACAACCAGCCAGACAGCCAGTTGGACAGACAGACAGAGATATAGACAGAGAGACAGACAGACAGACCGACCGACCATTCAATAATCGGCAGCCTGCAGGACGATGGGCAAGTTTTATGTGACCAGCTTTTATTGACATCAGCCGTGTGCCGTGATTGTGTTGAGGAGAGGTGACTTCTGTGTCTGCAGCCATCCTCATACACAGAGCACCACAGCATCACAATCTGAAGGCAAAAGTGTGTAAGCGTGTCGAGGAGACGGGAGTGATGCGGTTTTCAAGCACAGACACGTGTGTGTGTGTGGTGTGTGTGTGTGTTTGTGTACATGGTGTGTGTGTGAGGTGTGTGTGTGTGTGTGTGTGTGTGTGTGTGTGTGTGTGCGTGTGTGTGCTTTTTCTTTGTGTGTGTGTATGGGTGTGTGTGTGTGTGTGTTTGTGTGTGTGTCTGTGTGTGTGTCTGCGTGTATGCGTCTGTGTGTGTGCATCAGCCAAGTTGTTTCTATTTGCAATTAAAGAAAACAATCAACAAAAAGCAAACTTGTGCAATTTTTGTTGAATATGATGTTTCTTCTTTCTTTTCTTTCCTGTAAAAAAGGAGATTATTTTACATCTCCCATAGAGAGATGTGTGCTCAGGCGTCTGTCTATGTCTGGTACAAAAATGTGTTAACACAAATTTCTGAATCGTATCTAGATGAGTCTTTACCGAGTTCCTGTCAAAGAAGGAGACAGTTAAGGAGTCAAAAACGCAACAATTTTTGAAGACAAGGTGCAAAATGTCAAAGACCACGTGATATGCACAAAAAAGAAATTCTCACAATCAGCGATTTTGAGAAGGATATGTGAACAGCACTTTCTCAAGAACTTCTGATGTTATATTTTCACTGTTGTATTGGTGTAATAGGATCTTCACTTTACGCCATTAAAAAAAACTTGAAGCTTCATCAATTTCACAGGGATTTTAAAAAGTACAAATATATATCAGTATCCAAAACAAGAGCGACTGCCCGCGCCCAAGCAAACAGGAACCAGAAGAACAAGTAAACCAAAGTGAACGCATATTCAATACAACGAGACAAGACAAGCGCAAATTTTCGGCCAACCGGCCTTTGTCAAGCGCCAATGCACGGTCACAAACCGACCACTAACAACACCAAACAACGGATAATAAGAAGAGGATTAAAAACTTCCCTGCCGCCTCGTCCAGTGGATAAAAAGGGACCAAAAATGTATCAGGATTTCCTATTCTGTAGTATATTTGTATACAAATGGATGTAATCAAAATGCTTGACCACCTTTTTGTTGTTTGTTGTTTTATATTACATTTTCACCTTTTTTATCTTCGCACTTTAATAATTCTACTCCACTCTTCCCTTTACATTCACTGTCTGCACTTTTCCTGTTCATAACCCTCCCAGCCTATCACCTTGTCAAGTCTGTATCAATTTCAGATTCTTAAATTAAGATA
>CM060307.1:40567279-40602279 GCA_030674185.1 Monoplex corrugatus | reverse complement strand
TTTCCTTCAAACCACATCGCAGATGAAGTGATGTGTCTCACAAGTGTTGTCTATATTGTATCAATGACAGCTTGCCACAAGGACTGACACGGAACCAACGCGATTAGTATAACCTCAACATCTTGCCAACACATAGGGCGTATATATATATACGTATATATGGTATGAGTACTTTGAACCTTGTCTGTCACATGGTGTCCGTAACAATAACGCATATGGAGTTTATATTTCGAACGTGAAAACACTATCTTTCAAAACTTGAAAACTGAAACAGAAACGTAGCACACCTCTCTTTCCATATCAAGGAGTCTAGGATACTTACATTGTGTATTTATATGTCGTATTCATGTCTTTTTTGGTAATTATGTACGAGCGTATTTATCATGAGAAATCCAGGCTGTTTTCCACAGGGACAGTGCGTCCCTGCAGTGGAATGCCTACAACGTTTTTTTTTCCGAATCCAAGAAAAGTGGCAGAGTGGTTCTGACGTTCGCTTGCTAATAACTAAACTCGAGGTTCCAGGGTCGGTTTCCTGCTGAGGTCTCGCGACCTTTCTCCTCAGTTTGACTGGAAAATGGAACTGAACGTCTAGTCCTTCGGAAGGGGACGAAATACGAGTCAGACCCGTGTCCTTCTGGCTTACGTAAGCTTAAGATCCTACGGCAGTTGAAAATGGTGAAGAGCAAGTCTGGAGAAATAGGTGCATTTCCCAGGTCCCTCCCCTGGAAGGTCAGTTAGCCTTCTTGCCTTTTTAAAGTGTTGGTTAGAAATAACTGGGTGACGTTGCGCTATGGCGACGCGCTGTCAAAGAGGAGAGCAGCCCGAGCATGACATGGTAAATTCACATTGACAAATGAATGAACATAAATATGAATGTGAATATGAATATGAATATGAATATGAGTATGAATGTATTTTTTTAAACTATGAAAAATATGAATAGGAATAGGAATATGAGTATGAATGTATTTTTTTAAATTATGAAAAATATGAATAGGAATAGGAATATGAGTATGAATGTATTTGTTTAAACTATGAAAAATATGAATAGGAATAGGAATATGAGTATGAATGTATTTGTTTAAACTATGAAAAATATGAATAGGAATAGGAATATGAGTATGAATGTATTTGTTTAAACTATAAAAAAAATATGAATAGGAATAGGAATATGAGTATGAATGTAATTGTTTAAACTATGAAAAATATGAATAGGAATAGGAATATGAGTATGAATGTATTTGTTTAAACTATGAAAAATATGAATAGGAATAGGAATATGAGTATGAATGTATTTGTTTAAACTATGAAAAATATGAATAGGAATAGGAATATGAGTATGAATGTATTTGTTTAAACTATGAAAAATATGAATAGGAATAGGAATATGAGTATGAATGTATTTGTTTAAACTATGAAAAATATGAATAGGAATAGGAATATGAGTATGAATGTATTTGTTTAAACTATGAAAAATATGAATAGGAATAGGAATATGAGTATGAATGTATTTGTTTAAACTATGAAAAATATGAATATGAATATGAATATGAGTATGAATGTATTTGTTTAAACTATGAAAAATATGAATATGAATAGGAATATGAGTATGAATGTATTTGTTTAAACTATGAAAAATATGAATAGGAATAGGAATATGAGTATGAATGTATTTGTTTAAACTATGAAAAATATGAATATGAATGCGTGAGTAGATGTCGCGCCAGCAGGCAGCAAAAGTGTGTGTGGTATTTTACAGTGATTTTATCGTGGTTCTATTTGTTTTTGTACATTGAATTTTATATCAGTTTATTCCTCTTGGGTCCCGACAAATGGTGATGTAAATATTTTTTTAAAATTTTGAATATTTTACCGGATAATCTGATTTTAGAGTTTCGTATGCCTACTTTTCGTCATTTTAATTCTGCCGTTCAGGTCGGACATTTAACCTGTGAACTGTGTTAACATTTTAGCCTAGTGGGTTCGCCCAACGCTACAGCTCCGAAACCTTCGTTGTTCTCTGCAAACATCATCCTCTCCTGACTGGCTCTCAATTATGGATCCGTCCGTCCTTAAACAAATTGGACTGACACTTTTTAAACACAGCAAATGCTACCTCGGTGGAGGCGTCTACCAGCGTATACGTACATTGGGGCTGTGTAGCAAGCCCCGCACTGCGCGATCCTGTCGTGGTGGACGTCTCCACCGACTTTGGCACAACCTGCCTCCTGCTGTGCCAGCCCGACGCCACTTTTTCTTTTTCTGCTTCTTCGTCTCCTCCATTGCCCCTGCCTTCGACCTCGCTGCTGCGGGCTTTGTCTCCTCCTCTGCCATCTTCGCCTTCGCCTTCTGTCCTGGTGGTGCCGCCTTCGCCTTCTGTCCAGCCGGTGCTGCCTTCGTCTTCTGTCCCGCCGGCGCTGCCCTCGTCTTCTGTCCCGCCGGTGCTACCTTTGTCTTCTTCTTCTGTTCCATCGTTGCTGCCTTCGTCTTCTGCCCCGCTGGTGTCGCCTTCGTCTTTTGTCCCGTCGGTGCCGCCTTCTTCGCCACCTCGGCCGCCGCCATATGACTGTGATAAACTTAATCTATGCCTTTTTAACGCTCAATCAATATGCAAAGATGGCAAAGCCGAGGTCATTGCCGATTTTATCGCTGAAGAGCACGTTGACATTGCTTTAATCACAGAGACATGGCTTAACCCCCTTGGTCATGAACCTATACATGCTAGCCTCACTCCGAGTGGTTACAGGCTTGCTTCTTTCCATCGCTCATCTCGAGATGGCGGTATCGCCATCCTCTACAACGACTCACTCCATTCCCGCCTATCTTTCTCGCAGTCTCTGCCTTTCTCCCATCCTTCTTTCGAGCACGTTGAAGTATCCTTCCAATCCACCCCTCACCCCATCACCTTCTCCTGTGTCTATCGACCTCCACCTAGCTCTGCCAACAAACTCACCACATCCACGTTTCTCTCTGACTTTGACCAACTGCTTGACCACTACTGCCTCTTACCTGGAAATCTCAACATTCTAGGTGACATCAATGTCCACTACGACAACACTCACCGTTATGACACAAGACATATCATCAACTCTCTGTCCAATCACAATATGACTCAACACATTTCTGAACCAACCCATCAAAAAGGTCACATTCTTGACTGGATCATTTCTCGTGATCACCACAATTCAGCTACTAACAACTGCTTAGTTCTTTCTACCCGTCTAACTTCAGCCCTTCCATCTGACCACTCTGCAATTCTCTGTTCTCTTGACATTTCTCCTCCTTCCCGTACCACGCGCACAGTGACTCGACGCAATCTCAAATCTATCGACCTCTCCACATTTTCATCTGATGCCTCCCGTCTCCTTTCTGAAAAGTCACATAACCTTGCCGATGAATTCTATACTACTCTCCACCATCTTCTGGACACTCATGCTCCAGCCACAACCCGTCTTTTACCTGACCGCCCCCCTACCCCCTGGCTCACTCATGAGATAGCCTGTGCAAAACGTGCCCGCCGCAGAGCAGAGCGCCGCTGGCGCAAATCCAAACTCACTGTACACAGGCAACTTTTCCAAGCCTCTAAAACAAAAGTATCCACCCTCATTGCATCAGCAAAAACAAGCTATTTCCAAACCAAAATCCTGAATGCCTCTTCTTCAAAAGAACTCTTTACAACCATGAATCATCTCCTTGGCACACGAAAAGACTTACCTCTCCCAACAAAACATACAAATGAAGAACTCCCATCTGTATTCTCTAAGTATTTCACCACCAAAATACAAACTCTTCGTGACAGGCTTGACAGGACACCCTGTCAACCATGCCCACCTGACCCTTCCTTCTCTAGCACACCTCTCACTACTTTTACCCCAGTCTCACAAGAAGAAATTTTCAACACAATCAGATCCATGTCGTTCAAAACCTGCGAACTGGATCCTCTTCCAGGTTCTCTCTACTCCGATTGTCTCCCTATTCTCCTCCCATTCATCACTGACATCATCAACACTTCTTTTCAAACTGGAACTGTCCCAGATTCTTTCAAGTCTGCTATTGTTCACCCTCTCCTCAAGAAACACAATTTAGACCCAAATGAACTGAAAAATTACAGGCCTATCTCTAATCTCTCTTTCTTGTCAAAACTCCTTGAAAAGGTCGTCCTCAACCAGCTGAACTCTCACCTGTCTGCCAACAATCTCCTCAATCCTTTCCAGTCAGCCTACCGCCAGTGCCATAGCACTGAAACTGCCCTACTACACATTCTCAACAATCTCCTCCTTGCAACTGATACTGGCAAAGTCTCTCTCCTCACACTCCTTGATCTGTCTGCAGCCTTCGATACCATTGACCATGGTATTCTCCTTTCTAGACTTCATCATACTTTTGGCATCTCTGACATTGCTCTCTCCTTTTTCACTTCGTATTTATCAAACAGAAAACAAACTGTTCTCATCAATGGCACTTACTCTCAACCTGCATACCTGACCTGTGGTGTTCCACAAGGATCTGTCCTTGGCCCTGTTCTTTTCACTCTTTATACCTCCCCCCTGTCCACCATCATCAACTCCCACTCTTAAAAACACCACTTCTATGCTGATGACACCCAACTTCAAGATAGTGACTCACCTGATAATATACAGCGCCTGTTGACTCGCACCACTGAGTGTTACTCGGACATTAAGAACTGGATGACACACAATAGACTTCAGCTTAATGACGACAAGACAGAAGCTATCCTCATTGGCACCCGTCAGAAACTTTCCCAGCTGCCTCCTCTTTCTCTCCCATTATGTAACACATCAGTCCCAATTTCTGATTCAGCTAAAAACCTTGGTGTCTGCATTGACTACCCTGTCCATGAACAACTTTGTTTCTCAAACTGCCAGATCTTGCTACTATCATCTCCATCGTATAAGCCTGATCAGGAAGTATCTCTCTGTCGAAACAACTGCAAAACTCGTTCTCTCCTTCATAATGTCTCGCATTGACTATTGCAATTCACTCCTGTCTGGTCTTCCTGCCTCCACCATTCACATCCTACAGCGCATTCAAAACAATGCTGTACGCCTTGTACTCAAAAAGAAAAAAGCTGACCACATATCTCCTCTCCTGGCACAACTTCACTGGCTCCCTGTATCAAAGCGCATACAGTACAAACTAGACACCATGTGCTACAAAAGCCTCAATAACGCAGCCCCCGATTACCTGTCAATCCCTACTTGAGATCTATGTTCCCTCACGTACCCTCCGCTCTGCCTCCGATCCTCTGACTTTTCGCTTTCCACGCACTAAGCTCAATACCTATGGTCCACGAGCCTTCTCTGTTTCTGGTCCACTCTCCTGGAACAAACTTCCTCTCTCAGTCCGTCAGCAACCTACTTTTGCCTCCTTCAAGTCCGCTCTCAAAACTCACCTTTTCTCCTCTGCATAAAATCCTAACTTCACTCAACCCCCCTCTGCAGCCTGTCTCCGCTCGGAGGGGAATCACTTTGTTTTAATATATAATTGTATATGATGTGCTCTCTGTGGTTTTCCATTGGTTTTATTCTTGCTTTTATTGCTTTTATTCTTTTCTCCCCATTTGTGGCCATGCATGTGTGTATGTATGTATGTGTGTGTGTGTGTGTGTGTGTGTGTGTGTGTGTGTGTGTGTGTGTGTGTGTGCGTGTGTGTGCGTGCGTGCGTGCGTGCGTGTGTGCGTGTGTGCGTGTGTGCGTGTGTGTCTTTTCGGCGCTTGGATTTGATTTTGTCGAGATTTGCGCTATATAAATATTGTAATTATTATGTATGCATGTGCGTACGTATGTATGTATGTATGTATGTATGTATGTATGTATGTATGTATGTATGTATGTATGTATACGCTTAGATTTATGTATGTATGTATGTATGCATGTATACGCTCATCTTAGATTTATGTATGTAAGTATGTAAGCATGTATGTATGCATGTATACGCTCATATGTATGTAGGTATGTAAGCATGTATACGCTCAGCGCTTACATTTGATTTTATCAAGATTTTGCGCTATATAAATAAAATATATTATTATTATTATTATTATTATTATAGGAATGGGAATATGAGTGTGAATGTATTTGTTTAAACTATGAAAAATATGAATAGGAATAGGAATATGAGTGTGAATGTATTTGTTTAAACTATGAAAAATATGAATAGGAATAGGAATATGAGTATGAATGTATTTGTTTAAACTATGAAAAATATGAATAGGAATAGGAATATGAGTATGAATGTATTTGTTTAAACTATGAAAAATATGAATAGGAATAGGAATATGAGTATGAATGTATTTGTTTTAACTATGAAAAATATGAATAGGAATAGGAATATGAGTATGAATGTATTTGTTTAAACTATGAAAAATATGAATATGAATAGGAATATGAGTATGAATGTATTTGTTTAAACTATGAAAAATATGAATAGGAATAGGAATATGAGTATGAATGTATTTGTTTAAACTATGAAAAATATGAATATGAATATGAATATGAGTATGAATGTATTTGTTTAAACTATGAAAAATATGAATAGGAATAGGAATATGAGTATGAATGTATTTGTTTAAACTATGAAAAATATGAATAGGAATAGGAATATGAGTATGAATGTATTTGTTTAAACTATGAAAAATATGAATAGGAATAGGAATATGAGTATGAATGTATTTGTTTAAACTATGAAAAATATGAATAGGAATAGGAATATGAGTATGAATGTATTTGTTTAAACTGAAAAATATGAATAGGAATAGGAATATGAGTATGAATGTATTTGTTTAAACTATGAAAAATATGAATAGGAATAGGAATATGAGTATGAATGTATTTGTTTAAACTATGAAAAATATGAATATGAATAGGAATATGAGTATGAATGTATTTGTTTAAACTATGAAAAATATGAATAGGATAGGAATATGAGTATGAATGTATTTGTTTAAACTATGAAAAATATGAATATGAATATGAATATGAGCATGAATGTATTTGTTTAAACTATGAAAAATATGAATAGGAATAGGAATATGAGTATGAATGTATTTGTTTAAACTATGAAAAATATGAATAGGAATAGGAATATGAGTATGAATGTATTTGTTTAAACTATGAAAAATATGAATAGGAATAGGAATATGAGTATGAATATTTGTTTAAACTATGAAAAATATGAATAGGAATAGGAATATGAGTATGAATGTATTTGTTTAAACTGAAAAATATGAATAGGAATAGGAATATGAGTATGAATGTATTTGTTTAAACTATGAAAAATATGAATAGGAATAGGAATATGAGTATGAATGTATTTGTTTAAACTATGAAAAATATGAATATGAATAGGAATATGAGTATGAATGTATTTGTTTAAACTATGAAAAATATGAATAGGAATAGGAATATGAGTATGAATGTATTTGTTTAAACTATGAAAAATATAGAATAGGAATAGGAATATGAGTATGAATGTATTTGTTTAAACTATGAAAAATATGAATAGGAATAGGAATATGAGTATGAATGTATTTGTTTAAACTATGAAAATAGATATTCCAATAAATTTTATCAGTGACAGCGCCTTTGATGCTGTGAAATCTACAATGAACGCTGAGTGTATACAGTATATGGGAACTTCTGTGTATTGCCTCATAACCTCAAAACCTCTCAAAAGCTAGCACCTCTGTTTCAGTTTCTCAAGATGACGTTTTCCGCGCTCGAAACGAATTCCACATGCACAAACATCACAGGTGCCATGTGATGGTGATCATGGCGCAAGCGTTCAGCGGGCACATAAACCCATAAGCTGGCTAGGTCCTGAGGTCCTACCTAGCCTATGTCTTACCGAGCCTACATTTATTTATACTGATAATGTGTAATAGCACATCAACTATCACTTAAAATCTAGCGGAAAGGAGGGAGAAGAGAGATTCTTATCTGTTCAATGACTCAGACATGGATTTTCTCGAGTCCTACACAGGTATTTTAACCATTAGGCCACACATTCCAATACTCACTCCTCAACTAGCTTGCTGTAGTCTAGCTAGGGACTTGGGACCAGACATGGGAGAATCAATTCAACCTGGGTGATTGTCTGGGACTATTCCTTTTTGTCATGGCTGGACCACAGTCACTTTCTTTGGCCTGTCGACTTCAGACGGTGGTGGAAAAAACCCACCTCACTTGGGTCTGTAAAACAAAGCGTGAGTGGCACGCATTTTCCTTCTTTCTACGTCTAATTTTTTTTATACACATCACCTGAAGTTCATTAACATGGACAAAGAGGGAAGAAAGCACCACCACAACCTTGTGAAATGCCCCACGTCACAGCCAGAGGCATGGTTGTTCATTTTGATTAACTATTCTTAAACGGAACAATTTGGAGAAGACAGGATTAGGCGTAGAGTACAGCCCCTAGACACAGTCTCAATCCTAGAAGGAACTCCATTACATTATGAATATCATCCTCATTGACATCATCATCATCACAATATAAAAACTGTTCCAGCTTCTGTGGCCATTAAGGTGGGGTAGAAAATAAGACCCCACAAAACAGGTAATCTCCCTGAGGGAATTGATCCTATTAAAGAGAGAGAGAGAGACAGACAGACAGGAGAGAGAGAGAGAGAGAGAGAGAGACAGAGACAGAGAGAGAGAGAGAGAGAGAGAGAGAGAGAGAGAGAGAGAGAGAGAGAGAGAGAGAAAAGAGAGATGGGAAATTTTGTGTACAGTTTGGACAATGGAACGCTTTTTTTTTTATTGATGGGATGTCGAACCTGCAATATCCTAGTCAGAAATGCGTTCGTGTATCCACTTCGCCACGGTGATAGAACAATAAAGTCTTTATCTTCTCAGGCTGGTTGGTTGGTTCTTTTGATAGAGCCGTGGACTCAGGTTCTGATATCTTGAGTTCGGTCCCAGCCCGCAACATTAAAAACTGGCCTGTTTGCTGCCCATCTTAATGTTTCCACTATTCTGATGGTATCAGCAGAGTGTTTCAAAGATTTTCCCACTCTCCCCCTCTCCATTTCAGCTCTTCAGTTCGAGGCCTTGCCAGCGCATAGGGTTCTGCGCAGACTTACGGAATCTGCCAGGTAATTGCTGGTAATTTTGGGTGAAGCGCATACGGAATTGTGCGACAACGATAAATCCCTCTTTAACAGACTCCAACCTCCAAACTCTTTACTCTTCTCCTCTTCCGTCTTTCCCTTTTCCTTTTCCCCTTCTCTCTCTTTCCGCTTCAGTATATTTACATTCACTTTTCTTCAAAATCCCAATTCCCGTTTCAGTATCTCCCAGCATCTTCCCAGCCCTCTGTCCATTCTAATCCATCTTACAGAATGAGACCAGTTCGTGTGGGACTAAAAGATGTAGTAAATAGATATATGGACTTGGTCTGGTTTCTGAAAGAATCAATGTCGCAACCTAGGTAATTATCTGGCACTATCTGGTACTATTCTGGGAGTATTCTTTTTTGTCGTGTCTGGAACACATCCATGTTTTGGAGCCTGCTGGTTCTGGGCGGTAGGAGAAAACGGTCATGTGATCTGTCAAAACAAGGGGTGAGTGGAACGCGCTAGTTCATAGCAATTGGCCAAAGAGTAAAGAAAGCATTACGACCATGTGAAATGCTGAAATCAAAGCAAGAGACTAGGCTGTTCTTTTTAATAGATCTTTCTTTGAAAACGAACAATTAGGTGAAGATAGAACAGGATGGAACGGGGAAATATTTGTATTGATTGGTTGATTGATACATTTGGTAAAGGGAATGTGTTTTCTTTCGCCGTCAGGCTGCCACCGTCAAATACATTTTCTACTTATTCCTTTTGTGCTTAGTTTTTACCCTTAAAATTCTTTAAGTTACTGTTACTTTACACAATGCACAATGTCATTTACACTATAACATCCAACATATTCAATCTAAAGTAAGAATCAAAATCTGCAAAGCAGGGAACAAAGAAATACGAAATGAAACACACGAAGGAGCAAAACAGAGTAAAGGCCAGCTGCAACATTTCCAAGGTCAAAAACATAATTGGCCCAAGCTGTCAGAGAAAGGCATACAAACAGAAACCCTACATCATCACTACTACCAACAAATTCGACGAAACATGCAATAAAAAATCATATTTGATTAATCTGGAATGGAAGAATCAAAAATTCAAAAACAAAATTACCAGTTTGCCTATTATTTGATATAGTTACCCTTGGTTTTTGCGATACAGTCTTCAGTTTTGTGTCTGTTTTTCAGCACTTTTTTTTAAAGCAGAAATCACTGGGAAATATTGTCAAACTCAATATTATAACCATTCATTTTGGCAAACAATATTATGAAGTCAAGTTCTGTGTCTGTCCTGATTATATGGGTTTATGTGCAGGTTTAAAGCTTGTGCCATGATGGCATCTGTGACGTTAGCGCGCATGGAATTCATTCCGAGCGCCGAAACGTCATCTTGAGAAACTGAAACTGAGACCTGATTTCAACGTCTATCCAAATAAAAACACATTATTATTGAGTTTCATGTTACACGATACAGGACAATTTGTATTCAACAATTTTTCAAAATGTTAACAACATTTGTGTTATATGATGACACCACCATGGAAGACGTTCAATGTATTTTATGTATTTTACAGATTTGTGCCAAGGTTTAATATCTGAGGTCCCATTGTTCCTTTCTTTCTTAACCACGACCACAAATAATAGATTTGCATAGACTGAGTGCATTTTGCTCGGTCTATTGCTGATAGGTGTGAGGAAAAGAAAATGAAACATGTCTGACTGTGCTCTGTTTCTTTGGAAGAAATACGAATGCTGTGTGTGTTTGCACGTATGTGTGTGTGTGTGTTTGCACGTGTGTGTGTGTGTGTGTGTGTGTGTGTGTGTGTGTGTGTGTGTGTGTGTGTGTGTGTGTGTGTGTGCCTATGTGTGTGAGAGTGTGAGCGCGAGCGCGTGTGCGTTTTGTGTGCGTGTTTGTGTGAGATAAAGACAGGGAGGGAGGGAGGGAGGTAGCAGGTGTGCGTGTTACAAGAGGCAGGGGCAGGAAGGTAAAGACTGCAGAGGTGACATTATGTACTATCTTTTCTTACAGCTAATTGTCTTTTCCCTTCATTATGTCATATGTGTGTGTATGTCAAAAACTATGTTTCTGCATATTTGTACTGAGTTGAAATATTTCTTTAGTATAATTTATGTGTGTGCATATATATGTGTGTGTATATGTATGTATGTGTATGTGTGCCAGACTACCATTCCATTCCTTTACCTCAATCTTATTTCATCTGTTGCTTCTTCAAGGTCACAATGAGCATGAGAAATACAACATCAGGATTTTCTCCATATATTCTATAAAAAATAAAGATGATCAAAATTGCTATTTTTCTTCTGTCCCATTTTTGGGCTACCTCATTGACCACAGAGTCTGGAACATTTTTTCACAAAATTGAACGACGCGCTATGATGGAGGTGATTATCTTGAGGCTATGGAGTTGTATTCTGACTTGAGACTGCGTGACAGGGCTGTACTCTTGTTTCCGTTCATAATATTTCCTGGCGAGCTGGTAGGTTCTTTTGATAGAGCCGTCAACACAAGATCTGATATCTTGAGTTCAACCTCGGCCAGCAACATTAAAACTGGCCTGTTGGCTGCCCATCTTAATGACTCCATCATTCTGGTGGTGTCAGCTTGGTGTTTCAAAAATACCTTCCCCCCATCCCCATTTTCAAGATCTTGCCAGCGCGTAGATTTTGTGCAGGCTTTGGGAATCTTCCAGAGAATTGTTGGCAGATTTGGGTAGAGCACAAATGGAACTGTTCGAGAGCGATGAATCCTTCTTGAACAAACTTCAAACTTACAGACCCTGGTGCCAGTCGGTCCAAAATAAGCAGATCTCTGCAGTGTTCATTAGGGAATTCGAACAACATCCTTAATGACGCACACTTGAAGTAAATGTGAGATTTGACTGAATAGTCCCAGTCTTCCAAACGAGCTCATAACACACTTGACTCTGAGAAAGAGTCGGCTGGGACCGAATAAGTCCCATAGTAATCTTGAGAAGACTAACGAAATACAAATTCAAACTCTTCTACGTATTACTCCGTCGCGCTGATCACTGCATTTCTGCGACTTATTAAACGGCCAATTTTTTAAATTAAACTTTTCCTTCTTTTGCAACTGGTCCTTCGATTTTTTTCTTCCTTCCTCTTTTGTTCTGCCTTTTCTTTGCAGGTCTTACGTTCATCACTCGTCGCTCTGTCCTCCTTTACGATCCGTTCTCTGTCTTCATTAGTACTCCGCCTCCACTTTCAAAGCCACCCTCTGGTCTAGCAGCTGTAGTCTGGGGATTTGGCACAGGTACTGGAGAATCAATAGGGCAACCTGGTTAATTGTCTGGGACTATTCTTTTGTGTCATGTCTGGACCACATCTACGTTCCGGAGCCTGTCGACTCCAAACGGTGGAGGGAAAAGCAGGTCTTGACTTGAAGAGAATAAAACAAAACAAAACAAAACAAAAACAAAACAGAACAAAACAAGCAAAACAAAATAAAACAAAACAAAACAAAAAACAAAACAAAACGAAACAATAGAAACAAACAAACAACAAAACAAAGCGAACAAAACAAAGCAAAACAATGCAGAACATAACCAAAGCAAAACAAACAAAACAAAGCAAAGCAAAGCAAAGCAAACCAAACAAACTAAACCCAACCAAGCAAAACGAAACGAAACCAAACCAAGCCAAACCAAAACCAAAACCAAACCAAAAAAAAGTAACACAAAAACAAACTAAAAACCTGCAGGTAGCATGCATTTCTGTATTTGTTCTATGTCATTTTACGATTTTAAAAAATGTTTTCAAGCGATCATCGCACATACGATTTTCTTTGTGCTCGTCTTTTCTTTGGTCCCATTTACTACGCCATTAATTTAAAACCACAGAGGTTGGCAGAGTTTTTAATTGCAGTGATAATAATGACAATAATGATGATAATGGTTTGATGCTATTGTTTGAGGCTACGTCACAGGGCTATACTCTATGCTTACTATCATGATACATCCTGGCATTAACCAGGCCAGACGACACCGACGACGACGACGATGATGATGATGAAGTAGATGATAGTGATGATGATGATTATGAAGAAGACGAAGACGAAGAAGAGGAGGAAGAAGAAGAAGAAGAAGAAGAAGAAGAAGAAAGAAGAAGAAGAAGAAGAAGAAGAAGAAAGAAGAAGAAGAAGAAGAAGAAGAAGAAGAAGAAGAAGAAGAAGAAAGAAGAAGAAGAAGAAGAAGAAGAAGAAGAAGAAGAAGAACAAGAACAAGAACAAGAAGAACAGAGAACAAGAACAAGAAGAACAAGAACAAGAAGAACAAGAACAAGAAGAACAAGAACAAGAAGAACAAGAACAAGAAAAACAAGAAGAACAAGAAGAACAAAAACAAGAAGAACAAGAAAAGAACAAGAACAAGAACAAGAAGAACAAGAACAAGAACAAGAACAGAAGAACAAGAAGAAGAACGAACAGAACAAGAAGAAGAAAGAAAAGAAGAAAAGAAAGATGATGAAGAAGAAAAGATGATGAAGAAAAGAGATGAGATAGAAGAAGATGAGATGATGATGACGATGACGATGAAATATGGAACGACGACATGACGACGAAGACGGACGACGACGAGAAGAAGAAGAATGAAGAAGAAGAAGTTGATGATGACGATGACGACGAGATGTGATGATGATGAAGCCTATTACAACGACGACAGTGACAATGATTTTTTTGTATTTGTTCTTTTTAAATGAACTAGGTAGACTGGAAACAACGAGAAGAATAAACACACTCCTGAACCGTTTCTGTGTTTTGGATTCTCTGTCAAGTTGGAACTCCAGTAATCTGAGACATTTTAATTGACACTAACCTTTGCTTGGAGACTGATCACAGCAGCCCAGATGAGTTTTCAAAGCAAATAATTATAAAAAAAAAGTGACTTGTTTCAGGTTTGAAACCTCTGCCTAATGATCCGTTCTTTCTATCCTTCTCCTACTCCCCCCCCCCCCCCAACTCCTGTTTATCTGTGGGCTTGCTGATTCTGTTAATGGGCCTGGGCCCGTGATTCCAGATCTGGTGTCTCGAGTTCAGTCCCCGCCTGCAACATATAACCTTGCTTGTTTACCGCCCATCTTAATGTTTTAACCAATCTGGTGGCATCAGCGTAGTGTTTCGTGTGTCATCTTTCCCCCCTTAACCTAATTCAAGACCTTGCCCGCGTTTAGGGTTTTGCACAAGCTCAAGGAGGTTTGCAGATGGTTACTGACTAATCTGGGTCAAGCATGTATGGAACTGCCTCGTGTGCGATGAATATTTCTTGAACAAACTCAGATCTCGTACCTGCTTGTTTGTTTGCTTGTCTCCTTTTCTCTATTTGTAGAAATCCTATCATCCACCGGCACCTTAGGTTTAATGCACTTTAAATGTGTCCAGATTAAATCGTGTTTATCTCTCTCTCTCTCTCTCTCTCTGCCTCTGTTTCTGTCTCGTCTCTGTCTCCGTCTCTGTTTTCTTGTCTCTCTGTCTCGGTCTGTCTCTCTCCTCAGTCTCTCTCTGTGTCTCTGTCTCTCTCTGTACTCCTCCCAATGTAGCTGTCCCCCCCCCCCCACACCTTAGCATATTTCCTGTCACTTACCTTCATCCGGATATGTTTTTCTTTCTCTTGTCTCTCCATCATTAGTTCCTCTCTATCTGTCTGTCTACCTGTCTAGTCTGTGCTCTCTCTCTCTCTATCTGTACTCCTTCCAATGTAGCTGCCCCCCCCCCCCCTCGCCATTTTTCCTTTCACTCACCTTCATCCAGATCTGTTTTTCTTTCTATCGTTTCTCCATCATCAGTTTCTATCTGTCTGTCGGTCGGTCTCTCTCTCTCTCTCCTCTCTCTCACTGTCTCTCTCTCTCTCTCTCACTTCTCTCTCTCTTTCTCTCTCTCACTCTTCTCTCACTCACTCTCTCTATCATCACTCTCTCTCTCTCTCTCTCTCTTTTCCTACGCCTCTTCTCCCTTGGGCTCAATAGACCTAATAGGCCTTGAAAGGCAATCAGACAAACGGGTCTTTGATGGGCCTTTCATCCAATTAATGCTTCAGATCACAGAACAAACGTTCCAAACCCTCAGTGGACTTGCAGGGAGGCACAAAAAACAAAAACAACTGGCACCATTAGATAGAAGGCTTAAAAAATGAAATGACCATGTATATTAACAATCTACCCCTTCCCAACAAAGAAAAAGAACAGGAGACAGCCATGGAGTAAGTTGTGATACTTTTTTTTTTAGCACACAACACCACATATACAGATTTATTACTCCCCTTAACGTTAAGAGAGTTATGTTCATATCCTATGCGCCATTGTTACTTTGATTTTTATTTGAAATCACAGTGATGTTTTAAAGAGACAATACGGTATATTATATATTTATTACTCCTCTTAACGTTAAGAAAATTACGTCCATATCCTATGCGCCATTGTTACTTTGAAAACAGATTGATTGATTTTGTTTGTATATGCTATGTCAATTATCAAGCAGGTGTTATACGTATCAGGATAACACGCTTACGTACAAGACAACTAAATAAGACTTCTGTCATTATTTAAAGAAAGAGGGGAACAAAACAAAGACATTTTGATATTTTCATAGAAAATTGTGTATGGTCAATATGCATAATACTCCTTCTTAAGGCTAGAATTGTTTTGCCTGTATCGAACATAATAATTCACTTTTGATACAAGTTTGTTAGCAGGCAGCCAAGAAATGTTTGTTTAATTATGTCACAGCTTACGTCACCCTTATTAGTATCATCATCACCTTGCTTATTGTAAGTTAAATTTTCTACTGTGATCCAAACTGAGAAAGGATAAACCCGTAAGCAGCTTAGAAATAATTTCTGACTCGTGTGCTCAAGCCACACACAAGTGTATCATCATCATTATGTGCCCTATCGCATGGCGTTGGCTATCATGGCCCTGCATACAAATGTATGTCTTGTCGCCGGAAGTACATCTCCATTTTCCTGTCCTCGGCAAATCTGCTAGTCCGTCCAATATTTTCTCCTTGGGTCTACCTGGAGCTCTCTTTCCCTCCAGCTTTCCTGTTGTTATCAGGTGGTCTAATTTCTCTTTCCTCATAAAATGTCCCGTGGTTGTTTGTCTTTTCCTAATCTTCTTTATTAATGATCTTCTTGTGTCTGCCGCCTTCAAGACTGTCTCGTTTGTTTTCTTTACTGTCCTCGAAACTCTTAACATTTCAGTTACGTCAATTTTGTTCTGGCTTTGCGTGTTGACTGTCCACGCCTCACAACCGTACAACAGTATCGGTTCTATGTAACATTCAAGAACTCTCTTCCACACAAGTATATACAGGCAGGTTTTATCTGGTCGATGTGAAGCAGCGACCTTTTCCCCATACGATGTGGAAATAAAAATGTAGTTGTTGACGATTTCTGCTGTCCGTGCAACTAAACACTGTGATGAGGTCCATGATAAAGGCCGAGCTGTTACAGAGAGAAGGATCAGTGCAGACAGGGGGTACTTTGTGTGATGCTGGGTTCCCCAGCTCTTGAAGATGATCGTATTTCACAGAGAAACAATCATGTAAAATGAAATCCAAAACAAGTGTGACTGCCCGCGTTCAAGCAAACAGGAACCAGAAAGAAACACGAAGAAAGAATAAGAACGCGTATTTCAATACACAAGACAAGACAGGCGAATAATTTTCGGCCAACTGGCCTTTGTCAAGCATAAGATCACAAACAAACAATCACCAGATACAAAATTCAGGAGAAAAGACTGAAACTTCCCTGTTGCTCCGTCCAGTGTGAGAAAAGGAATGTGGTGTTTATTTGTTCGTGATCCTACACTTGACAAAAGGCCAGTTGACCGAAAATTTGCGCCTCTCTTGTCTGCTGTATTAAATACACGTTCTCATTCTTTTTACGTGAATTTTTTTTTGTGGATAAAAATGAGATTGAAAGAAAGTCATGCAGGCAGTCATACACTCGCGCTGTTTTCGGAATCAGAGTCATGAATTGCTTCTTTTGTGATTTGCTTCCAGGTCCTGTTCTGTTTATCACTCTGTCTCTGCCTCTCCCTGTGTATGTTTGTCTCTGTCTTTGTCTTTGTTTGTCCATCTCTCCCTGTCTCTGTCTGTCTGTCTCACTCTCCCATCCTCCCCACTCTCTTTCCTTGTGTCACTGTTTCTCTGTGTAATTGTTCTTCATTATGCCTTTTTCCCTATTTCTCAGTGAGAGACAAAGAAGGAAGATGGAGAGAGAGGGAGGGAGAGAGAGAGAGAGAGAGAGAGAGAGAGAGAGAGAGAGAGAGAGAGAGAGAGGAGAGAGAGAGAGAGAAAGTGTGAGCATGAAGTAAAGGCAGATGCATGTAAAGAATGTCAATCTATTCCTACAATAATGCATACTAAAAATACTAATACTAAGATAGAACCATACAAAAAGAACGAAGTAAAAGAACAAAACAAACAAGGTGGATGGTGGACAGTGGATGGAGGGAAGATAATGTCAACTTGTTCTTTGTTTCTTTCGTTTGGCTTGGTTTGGTTTTGATGTAGTGATCAGTAACCAGAAACACATAAAAATGATATCAGAATCTGTATTTAATAGAAGAAAACGAGGCAGGCACAAATTTTCGGCCACTGGCCTTTGTCTAGCGTTTACAAAAGACAATACAGAATAGATTCACGAAACTAGTTGATACAATAGTTGCAAGACTTTTCTGATGTCCAGCTGGCCGAAATCTGTATTGTTTTGTCTTATATGCATTCTCATTCTATGGTGTGTGGTGTGCTGCGTGCGTGCGTGCGTGTGTGTGTGTGTGTGTGTGTGTGTGGTGCGTGCGTGTGTTGTGTGTGTGTGTGTGTGTGTGTGGTGTATGTTGTGCACCTACATACATACATACGTACCTACATACACACATACTCCTACATATATCTATATATACATATCTATGTATCTATATATACATATATACATATACACACATATATATATATACATTATATATGTATGTGTGTGTGTGTGGGTGGGTGTGCGTGTGTGTTTTCCAGTCCTGACTGTGAAATCTTCTCCATTATTCGCCACAGTCATGAAAATATACATGTGTTTTCTTTTGTATCCATTTATTCCTAGTAAAGAAAACACACCTAACAGAATCAAAAGACCGCGAGTATAGTATTATTATGTTCTATATTTGTATGCTGAAAGTTTTCTTGGCCACGTTCTCATCTCATTTCCAAAGCAGTCCAGATGAGACTCTTTTAATGCGTTGAAAGAATTCAATAACTTTGAGGGAAATGGCAATCCTTCGTGCTCATTTCTTTCGTAGTGAAAGCAGCTTGCAGAGTCGTACTGTGCTATGACGAAATACAGGTTTTCTTGGGTTTTGATTAAACTACTGCTTTTATGGAAAAAAATATAGGGAGTGGTGGTAAGGGATAAGAAAGAAATGGCGTTGGCAGAGTGATGGTTAGGGGCTAAGCTTTGTGTGTGGGTTAGACGACTTTTTGAACTTATTTCGACATATCTGGTCTATATAAAATGCCCCAGTACCATCACCATCACCACCGCCACTGCCACCAACTTTTTATCATGGAATTGTCTGCCCTGCGTATACATGCAGAACATTACTTGTCTGCCTCACTGTAATCTTAAGGCAAGAATAAAAGACAAATTTTGGTATGTCTTTTAGTGGTAAAACTATGTTTCATTTTCAGTTAGGAGAGTCTGATCACATGAAGAAGAATGTCAGAAATGATCAAGACATAGATGCAGTTACTTTCGCAGAAAGATTTGTCTTGGCATTTTATGCAGTTGCATCATACATGGAAAGACAGGAGAGAAAGAGAGAGGGAGGAAGCGAAAGGGATAAGATGCCTTTTATGGGAGAGAGAGGGGACAAAAACTTATTTTTTCGAAAACAAGGGAGACGTGGAAAATTTCAGGTACTGATTTGATGATCAAATTTCACGCCAGATGAAAAACTTAAAACTTTTGTCTTCATCTGAACAAAATGATTAAGTTTGAACTGACTAAGTTTATTCCTTTTCTCACACTGGACGGAGCAGCAGGGAAGTTTCAGTCTTTTTCTCAATTTTTGTATCTGGTGTTTGTTTATAATCTTACGCTTGACAAAGGCCAGTTGGCCGAAAATTTGCGCCTGTCTTGTCTTGTTGTATTAAATACGCGTTCCTATTCTTCTTTCGTGTTTTTCTGGTTTCAGATTTCCAATGTTATTATTTCAACAAATTTACAGTCATTAGAATAGATGTAATGGATTTTTGAGTAAAATCACCTTATTTATTATGCCGTGTATGTATGTATGTATGTATGTATGTATGTATGTATGTATGTATGTATGTATGTATGTATGTATGTTTGTATGTATGTATGTATGTATGTATGTATCTACTATCTATGTATCCATGTATCCATGTATCTACGTGTCTATGTAACTATCTGTCTATCTATCTATCTATGATCTATCTATCCATCTGTCAAGCTATTGTATGTATGTATGTTTGTATGTTTGTATGTCTGTCTGTCTGTCTGTATGTATGTATGTGTGTATGTATGTATGTATCAATGTTATAGTATCTGCCTATAAAGATAATTGCAAATAAAAATATAAACCAACCAAACAAGCATAACACATAAACACATACACACAAACTCTCCTTCAGATGAAATCATATATCGTGAACAATAGATCGTACCTCTAGATACCAGGAATTGCTGACAACAACGTATGTTTAGTTGTCTGAAACTCCAAATTATTGTCAAAAATTAAAAACAATTATGACAGAGATATAGAGTATAACATGTCATTCACTAAGATATAATATCTGTAAGTGAAATGTGGACATTGCATTGGATGAACTGTATTGAACAGCTGACACCATGTGAAAGAAATCATCATTTCAAATAATTAGTTACACACGAGAGAACCATTCGGTAAAGACTCTGACCTTCATTGTGGATTGAGTTTTAAAATCTGACGCCATAAATTGTATTGTACCACAGATGCTGCGTGAGAAGACCCATTGTTCCAGTCATCCTTGATTACACATACACGTGAGGCACACAGTCTAAATCGTTTTTTCACTTGAAGATAAGTGTATCTGACTGTAAGAGGACATCTGACTGTCTCAGCCATGAAGTCCTGTAAATTTGGGCGAGGAAGTTGCTTATTTATATTTGCTTTCTGAATTCAGAACAGAGGCGTAAGCTGACGCTGCTCGTCAGTCTTTACTGGTGAACAAAGGATGGCATTAGAAGATACAGTGGGCAGCCAGAGAATAATTATGGCTGGGGCTTACACAAGGAGGCCAGGAAGCATTAAGCAGGAAAGACAAGCACGCACACAAAGTTAATCACACCGACCAAAGAGAAAGTAAGTCTGAGAAGTCTGCCGCATGCACACGTGCACGCGTAATCCCGTTTAAATGTATGAATGCACGCACGTCTTTGTTTTTGTCTGTCTCTTTCTCTTTAGCAGACACACATTCCTCTTACGTATACACAGTCTCTCTTTCTGTACGCGCATCTCTCTTTCATGTGCACATAGTTACACTCCTTCCTTACCGTCCCTCTCTCGACCCCCCCTCCCATTCCAAACAGTCACAGAAGATGTTTTCATTCCTTCCTGTTTAAACTTCACTTCACTCCAACAATAAGCAAAAAAATACTCCATCTTCTGAACAAAGTTGGCATAGAGACATTTCACGCGATACTGTAAGATAACACACGAGAGGATTAACCAAATAATTTATTGTATCTGAGTGTACCAGAAGATACTGACAAGTAACGACTTTCAGTTGTCTGAAAGTGATAGTTTGAGTTAACTGAAAACCATTTGAAAAAGAGCCAGATCTGTCGAATGTCTCTCACAAACGTACAAGTCTCTGGGCAAAATCCTGAAATCAGATGCTGTGAACTGTTTTCAACCATTAGCACCACGTGAAGAAATTCATTATTTCCAGTCACCCTTGATTACACACAGGCGTAAGACCCACGTTGTGAATGGTCTTTTGACTTGAAGATAAGTGCGTCTGAGTGTCAGGGAATTCCAACAGTCTCTACCACAAAGTCCTGTAGTTCTGGGCAGATAAGCTCCTAATTCCTGTTTGATTTCTAACTAAAACAGAGACTTGAGCTGACAGTGTTTGTAGCTCTTCACTGGTGATCAAGGATGACATGAGAGGATACAATGGACAGCCAGACAGTAGGTGGAGCTGGCTACTTGCACTGTTAGGCATCGAGATCTGATGTCTCAAGTTCAATCCTTGCCTGCAACATAAAAAGAGAACTAATCTTTTCACTGCACATCTTTATGTCCGGTCATTCTTATGGTGTCAGATTATTGTTTATATTTCCCATGTCCAATCTGAAACCAGTATCATCAGTTCCCTCTTGCATGACTTTGTCAGTGCATATGATTTTGTGCATCCTCAAGAGGTCTGCCAGTAAGTTTGTGACATATGTACAATCCGTATCGAACAACTTCAGGCACCTAGCTGGAAATCTAGGAGTTGTTATGTACTCGTAGGAAAAAAAAACGACATACTCAGATATGTAAACATAATAGAGTAGATTAGTACAGGCACACGCGAACGTCTTACGCCGATGGTATGTATGACTGCTCACACATCTCTACTTTCGTCTGACTCTTTTTCCGTTCACATACCCACATCTCCATTTGGTAAGCACATTAATTCTTCTATGTACCTGTCTCTATCATTTACATAATTTGACACTTTAGTTTCACTTCCAAGATCAAGATTAAACAGATTTATAACAAACGCCTGTTTCTCTGGTCCACATCTCTGGAATACATTGCCTGCCCACTTCAGGTCAAAGATGTCAGTAAACAGTATGAAACAAATCTTCACAACTATTTCTTTGATATAGCGTACACAATCATTCTATCTTACACCATTTTTTCAGCTTTACACACACTGTGCTGATAAAAATGCTAGTTAACCTCATTACTACGCAAGGGTCATTTTCGTTCCAGTTCTTAGCTGTTATCTGTCTACATTAAAATACTACATCTCATCCTCTTCCTTCTCTCCATTTATTTCCTTCATTCTCTGTCCTTCGATTTCTCTAACCCTGTTTCTCTATTTGCCCACGTCTCTCTTCCATCTACAAAAACCACAACAAAAGACACACAGACAACAAACAACACACACACACACACACACACATACACACACACACAACACACACACGTACACACGTACACACAGAAATACAGACAGACAGACAGATTACACATAAAAGAGCACAGACACACAGACACACACAGACACACAACACACACACACCACACACACCATACACACACACGCACTCACAACACACCATAACGCAACACACACACATACACATGCTCACAACACACACACACGCATACATACACACACATACACAGACACGCAAACACACACACATATACACAGACACAGACACACACACACACACACCGTCTAATATCACTTATAGTGAAAAGACGTTAAATCAAGGAACGAACGAACACACACACACACACACACACACACACACACACACACACACACACACACACACACACAGACACACACAACACACACACACACCACACACACACACACACACACACACACACACACAACACACACACACACACACAAACACATACTCACAGACACTCTTCCATCTCTCTTTCTTGATTGCTTCGATCTGTAAGCAGCTGTTGAAGCCACACTTTTCCTTCCCTCTACCCTCCTTATATTCCAGTCCTGAAACTCCTTTCATCATGGCTGTTGTCATCGTATCTCATTGTGTATTGTTTGCCATTAATATTGGATAGATGCTTGAAAAATCGTAAAAAAATAACCCAACAACTAATAATGACAATGAAGGAGAACAGAAGCAGAAGTTGAAAAAAAAGAGGAAGAGAGAGAGAGAGATAGGAGAGAGAGAGAAAGAGAGAGAGAAAGAGAGAGAAAGAGAGAGAGAGAAAGAGAGAGAGAGAAAGAAAGAAAAGAAGAGAGAGAGAGAGAGAGAGAGAGAGAGAGAGAGAGAGAGAGGTAGGACAAAGAGCAAGAAACAGAATAAAACCAAAGGACAGAGAAGTCCATTGCTGTCAAACTGGAAACGAGCATGCACATTACATTTTCCAGTTGAAATCACTCTGACTATTCATATTGCTGTTAACTGAGACGTAGACAAATGTGTACATTCGAGTATCAACCAAGGTGCAGTGGTTTGCGTAATGGACTAAAAACTGAAAGGTTGAAGGTTTGAATCTCATCAGTTCAGTCAAAACTGTTGGGAAATTTTTCGACTACAGCCAGCTCCAACCCAGAGTTGAGAGTGTTTCGTGTTCACAGGGAAAAACTGGGACTACACAAGCGAGTCTCATCCACTTTACAGATGCATCACTAAGGGTCTTGCTTTGCTACAAAATTCTCAAATCTTTCAGTCTTTCACTAAAAATATTTCATTTTCTTTTTCCAAATGAGATAAATATGCGGTGAAGTGACAACACATTTTTTTTTCAAACCTAGTCTTTGCTTTAAGCTTGAAGCTTGGAATTGTTTTGGTGTTTGAAGAAACATAACACTTTTAGACAGGATCTGTTGTGTAAAGCTGTGTCACTGACAAAACTGTTGTGCAAAGCTGTATCATAACACGTAACAAAGCTGTTGTGTGAAGCTGTATCATGACACATGACAAAACTGTTGTGTAAAGATTATAGCATGAGAAAGCTGTTGTGTACTGCTGTGTCATGACGCGTGAAAAAGCTATTATGTAAAACTGTATCACGTGACAAAGCTGTTGTGTAAAGCTGTATCACGTGGCAAAGCTGCTGTGTAAAGCTGTATCACGTGACAAAGCTGTTGCGTGAAGCTATATCATGTGACAAAGCTGTTGTGTACAGGTCTATCACGTGACAAAGGTGTTGTGTGAAGCTGTATCACGTGAAAAAGCTGTTATGTAAAGCTGTATCACATAACAAAGGTGTTGTGTGAAGCTGTATCATGTGACAAAGCTGTTGTGTACAGCTGTATCACGTGACACAGCTGTTATGTAAAGCTGTATCACATGACAAAGTTGGTGTGTGAAGCTGTATCACATGGCAAAGCTGTTATGTAAAGCTGTATCACATGACAAAGGTGGTGTGTGAAGCTGTATCACATGACAAAGGTGGTGTGTGAAGCTGTATCACATGGCAAAGCTGCTGTGTAAAACTGCACCACATGACAAAACTGACAATCTTGTTCAGGACAACATAATATTATTTGCCAGTAATCTGGTCAGTATGAGATAGTTTTCTGTAAACACATACTGAAGACATAACCTATGAACCAACTACATCTGATCAGCACTCTATGTGTACATTTGGGAAACAAACACATGAACTGAAAACAACCAACAAAGCAAGCAAGCAAGCAAACAAGCAAGCAAACAAGCAAGCAAGCGAGCGAGCAAGAAAGCAAGCAAGCAAGCAAAAAAAAAAAAAAAAAAAAAAAAGAAAAAAAACCCCACAATCAATCAAGCAAAAAACACAAGAATGGCTAATGAATGAAAGGCCAAACACATCAGATCTCGGACAGAAAGAGAGAGAGGGAGAGAAAGAGTGAGAGAGAGAGTGAGAGAGAGAGTGAGAGAGAGAGAGAGAGAGAGAGAGAGAGAGAGAGAGAGAGAGAGAGAGAGAGAGAGAGAGAGAGAGAGAGAGAGAGAGAGAGAGAGAGAGAGAGAGAGAGAGAGAGAGGGAAACTACAACAGGTTAGGAGAGACGAGGAAATTCATCGCTATAAGAGAAGAAAACTTAATCAGCCCTCTTTCCATACCCATTATCCATTTCTGTTATTACCCAGCCCCTACCCCCACCTCCTTAGCGTTCCAATCAATTGGGAGAGTATGCTAGATTTCTCTTTGGACTGTTTGTCGCCTCATCGGCTGCCAATGATATCACTGATCTGGGCGATTCCCACAAGCTCTCTGCTTGCGAGTTTTAGGTGAAACCACCCACCAGGCTATGTCGTTAAGCTCGATTCTAATTTGCACAGTCTACAGCTTATTTGAAACTGCGTCCCTACCCTCTCTTTAGACTGAACAATTTGCTTTAAAAATATAGGAAGGGAGATGATTCTGATGAATAATAATTGTATCTACATGTAATTTACGTCTGGAGTAAAAATTATTGGATGTTTATGGATTGGAAATTAGATTGAGCCTTGTCTCGGTGAATGGAAGTTCTGACAGCCATCATGGTAGTGTGCAGCTGAGGTATGGACTGCTTTTGTTTTGTGTTCTGAAATGTTTAACTTCATGTTTTGTCTGTGTGTATATTTTTTTTATGAAACTTAAAAGCAAATAAATGGAAAAAAAAAAGAATGAACGTAGATTAAGAAAGTGTATTTAATATATGTATGTATAATATACATATGTGTGTATGTGTATGTATATGTATATACATATATGCACACACACACACATACACACACACGTACACGCACGCACACGCACACGCACACGCACACACACACACACACACATATATATATATATACATGTATATACATTTATTTATTTATGTACATATATATATATATCTCTATATATGTATCGTATATATATATATATATATATACATATATATGTATATTTCAATGAGTGCTTGTTTTGGTACACTTTATCTGTCGATTTTGTATTGTATATATTTCAAGATGTTTGTAAATGTTATGTATTTGAAAATGAACAAAAACGAGTTAAACAAAAGCAAAAACAGAAAAGTGTATTCCATAAAAAGAAATAGTACAGATGCCATTGTTCTCGGCTTTTGTCAAGTGTATTAAAAAAACAACAAAGAAATAAATTTCGTGATTAACCTGGGAACAACGACAACGGAAACAGCTAACTTCCCTTACTTTTATATTGAACTGGAGTAAGTTTCTTTTTCCAATTATGCCATCATTTAAATTCAGCTGAGATTTCGTATTACATAAAAAATCGTTATTTGAGATGTATCAAACGTTGTAGTTAGTTATAATTAATCCTCATGTTGTATATGCTGGGAGAACATTTCTTGGTTTCCAGCAGTTTCAGCTTGCACTCTCCTTCAGAGTAGCTTTGTATTGATATAGTGTTGTTTCTCGATCACCGTATCCTCGCTTATGCTTTCCACACTGGGGGCATGTATGGCATGTAGTTGTCAACCATACCGATAACGTATCTTATTTGACGAAGGCGATGTTTAATGAGTAGACTATAACTTGGCAAACCACAGTTTAAACGCTCGATCTTGCCACACGATTTTTGCAGATCTTGCATAAGTATCGTTAGTGGAACTATAGTATCTGTTGAATGTGTCATCAGTCGAAAGTGCACATTTCTCAGCAATACAGCAGGGTGCTCGAGACTATTGCTTTGTACACAGCAAGCTCTGTGGTGATCATGATGCTGCATCTTGCCACAGCCTCTTAATTTGACTTCCAAAGGCAAAGCTGGCCTTGGAAACACACAGCACCAGTAGTGTTTCAAGAGGTTCATTGAAGTTTGCAGGACTAAAACAGAACACGTCAAAATAGAGAAAACAGGAAAAACAACAAATAAGAATAAATCAAAAACAGACAGGACAAAAGAATAGTGAAAAAAACAGGGAAACAAACAAACAAACAAACACACACACACACACACACACACACACACACACACACACACACACACACACACACACACACACATACACACACACACACACACACACACACACACACACACACACACACACACACACACACACACACAAAACAAACAAACAGGATGGAGAGAACAGCGATATAAACAGCAACAGTAAGAAGTAAAATAAATAATCATAATAAAAAAGAAAAAAACAACAACGAAACCATAGAGAACCCCCAAAGAAACAAAACAAAACTAAACAAAACAAATCAAAACAGAACATTTCATTAGCTCCTATTTGTTTTCAAGTTTGAAGTTTCCAGCTCGAATTCTGCTTTTATGAAAACCTAGCAAACTAGTGGGATATAAAAACTTAAGACCAACATGATGTCTGATTACCTTTTTTCGTTTGCTTTGTTTTCTCAATAGAAAATAAAGAAAAAAATCAGTTTAAATTTCAAGTAATCATTATCCAATTAAAATCCTTTTCCTTTTGATGTTTTGTTTTCCTTATGGTTTCAGTTTCATCGTTCTCAAGGCGGCATCTGTACGCACCACATAAATTCCATGGGCAAATGTCAAATGATGAAATAAAACCAAAAATGATCATGTTATCAACCATAAACCCGTGTAGAATAAATCTTACACCCTAGCAAGGACTTGAAACCTTACCCAAATTATCCACCAGTACGTACTCTAACTTTTACCTACCGATCGTTTATCATCAAGTAAACATTCATGTGTGTGTAATTTACGACCAAAGATATATATGTGTATGCGTGTGTAGACATTATTGGTATATATTCTTTTTTGCACGTGTATCAGTGTGTTTGCATGCATACGTGTTATCAAGGAACACACAAGGGTGTGGATGGGACCCTGAGCACCAGTGCCTCGCTACTCTCCGGACAATCATCTTCCAAGCTCCAGACACCACTTGATAGCCATTTCATCAAGCAAAGGGGATGTGGGAGGGGAAGGAAATAGTGTCCATGCGTTGCAAAACCCAATCTTACACAGTCACAAGTGTTTTGTAGTAGTTATTCATCTTTTAGTAAAGAAAACCAAAGATTATTAACATAGTCCTATCAGCTTATTTACGTGTATACTGACGTTTTTCTTTGTCACATTCCCATCGTCATCTTCAAACAGCCTAGACGAGTCTCGTTTGGTGTTTTGAAGGAATTCAATAACTCTGTGATACTTTTTTTCCCTCTATAAAAAGGGATATTGTGAAAATGGCTTAACCATCTTGTTCTATAACTGTAAGTTTACAAAACAAGTATTGATGATCCTGGCTAATATTCATCACAACGCGTTAGGCATCGTGGCTGATTTATTTTGATGATCCGTCTGATAGTGTTATCGCTGTTTGCTTGGCTCTGCTAGGCTTGACCCTGGCAAGGTTCCTCCACCCTCCTTTCTCTGTATGTGTGTGGTGTGTGTGTGTGTGTGTGTGTGTGTGTGTGTGTGTGTGTGTGTGTGAGAGAGAGAGAGAGAGAGAGAACAGAGAGAGAGAGAGACAGAGAGACAGAGAGAGAGACACAGAGAGACAGAGAGAGATACACGGAGACAGAGAGACATTGAGACAGAGACAGAGAGAGAAAGGGAAAGAGAGAGAGAGAGAGAGAGAGAGAGAGAGAGAGAGAGAGAGAGGGAAGGAGGTAGAGAGAGAGAAACAGAGAGTGAGATTGGAGTGAAAAGAAACGTACAATGGAAAAGAATTTACGAAAATGAATTATAGTGGAATATAGACTTCTATATGGCAATTGGTCAAATGCTGTATATGAAATACAGAGAGAGAGAGAGAGAGAGAGAGAGAGAGAGAGAGAGAATGACAGAGAGAGAGAGAGAAAGAAGAGGGAGAGAGAGACAGAGAGACAGAGACACAAACAGAGACAGAGACAGAGAATGAGAAAAAGAGACAGAAAGATGGACAAAGAGAGAGAAAGGGGGAGAGAGCGGAGAGGGAGAGAAAGAGAGAGAAAGAGAGAGAAAGAGAGAGAGAGAAACAGAGAGTGAGATTGGAATGAAAAGAAACGTACAATGGAAAAGAATTTACGAAAATGAATTATAGTGGAATATGGACTTCTATATGGCAATTGGTCAAATGCTGTATATGAAAGACAGACAGAAAGACAGAAAGAGAGAGAGAGAGAGAGAGAGAGAGAGAGAGAGAGAAGGAGAGAGAGAGAGAGAAAGACAAAGAGAGAGAGAGAAAGGAGAGAGAGAGAGAGAACACACACACACACACATACAAACAGAGACAGAGACAAAGAATGAGAAAAAGAGACAGAAAGATGGACAAAGAGATAGAAGGGGGGAGAGAGCGGAGAGGGAGAGAAAGAGAGAGAGAAAGAGAGAGAGAGAGAGAGTGAGAGAGAGAGAGAGAGAAACACTTCAGAATTCACAACTTTATTTCTCAAGAAGAGAGGGAGGGGGGCAAAGAGAGAGGGTGATGGAGAGAGCGAGGGGAAGAAAGAGAAAGAGAGAAAGAAGGAGAGAAAGAGAAAGAGAGAGAGACAGAGAGAGAGAGAGAAAGAGAGAGAGAGGGAGAGAATTATTTAGCATCTCATATCCACTAGAAAGATAATTTCATGGACTCGAGGAAAGGCTCTAGAAACTATCAAGCCAATAGATGTGAAATAAAACGAAATAATTCAAACAAATTATAAGACAGTCATGAAAAGAAAATGAAATGATATGAAACAGAAGAAAGTAAAATAAAACAAAACAAAACAAAATAAATAAAACAAATAAAATAAATGAAATAAAATAAAAATCAAATGAAATAAAATAAAATAAAATAAGGTATAATAAGATGAAATAAAATAAATAAAATAAAATAAAATAAAATAAAGTAAATAAAATAAAATAAAATAAAATAAAATGAAATAAAAGAACAGAAAAGAAAAGAAAATGAAATAACAGAATAAAACAAAAATAAAATAGAGGCCTAATATAACAAAATAGAATAAAATACAATATTAAAACAAAATAAATGAAATAAAATAGAGTAAATAGATTAGAAAAAACTGAACTGAATTTAATTAAATTAAGTAAAATAGAAGCATAACAAAAGAAGAAAAACACACGATTTTCCTGAAGTGATTAGAAATAGCAGAATGCTGTCTATGGCATTTCTTTGTTCTACTGAACACTTAGGTGTTTTTTTTAATCCATCTTGCACAATAGAAATTTGCTGCTTTTGTTTCTGTTGAAATGTCTTGTATCTTAATGATTCAAATCACTTCGACACAATAAAACCTTCGTGCGTTTAGCGTAAACTATAAAGAGATTAGCACCATCAGTCACAGAAGAGTGACTGGAGCAATCAGAGAACCCAAGGCAATGGGACTCTTTCCCATTCAGTGTCTGAAGAGATGTACTTTCACTTTGAGCTTCTAAAAAAGAGAGCGAGAGCGAGAGCGAGAGAGAGAGAGAGAGAGAGAGATGAGAGAGAGAGAGAGAGAGAGAGAGAGAGAATAGACAGAGACAGATGGGGAGAGAGAGAGAGAGAGAAATAGACAGAGACAGATGAGAAAGAGAGAGAGAGAGAGAGAGAGAGAGAGAGAGAGACAGAACCAAACAGACAGACAGACAGACAGGCAGACACAGAGACAGTTAGAGACACAGAGAGAAACATAGAGAAAATGTAGAGAAAAAGAAGAGCGAGCGAGACAAATAGAGACATGAGAGAAAGAGGGAGGAAGGAAGAGGAAGGGTAACGGGCCTGCTAAGGGAGGGGACAAAAAAATTCTTTTCGAAATGAAGGGAGGTGAGGAAAATCTCAGGTACTGATTTGATGAACACGTTTCACGCCAGATGAACAACTTGAAACTTTTGTCTTCATTTGAAGGTATTGACATTTTAAAAGAATACGCTACCTCATTTTCCTGTCGTTTGTTTTGTTTTTTTTGAATGATAAGAATAGTTTCACTTGATGTCTGATAATCACCATAATCAATACTGATTTAGTCGATTTGGGAGTTGTTTTTTTTCCAAAACGTCTGGTTTCTGTTTTCCATTGTGAGTCAAAATTATAATTAATTTTTCTGAAACCACGGTCTGCAAAAATGTACATTGCCCATCAGACAACTAATGTAGTTGGTGATGATAAATGATTTATCAAATGTAATTAATGCATGGATATTTTTCAAAAAACCTCTTATTTTCTCTTGATTTGTCATTCTGTCTCTCTCCTTATGAATACACATTTCCCTGTCTCTCCTTGTCTATGTGTTTTCGTCCATCTTTCATTCCTTTTTTTTCTTTCCTTCTGACCTCTGCTTCATTCTTCTTCATCCTGGTACAATAACAGCTGAGTAATGTTTTTCATCTTGTAATAGTATTTTCTTCCGAATAGAATCAGTTCGTTAATATAATATAAGTACTCAGGCACTAAAATTCATCCAATCTTATTATGTCAATAAATGTGCAGTTATTAGAGTATATGTAATAGATTCTTGAATGAAATAACTGAATTCCATCATAAAGAAACACTCACTCAAAAACAATTATCCTCCTTCTCTCTCTCCTCTCTCTCTCTCTCTCTCTTCTCTCTCTCTCTATCTTCTTTTCGAAATAAAGGAAGGTGAGGAAAATCTCGGGTACTGAATTGATGAACACGTTTCACACCAAATGAACAACTTGAAACTTTTGTCTTCATCTGAACGTATTGACATTTTAAAAGAATACGCTACCTCATTCTCCTGTCGTTTGTTTCTTTGTTTTTTTTTAAAACAAAAGTATAACACTTAAACAGATATACACTCACACTTCTTGAAATGAAACACTTTATCGATTGCATCTTTAAATACCAGAAAGTGTTGACAACGTTTGTTTTTCACTTATAGTGAAAAGACGTTAAATCAAAGAACGAACGAACACACACACACACACACACACACACACACACACACACACACACACACCACACACACACACACACACACACACACACACACACACACACACACACACACATGTATATATATATATTTTTTTTATGTATATGTATATATATAATATATACATAGATATATGTGTGTGTTTGTGTGCCTATGTATATATGTATATGTATGTATGTATGTATGTATGTATGTATGTATGTATGTTTGTTTGTACACTACCACACCTACCTAAACATGATTGCAAATGAAAATAAACCCCAGCCAAACAAGTATAACACATAAACAGATATACACTCACACTTCTTGAAATGAAACACATTATCGTGAACAATCGATCGCATCTTTAAATACCAGGAAGTGTTGACAACAACGTTTGTTTAGTGGTCTGAAACTCCACGTTATTGTCAAATATAACAAAATAGATGAGAGACATAGAATATGACACGTCATTCACTAAGATACAATGTCTGTGAACGAAATCTGCACATTGGATGGGGTGAACTGTATTGAACAGTAGACACCGTGTCAAAGAAATCATTATTTCAAATAATTAATTGTACATGAGAGAACCATTTGGTAAACACTCAGACCTTTACTATGTCTTTCACTGTAGTTAAATTTTAAAATCAAACACCATAAATTGTATTCTACCACAGATGCTGCGTGAGAAGACCCATTATTTCCAGTCAGCCTTGATTACACATACACGTGAGGTACACAGACTCAATCGGCTTTTCACTTGAAGATAAGTGTGTCTGAGTGTAAGAGGACATTTGACTGTCTCAGCCACGAAGTCCTGTAGTTTCGGGCGAGGAAGTTGCTTATTTATATTTGATTTCTGAATTCAGAACAGAGGCGTGAGCTGACGCGGCTCGTCAGTCTTCGCTGGTGAACAAAGGATGGCATTAGAAGATACAGTGGGCAGCCAGAGAGTAATTATGGCTGGGGGCTTACACAAGGAGGCCAGGAGGCGTTAAGCAGGAAAGACAAGCACGCACACAAAGTTAATCACACCATCCAAAGAGAAAGTAAGTCTGAGAAGTCTGTCGCATGCATGTGAGTACGCGTAACCATGTTTAAATGTCTGAATGTCTGAATGCAGGCACGTCTCCATTTTTGTCTGTCTCTTTTTCTTTAGCAGACATACATCCCTCTTATGCATACACAGGCTTTCTTTCTGTACATGCATCTCTCTCTCATGTGCACATAAGTTACACTCCTTGCTTATCGTCTATCTCTCGACCCCCCTCCCATTCCAAACAACTTCAGAAGATGTCTTCATTCCTTCCCTGTGTTCACTGACTGCTAACATTTCGATCAGAAGGCAGCTGTTTAAACTACACTTTACTTTACTCCGAAGATAAGCAGGGAAGTTACTCCACCTTCTGAAGAAACTTGACATAGACAAATTTCACGCGATATTGTAATATAACACACGAGAGGATTAACCAAACAATTTATTGTATCTTAGTGTACCAGAACATACTGACAAGAAACGCCTTTCAGTTGTCTGAAATTGATTGTCTTAGTCACTGAAAACCACTTGGAAAAGAGCCAGATCTGCTGAATGTCTTTCAAAACATACAAATCTTTGGGCTAAATCCTGAAATCAGATGCTGTGAACTGTATTCAACCATTAGCACCATGTGAGAGAACTCATTATTTCCAGTCACCCTTGATTACACACAGGCGTAAGACCCACGTTGTGATTTGTCTTTTGACTTGAAGATAAGTCCGTCTGAGTGTCAGAGAAATCCAACTGTCTCAATCACAAAGTCCTGTAGTTCTGGGCAGATAAGCTCTTTCTCCTGTTTGATTTCTAACTAAAACAGAGACTTGAGCTGACAGTGTTTGTTACTCTTCACTGGTGATCAAGGATGACATGAGAGGATACAATGGACAGCCAGACAGTAGGTGGAGCTGGCTACTGGCACTGTTAGGCATCGAGATCTGATGTCTCAAGTTCAATCCTTGCCTGCAACATAAAAAGAGAACTAATATTTTCACTGCACATCTTAATGTCCGGTCATTCTTATGGTGTCAGATTACTGTTTTATAAGCCCCATGTCCAATCTAAAACCAGTATCCTCAGTTCCCTGTCACGTGACTTTGTCAGTGCACGTGTTTTTATGCATTCCCAAGAGGTCTGCCAGTAAGTTTCTGACACGCAAAAAGCATAACACGAATTTGGAGTTGTCCCGCTGTGAGAAATTCTTTTTGAACAACCTCAAACACCTAGCCAGGAAACTAGGATGGGGAAAATCACTCACTTAGATTTGTAAACATAACATACATATAAAAAATATACATGGCGAGTACTTTAGTACAAGCTCATGCGAACGTCTTACGATGATCGCATGTGTAGATGCTCACAAATCTCTACTTTCGTCTGTCTCATTTTCCTTTCACATACCCACATCTCAATTTGGTATGCACAGTATTTCTCACATGTACCTGTGTCTATCATTGACATAATCTGACACGTTAGCTTCACTCTGCCAAGACCAAGATTAAATATATTTATAGCAAACGCCTGTTTCCCTGGTACGCATCTCTGGAATGCATTGCCGACCAAACATCAGATGTATAAACAGTATGAAACAAATCTTCACAACTATTTCTTTGATGTAGCGTATACAATTATTCTAACTGACACCATTGTTTCAGCTTTACACACACTGTGCTGATAAAACTACTAGTTACCATCATTACTACACAGGGGTCCACTATATCTCATCCTCTTCCTTCTCTCTCTTTATTTCCTTCATTCTCTCTCTTTCTTTCTCTCTAAACCTGTTTCTCTATTTGCCCACGTCTCTCTTCCTCAGTACCAGTAAAATCCGAATACGCAGACCCACGCATACACAGACACAGACAGACACGCACAAGCGCGCAAACACAGACAGGCAGACAGACAGACAGACAGATAGACAGACAGATCACACACAAAAGAACACACACTCACACACACACACACGCGGGCGCGCGTGCAAACACACACAACACAACGCAACACACACTCACATTCACACAAAACACACACACACACAACACACACACACACACACACACACACACACACACACACACACACACACACACACACACACAACACACAACACGCACGACCGCGCGCGCGCGCACACACACGCACACACTCTCTTCCATCTCTCTTTCTTGATTGCTTCGATCTGCAAGCAGCTGTTGAAGCCACACTTTTCCTTCCCTCTACCCTCCTCCTTATTCCAGTCCTGAAACTCCTTTCATCATGGTTGTTGTCATTATATCTCATTGTGTATTGTTTGCCATCAATATTGGATGGATGCTTAAAAATAAC
>CM060307.1:40552279-40557279 GCA_030674185.1 Monoplex corrugatus | reverse complement strand
ACACACACACACACACACACACACACAAAACATTAACCATTTCTGACTCCCGCACCCTATCCGCCAACTGCGAAAACTTAATGCTTTGACTCCCTCACCCTATTCACCAGCTCCTTGCAGGAAAGCGGTGGATAGGGTGAGAAAGTCAAAGAAAGAAAGAAAGAAAAGAAAAGAAAGAAAAGAAAGAAGGAAGAAAGAAAGAAAGAAAGAAAGAAAGAAAAAGAAATAGAAGAAAGAAAGAAAGAAAGAAAGAAAGAAAGATCGAAATAAATAAATAAATAAATAAAGACACAAACAAAAATTGACAAACCATCACCAATGAACACCACCGCCACTATCAGAACTACCAGCAGCACCATCACCACTAAACAAACAAACAAACAAACAAACAAACAAACAAACAAACAAACAAACAACAAATAAACAAACAAACAAACAAAGAACACACACATACACACACACACACACATACACACACACATATACACACAAATGAAAAATAAACACACATACACAGTTTGAAAACTCTGTGAAATGAGCACTGTCTCAATGTTTTGTCCATATAGTTGGTTTACATCGTTTTGTATGTTTGTGTGTTTTCATGACGTAAATGAGATTTGCTAATCTATCTGCATCAATTTGAAAAGATTCTTCTCTCCCTTGTGTACTGCGTCGAAATTCTGGCAAATAATTCCCTCCATGAAAATAGTTCCCCTGTGTATGGCCCGCAGTTCGTGTTGTTATTGTTTGTGATGCTGCTGATAATAAATCTGATGTCTGGTTAGCATCATTGAAGCCCTAAACGCCCTCTCTTTTCTTTTTTGTTTTTGTCTATCTGTCTGTGGATCTGTCCGTCTCTTTCTGTCTGTCTGTCTCAGTCTTTGTCTCTGTTTGTCTGCCCTGTCTAGTCTCGGTATTTGTCTCTGTTTGTCTGTCTGTCTGTACCGGTCTCTGCTGTTTATCTGTCTCTGTTCTCTCTCTCTCTTTCTCTGTCTGTCTGTCTAGCTCTCTCTCTCTGTTTCTGTCTCTATATGTCTGTCTCTGTATGTCTCAAATCTGTCTGTCTCTGTCTCTATCTGTCTTTCTGTCTCCCTGTCTCCCTATCTCTGTCTCTCCATCTCTGCCTCTGTCTCTATCTCTGTTTCTGTCTGTCTGTCTGTGTGTCTGTCTGTCTCTCTCTCTTTCCTTCTCTCTCTCTCTCTCTCTCTCTCTCTCTCTCTCTCTCTCTCTCTCTTTCAACTATATTTATTTATCTCCTCGTAGTTGTGACAATTCGTATGCTTACTCTCCTTCTATTTCACTTACTTGATTTTTATTTCCATTGTCGCGTCTCCTTGAGAGTGAATTTGCTACATTTAGGTCCTCTGAGTGTCCGCTCTCTGCGCAACAGAGTACTCGATGTTCCTATCTTTCTTCAGAATTCAAGCTCAGTTTACCACTTATTTGGAATTGCTGAATCACGACTTCATTGCAAAATTTCTTATGCTTTTTTCAGCACCTAGACTACAGCAGATTAAGAAAAGATGGTCAAATCTCAGGCCAAACCGACACTGTTGTATACATCTATAACAATACTAAAAACATGTCAAGGACGCTAAGATTAGGAAACATTTCATTTGAATGCACATGGTTAGAACTTTAGCCAATCTCATGCTCCCTCCCTCTTTGCTTGTTATCTGTATAAAAATCCGTCTGTGGATTATGTATGGCATGATTCCTTTGTTATGATGATAGACCATACCGATAAATACAAATACAAACAAAATACTGATGTTCTTCTCCTCTTTGCTGACTTCAGTATAAATCCACTGGAAGCACTAAAACTTCTTACTTTGAACCTTAAATCTCTTCTGGCTTTCCCTGCTAATATCAAAATCAACTGGAAAAACATCGCATTCATAAACATTTCTTGATTGTGCTAAATTCATCTGAAACAATTAAAAACGCACACTATCTAAACTGACCATCAGTGACTATAGTGTTATACGCTGTACAAAATCTCTCAGATAACCAAAAAAGGTATCAGTAGGTCACACCTGTATCTCATTTCGATTGTTCAAAAATCTGATTTATCACAAGCACTGTTTTATTCTATTACAACTGCACAAATCCTAACGAGATTTGGTACCAAACATCTTATCCTTAACCAACACGCTTGTAGACCACATAAATGGGCAAAATACCCTAAATTACTACCCTGACCAAGAGTATAATGGAAACTATGTCTCACAGAGAGACTTTAAAAGGTAATAAATTACATAAGAATACAAAACAGCTAAAAACAAAGCGAAGAACAGTTAGAAACGCAAAGAAAGCTTATTTTAGCAAACTAATTAAAAACCAGAGAGACATATCAACAATTTGGCGAGCTCAAAACTTATTTACTAAAATCTCATCTTTCAAATCCAGTGACAATCCACAACAACTGACCGCAGATGCCTATAATGAAGACTTCTTACTGGTCGCAGGAAACATTAAATGAAACAAACTGATCACGTTGCAAATATAAAACAAAACAAAACAAAAAACCCAATCCAATCAGTTCTTTTGAGTGAGAAATGAAACAAATGAATCAATCATTTGCAGATTTTTCCTTTCAGCTTACATCTCCTATATGAGCAATTAAAATCATCTGGCTTAGATGAAATATGTAGCAAAATGTTAAAACTATCCGTGCCTCACATAGTCAAAACTCTAACATATATATTCAATTCATGTATTGATCAGAACAAAATCCCAACAGAAATTTAAAAAGCGAGAGCAACGCCTTTTCCATAGACAAGAGATAAAAATACTTTAGATACTTATAGGCCAACGTCACAGAAGATCATTTATTATTTCACCCACTTCAGCCAGGATTTCGTCAACATCATTCTCTTTCAAACATAACAAACACATGGTTATCAACCATAAATCAAGCATATTTATTAGAAGTTCCCTTCTTAGACTTTAAAAAGCGTTTGTCCTCACTGACCTTAAAAACCCTTCTTTCAAAACTTAATGTCTATCTAAATAACCACATTATCCTTCATTTCTTAGAAGCATACCCTAAAGAAAGGATAGGATGTGTATATGTTCACAACAGTTTCTCTTCTGAAATACGGTTATCGTTTACTGTGCCATAAGGTGCAATTCTAGGGCCTATCCAACTTTGTATCTGCATCAATGACTTACCATTGCGCATAAATCAAACTCAATTAAATGTCATATGCTTACTGATGACACTACTCTAAACATCTCTGGGAAACAAATTTCTAAATCCAAGAAACATTACAACCATGTATAAATCAAATATCATAGTGGTATAATGCAAATATGAAAATCAATCTTACAAAAACGATGATAACAATAACTCACCTAAAACACCAACTTTCAAAACTACAACTTCAATTAACTTTAGATAATGTGAATATAGAACACATTTATGAGCACTGTGTACTTGGTGTATACATAGACGAAAAACTTTCATGGGAAATCCACTTTGGTAAAGCCCTACGTAAGAATCTTTTTCTCCTTAGCAAGCTATCATATTTTATCAACACTGAACCAAAAACGTTGCTTTACATTGTCACGCTGCCCATATCAAATCCCATATTGACTATACATCAAAAACAGTCGGATGGTTGCAGTTTCATTAATCAAAAAAAATTCTAGATACAGAAGAGCAGGGAAACTTCTTGGAATCTACAGCTCTCTAACCACAAACCAAAATTTTAAAAAGCGGGAATATCATCATTCTAAAACCAACTTTGCTACAACAAACCCATACAAATTCGCAAAATGACGCACAAATCCGCCCATAAATTTAAAAAAAATTATCCCAAACCAAACGCCCTACACAAATTCAAGACACAACCATTATCTTCCAAGACCAAGGTTAGAAATATTCAAAGCAAACATCTCCTTTCCTGGTATGTATCTCTGGAATGCATTACCCACCAACATCAAGTCATGCACATCACTAAACACCTTTAAACGGAAACTTTACAAATATCTGCTTGAAATATCTGAACTGATCATTCTAATTTTAATCCCTTGTCTTGATCTGCATACACTGTGGTAATAAAATCTTTAGTCAGCCATTTTATCACTATTGACAGAATGATTAAGAAAATATTGTCTTCACCGAATTGATAGACAGCTGAGCATTTGGGCATTGACTTGGGGCGAGGAATCTGTCATGTGAGATGAGTTTATACAGAATAGCTAGTTGTGCTGTGATTCAGACTTTTGATTATTTACTTTATACATATGTTCATTTTTTGAAGGTAAGATATGCACTACACATGTCATTTACATAACTAAGATTATTCCAGTGGTAGGATGCTAAATACCAGTATACAATATAGACTAGGTAAAACATAGTCTAGGTAGGGCCTCAAGACCTGGCCAGCTCATTGGTTTATGAGCAGGTTTAAGGCTTGTGCCATGATTACCATACACATGGCACCTGTGACGTTAGTTCATATAGAATTCGTTCCCAGTACGGAGACGTCATTTTGAGGAACTGAAACTGAAACTGACTGTCACAGAAATACTAAGTCTGTCTTCTCTTTATTTCCTATAAGTTCAATTTGATAAATATTTTTTGCATGTATGATTTGTTTGACTATTGTATAAGGTACAGTTAGCCTGTTTTCATGATATCGTTAGGGTTGAGCTGTCATCTTTACCGCTTTCCCTCCCCACCCATCCCATCTTGTTTATTCTTTTTGCTTCTTTTCTTTTATTCTTCTCGTATACTATGCAATTGATGTATAATGTGCATTGTTTTAGTTAGAGGTTGACATGTATCTCCTAACCGTGTATCTGTCTTTATCACTTGATCGATTGACACATGTATACAGAAATCGACATTTTATTAGAATTTCTTTTATCATTTCTTTGATGTGACATTTGTGGTTCTTTGGCAAATCAGAAATAGCCAGCAGAATCGGCCAAGCCAAAACAGCATTCAAGAAGAGAAAAGCACTCTTACCAACAAATGCCTATTAATTAAT
>CM060307.1:40527279-40539779 GCA_030674185.1 Monoplex corrugatus | reverse complement strand
CATAGAAAGACTTGCAGCTGGATTCTGAAACTTTGTTCACATAATACTGAATCATATTACAACTGTCTTGAAGTGTTTTTGATATCAAAAAGCTAAATGTAGTTTTTTTTTATTCTTTGCATGTATTGGTACCCCCCTGCGCAAACTTTAAAAACAAAATAATTTACTTCAAAATTTAAAAAAAATAGTACCAAACAAGTGAACAATTTCATTCTTGCTCAGAAGTCAGTTTTTATAACCATGTTAGTATCATCAGGAACTTTCAAGTCTGTCTGTTTTTCCTATGATTTTTTATGATTTTTTTTGTTTATGTGTCTGAATTGCCATTGTCGTCCGTGGGTGTGTGTGTACATTATAATATTGATATAATGAACATTGCTTGTTTACATAGAAAGACTTACAGCTGGTTTCTGAAACTTGGTGCCCATAATATCCAATCATATTACAACTGTCTAGATGTGTTTTTGATTTCAATAATCTTAAATTGTGGGTTTTATATTCTTTTCATATATGGTATCCCCCACCCCCCTGCCGCGCAATTAAAAAAAAATCAATAAATAAAAAAAAATGGCAGGAGACAACTCAACACCTTCATACTTGCACAAACATTGGTTTGTAATTATGTTAGTATCTCCAGAAACTTTCAACTTTATATATCTTTCCTATGATTTTTTATAATTTTTTTTTGTTTATGTAATGTGAATGGCTATTATTGCCTCTGTGCGTGTGTGCACATTATGATATTGACATAATAAACATTGCTTGATCACAAAGAAAGAGTTGGTGTTTGTTTCTGATACTTAGTACACATAATACCTGATCATATTGCAACTGCCTAAAAGTGTTTTTGATATCAGAAAGCTGAATTTGTGAGTTTTTTTATTCTTTGCATATTGGTACCCCCTCCCGCGGAAACTTTTAAAACAAAATAATTCATCTCAAAATTAAAAAAAATAGTACCAAACAAGTCAACTCTTTCATACTTACACAAAAGCTGGTTTGTAACCATGTTAGTATCATCAGAAACTTTCAAATCTGTCTATCTTTCCTCTGATTTTTTATGATTTTATTTGTATATTTAGTATGAATGGCCATTGTTGTCTGTGTGTGTGTGTACAATTTAAAATTTGCATACTTTAAATTGTTTGTTGACAAAGAAAGACTTGCAGCTAGTTCATGATACTTGGTAAACATAATGCCCAGTCACATTGCAACTGTCTAGAAGTGTTTTTGATATCAAAAGTCTAAATTTGTGGGGTTTTTATTCTTAGCATGTATTGGTACCCCCCCGTGCAAACTTTTGAAAAAGTCATTTTTTTCAAAATTCAATTAAAATAAAAATCAACAAAAGATCACCTTTATACTTGCACAAAAGTTAGTTTGTTCTTATGTTAGCAATACCAGAAAGTTTCAAGTCTTTAACTCAAAAACTTTTTTTTTACAATTTTATTAGTAACCCTTCCAAACAGCCAGGGCAGAAAGGTTGTTGACTGACACAATCGCCCAGGGCAGAATGAGTTAATATTCTTCTTAGAAACCACATCTATGCTGCTTCAATCTTGTTCTGGCTTTGCATGTTGACTGTCTACGCCTCACAATCGTATAACATTCTCGGTTCTATATAACATTGAAGAATTCTCTTCCTGATATTAATTGACAGGCATTTGCTGGAAGGAATGCTTTTCATCTTCTTGAATGCAGTTTTGGCTTGGCCGATTCTGCTGGCTATTTCTGATGAACATCTGCCGTCTTTTAACTTCATATATAAATGATTGAAAAAGCGCAAATTGTATAATTTTGTTAAACAAACCAACAGCAATCCAGATTCTATACATACATCAATATATGTGTGGCAAAGAAAAAGGATAACACATATACATGTACACATGCACACACATGCACGCACACACGCACACACACGCACACAAATGCACACACACACGAACACAGGCACACACAAGAACGCAAACACACACACACACACACACACACACACAACAACACACACACACACAGATACACACACACACACACACACACACACACACACACACACGTACATACGCACGCACCCCCCCCCCCCCCCCCGTCTAAAAGCACATATGTGAATAGATGTTAAAAAGAAATAACGAACGAACGAACGAACACACACACACACACACACACACACACACACACACACACACACACACACACACGCACACATACACATACATACACACACACACACACACACACACACACACACACACACACACACACACACACACACACAAAGTGTCTATACAATATGTAGTACGCACACAAGCACACACACATACATTGTTGAGTGCTGTTCCTTTTTTTCAATATCAGATCCTTTCTAAAAACAAAGGCTACATGTTTCTTCAAACACCAAAACAGTTGCAAGCTTCAAACTTAATACAAAGACTAGATAGTTTAAAAATTGTCGTTCACCACAGTGAAGCATTCGAACTTGTAATTGCGTTTTTTTTTTAACACCGAAACAGTTCCAAGCCAAAATACTAAATACAAAGACTAGATTTTAAAAGATAAAATCGTTCGCCAGAAAAAAGCATTCAAACTTAAACTTTTCAGTTCACCATGTTAACAGTATATTCATCTCATTTGGAAAATGAAAATGAAGTATTTTTGACTGAAAAACTGAAAGATTTGATAATTGTTTTGTAGCAAAGCAACACCATCAATGACGCATCCGTGAGGTGGATGAGGCTCGCTCACGTGGTCTCTGTCTTCCCAGTGAAAACAGAACACGCTCACCTCTGGGCAGGAGTCAGCTGGTGTTGAAACATTAAATTTTCCCAAACTTATGGGATTCAAACCCTCAACCTTTTAGTCTTTAGTCAGTTGCGTGAACCACTGCTCTTTGGTGACTTACTCGAATATACATATTTATCTACGTCCGAATCAACAGCACCATGAATATTCAGAGGGATTTAAACTGGAAATTTACATGTTCGTTTCCAATTTGAAAGCAATAGACTTCTCTTTTTTTTTTCTTCTGTTTCTTGTTCTTTGTCGTTTCTCTCTCTCTTTCTCTCATTCTCTCTCTCTCCCTCTCTGTCTCTGTCTCTGTCTCTCTCTTCTCTCTCTCTCTCTGTCTCTCTCTCACTCTTTTTCTCTGTCTCTCTCTGTCTCTGTCTTTGTCTCTCTTTCTCTGTCTCTTTCTCTCACTGTCTGTTTCTCTCTGTCTCTCTGTCTCTGTCTCTGTCTCTCACTCTGTCTCTCACTCTCACTCACTCTCTTTCTCTCTCTCTAAGGTATAATTCATGTGTAATATGATGTAGACTCTCTTCAGGCGAGGACTGAATGTGAAAAAGCATACATTTTGCTTATTTCATACCCTCGTAAATAACAATTTGTTCATTTGTTCTCTTTCTGTTCCTGTATTTTTTTTTTCAAAATTCTTCTTCTCTTCTCGCCCTCTTCGTCAGTATTTAGTTGTTGGTATTTTTTTCACAATTTTAAAGCATCTATCCAATATTGATGGCAAACAATATTCCATGAGATATGACAACAAACCATGATGAAAGGGGTAGCAGGACTGGAATATAAGGAGGGAAGAGGGAAGAAAAAAGTGTGGCTTCAACAGCTGCTTGCAGATCGAAGCAATCAAGAATGGGAGACGGAAGGGTGTGTGTGAGTATGTGTTTGTGTATGTGTAAGTGTGTGTGCGTGTTTGTTTGTTTGTGTGTGTGTGTGTGTGTGTTGTGTTGTGTGTGTACATATGTGTGTGTATGCGTGTGTTGTGCGTGTGTGTTGTGGTGTATGTGTGTGTATGTGTGTGTGTGTGTGTGTGTGTGTGTGAGTGGTGTGTGTGTGCGTGAGTGTGTGTATGTGTGTGTTGCGTTGTGTTGTGCTGTGCTGTGTTGTATTGTGTTGTGTTGTGGTGTGTATGTGCGTGCGTGCGTGCGTGTGTGTATGTGTGTGTGTGTGTGTGTGTGTGTGTGCGCGTACGTAAGTGTGCGTGTGTGCATGTGTGTGTGCAGGCATGTGTGGGTGTGTGTCCGTGTGTGTGTGCGTGCGTGTGTGTTTGTGTGTGTGCGTGTAGGTGTGTGCTCTTGTGTGTGTGCTCTTGTGTGTATGTTCTTGTGTGTCTGTTTGTGTATGTGTATATGTCTGTCTATCTGTCTGTCTGTCTGTGTGTAAGCGAGTGCGTGTGCAGTGTGTGTGTGTGTGTGTGTGTGTGTGTGTGTGTGTGTGTGTGTGTGTGTGTGTGTGTGAATTTGCGTGTCTGTGTGTATATGTAGATAGGTTATACTGGTGCTGAGGAAGAGAGACGTGGGCAAATAGAGAAACAGGGTTAGAGAGATAGAAGTACAGAAAATAAAGTAAATAAACAGAGAGAAGGAAGATGATGAGATGTAGTATTTTAATGCAGACAGATGACAGCTAAAAACTGGAACGAAAAGGATCCCTGTGTAGTAATGAAGGTAACTAGCATTTTTATCAGCACAGCGTGTGTAAAAACTGAAAAGAAAATGGTGTTAGAATAATTGTTCACGCTACCTCAAAGAAATATTTGTGAAGATTTGTTTCATACTGTTTTATGACATCTTTGCCCTGATGTTGGTCGGCAATGCATTCCAGGGTTGCGTACCAGAAAAACAGGCGTTTGCTATAAATATGTTTAATCTTGGTCTTGGAAGAGTGAAACTATTGTGTCACATTATGTAAATGACAGAGACTGGCACGTGGAAGAAATACTATGCATACCAACTTGAGATGTGTGTATGTGAAAGAAAAAAGAGGCGGAGGAAAGTAGAGATGTGTGAGCATTCATAAATGCGATCGTCTTAAGACGTTCGCATGTGCGTGTATTGAGGTACTCACCATATTTTTATCTGTTTATTATGTTTACAAATCTGAGTGTGTGTGGTTTTTTTTTGTTTCCAACGAGTGTTTAACATCTCCTAGTTTCCCAACTAGGTGTCTGAGGTTGTCCAATTGGGATATCACACAGGGACAACTCCACATGACGTTTCATGCGTTTTGCGTATGTCATGAACTTACTGGCAGACCTCTTGAGGATGCACAAAAACATGTGCACTGACAAAGTCATGCAACAGGGAACTGAACATATGGGTTTTAGATGGGACATGGGGTCTATAAAACAGTTAGCTGACACCACAAGACTGACCGGACATTAAGATGTGCAGTAAACAGTTTAGTTCTCTTTTTATGTTGCAGGCAAGGATTGATCTTGAGACATTAGATCTCCATGCCTAACAGTGCCAGTACCCAGCTCCACCTACTGTCTGGCTGTCCATTGTATCCTCTCATGTCATCCTTGATCACCAGTGAAGAGTAACAAACACTGTCAGCTCAAGTCTCTGTTCTTAGTCAGAAATCAAACAGGAGAAAGAGCTTATCTGCCCAGAACTACAGGACTTTGTGATTGAGACAGTTGAATTTCCCTGACACTCAGACGCACTTATCTTCAAGTCAAAAAGACAAATCACAACGTGGGTCTTACGCCTGTGTGTAACAAGGGTACCGGGAATAATGAGTTCTCTCACATGGTGCTAACGGTTGAACACAATTCACAGCATCTGATTATAGGATTTCGCCCAAAGACGTATATGTCTGTGAGAAACATTTGACAGATCTAGCTCTTTTCTAAGTGTTTTATTTTTCAGTGACTAAGACTATCAATTTTGCAAAACTGAAAGAAGTTACTTGTCAGTATGTTCTGGTACACTCAGATACAATGAATTGTTTGGTTAATCCTCTCGTGTGTTACCTTACAGTATCGCTTGAAATGTTTCTATGCCAAGTTTCCTCAGCGGGTGGAGTATTGTTCCTGCTTATCTTCAGAATGAAGTGAAGAATAGTTTAAACAGCTGCCAGCTGATCGAAATGTTATCAGTCAATGAACACAGGGAAGGAATGAAGACATCTTCTGTAACTGTTTGGAATGGGAGGGTGAGGCTGAGAGAGGGACAGTAAGGAAGGAGTGTAACTAAGTGTACATGAGAGACAGAGAAGCGTGTACAAAAAGAAAGACTGTCTATACGTAAGAATGATGTGTGTCTGCTACAAAGAGACAGACAAAAACAGAGACGTGCGTGCATTCATGCATTTAAACACGATTACATGTACAGTTGTACATGCGACAAGACTTCTCAGACTTACTTTCTCTTTAGATGGTGTGATTTACTTTGTGTGCGTGCTTGTCTTTCCTGCTTAATGCCTCCTGGTCTCCTTGTGTAAGCCCCCAGCCATAATTATCTCTGGCTGCCCACTGTATCTTCTAATGCCATCCTTTGTTCACCAGTAAAGACTGACGAGCAGCGTCAGCTCACGCCTCTGTTCTGAATTCAGAAATTAAATATAAATAAGGAACTTCCACGCCGAAACTTACTGGACTTTGTGGCTGAAACAGTAAGATGTCTTCTAACACTCAGACACACTTATCTTCAAGTGAAAAGCCGATTTAGTCTGTGTGCCTCACGTGCTTGTGTAATCAAGGATGACTGGAAATAATGAGTCTTCTCACGCAGCTTCTGTGGTAGAATACAATTTATGGCGTTAGATTTTAAGACTCAATCCACAGTGAAAGACATAGCAAAGGTCTGAGTGTTTACTAAATGGTACTCTCATGTATAATCGGTTATTTGAAATAACGATTTCTTTTACGTGGTGTCTGCTGTTCAATGCAGTTCATCGCATCTAATGTCCAAATTTCATTTACAGTCAGTGTATCTAGTGAATGACATGTCATAGTCTGTATCTCTATCAGTTTTTATATTTACAATAACTTGGAGTTTCAGACAACTAATTAAACAGACATTGTTGTCAGCAGTTCATGGTATTTGGAGGTACGATCAAATTGTTCACGATGTAGTGTTTCATCTGAAGAAGTGTGTGTGCTTGTGTGTTTATGTATAATGCTTGTTAGGTTTATTTTTATTTTTATTTGCAATCATCGTTGTAGGCAGATATGGTAGTGTATATACTGCATATACATACATATCCATACATATATACACACACATTCACACGCTCACACACATACACACACTCACACACAAACACACACACACACTACACGCACAAACACACACACATATATACATATGTATATATATATGTATATATATATATGTATGTATATGTATATACATGCATATATGATATATATGTATATATATATATATATCTACACATATCTATGTGTGTGTGTCTGTGTGTGGAGAGAGAGAGAGAGGAGAGAGAGAGAGAGAGAGAGAGAGAGAGACAGAGAGACAGACAGACAGACAGAGAGGCAGAGACAGAGAGATAGAGACAGAGGGAGACAGAGACAGACAGAGAGAAAGAGCAGAGAGAGAGAGAGTGAGTGAAAAGAGAGAGAGATAGAGGTACATGACAAAAGTGGTATCGAGTGAGAGTATATATAGTACTTTAATATAAAGTAAGCATTCAGGTACATGTACAGGTCGGATAGATGTATCCGCTACTGGTAACCTGGAACCCAGTACTACCTGTCACAGGGTCGAATTGCTGGCGACTAAACCAGCAACCCCACCAGTCCTCTCAGGAGGATGGTGAGGAGGGTGGCTAGAAACCCTGGTGGAAATAAATTAGATCCATCAAAGGGCGCCAGCTCTGGAGAGCTACCCGCGGCCATCTAGCTAAGGGAGTAAACCCTGACAGTAAATCCGGTGTGGGGCCCCTAAGGCGGTTGGATGGCAAACTTTGTCACTTTCCGGCAGCTCCTGCGGCCGCGTTGGCACCAAAACGTAACAGCCCTGCTGTTCCTTTGGATCTGTCAGCGAGGTGGAGAGGGGGGACAAGTTGCATGGGCAACAGCCTGTCTTCCATATTACACTGCCCAGGCTTACATCCGTCCATTCATCCACAAACACTCTGCACCTACGAAAGGAAAAGGACACTCCAGCCTCGCTACTAACACTAGTGTCGGCACAACACGGGAAGCAACAGATACCGGTGATAAGTCATTGCTCAACTGGCGTAGAGCTGACGCCAGGGGTTGCTTTTGACGGTGGGAGAGACCTTCATGTCTTACTGGACAGCTACCGCCCGCCTAAGCTGGGCAGCCCCCAGCCAGTTATGTGCTGTCCCGCCACGACCTGCCTTCTTCATTGGGTGCATGAAGATTAGGAGAAAATCTGACAAGCAGGTCGTTAATTACCGCACCAAACAAAAAGAAAAATTCAAATTCAAGAAACGAATCAGGAAAAGGATCAGCAGTGAAACTGGGCTGTTGGAATGTCCGAACAATGATGCCTGGGCTCTCCCAAGATCTGCAAGACATCAGCGACGCCAGAAAAACCGCCGTCATAAACAGCGAACTAAAGAGGCTCAATGTGGACATTGCCACTCTGCAGGAAACACGGCTGGCTGACTCAGGAACACTAAAGGAAAGGGACTACACCTTCTTCTGGCAAGGAAAGAGTTCTGATGCCCCAAGAGAGCACGGAGTAGGCTTTGCAGTAAGGAACAGCCTGCTGAACATGATTGAACCAGGCAGCGGCGGTTCAGAACGACTCTTGACTCTCCGCCTCAACACCACCGAAGGCTATGTCACTCTCATCAGCGTTTATGCCCCAACTCTGTCCGCCTCTCCAGACACCAAGGATGAGTTCTACGAAAATCTTGCATCAACCATAAGGAACATCCCCAGGACAGAACAACTTGTTCTCCTGGGCGACTTCAACGCCAGAGTGGGTGCAGACAATGACTCATGGCCCTTCTGCCTCGGTTCCTTTGGAGTGGGGAAAATGAATGAGAATGGACAGCGACTGCTTGAGTTTTGCGCCTGCCATGAACTGTGCATCGCCAACTCCTTCTTCAAGACGAAGCCTCAGCACAAAGTCTCCTGGAGGCATCCCCGCTCAAAACATTGGCACCAACTGGATTTGATCCTAGTAAGACGTGCCGCTATCAAAAACGTTCTCCACACTCGCTCTTATCACAGCGCAGACTGCGACACAGACCACTCTCTGGTATGTTGCAAGATCAGGCTACAACCAAAGAAGTTCCACTGCTCAAAGAAACAAGGGAACCCTCGCATTGACGTCAGCAAGATGTCTCAGCCAGATCTTGTAGAACAGTTCGCAGAGGTCTTTCAGAGAGAATACGATGCATTGCAGCCCAGAGACTCTACCACTGAGAGATGGGAAACGCTACGAGACACCATGCACCGCATTGCTATGGCCACCTTTGGGAAGAAAACTGTGAAGTCCCACGACTGGTTTGAGGCCAAATCATCAGAGATGACTCCCACTGTTGAGGCCAAGCGTGCCGCACTCACCAAGTATAAGCGGTCACCCAATGAGAAGAACCTGCAAATCCTCAGGGCTGCCAGAAGTAAGGTTCAGCTTAACGCCAGGCGCTGCGCAAACGAGTACTGGACAGAGCTCAGCGAAGAGATACAGAGTGCTACTGAAAGAGGCAACATCCGAGGAATGTATGATGGGATCAAGAAGGCACTGGGCAAGATCGCCCCCCTCAAATCCTCCACTGGGGAAGTAATCAGCAATCCTAGCCAACAGATGGAAAGATGGGCGGAACACTACTCCGACCTCTACTCCACACAGAACATGGTGTCCCCCTTAGCCCTCGATGCCATCAAGTGCATGCCGGTAATGGAAGAACTTGACGCAGAGCCAACTGCGGACGAACTCAGCAAGGCCATTGATAGCCTGGCATCAGGGAAGGCACCTGGCAACGACGGAATTCCCCCAGACCTCATCAAGCACTGCAAGACTTCTCTTCTGCACCCTTTGCACGCAGTTCTCTATCAGTGTTGGAATGAGGGAGCTGTATCACAGGACATGAGGGACGTCAAGATCGTCACCCTGTACAAAAACAAGGGCGAAAGGAGCGACTGCAACAACTACAGAGGTATCTCGCTCCTCAGCATTGTTGGCAAAGTTGCTCGGGTCCTCCTAATCCGCCTGCAGAAACTGGCTGAACGCGTCTACCCGGAATCACAGTGTGGTTTTCGAGCAGAGAGATCCACAGTAGACATGGTCTTCTCCCTTCGCCAAATCCAGGAGAAGTGCAGAGAGCAGCGGATGCCCCTGTATGTGGCATTCATTGACCTCACCAAGGCCTTTGACCTAGTCAGCAGAGATGGCCTTTTCAGGGCTCTCCGAAAAATCGGCTGCCCCCCCAAACTGCACAGCTTAATTGAGTCCTTCCACTCAAACATGAAAGGGATGGTGCAGTTCAACGGAAACCTCTCCAAGCCCTTCGACGTACGCAGCGGTGTGAAACAAGGCTGCGTCCTGGCCCCAACCCTCTTTGGAATCTTCTTCGCTCTCCTCCTGAGGCATGCGTTCAGCACAGCGCAAGAAGGGATCCACCTGCGGACCAGATCAGATGGCAGGCTCTTCAACCTCGGCCGCCTCAGAGCAAGGACAAAGGTCCGTGAAGCCCTCATCAGAGACATGCTATTTGCCGACGATGCCGCAGTTGTGACCCATACTCAGCGGGACTTGCAGTCACTAATGGACCGCTTCTCCCAGGCCTGCAAAGATTTTGGTCTGACCATCAGTCTTAAGAAGACAAACGTCCTGGGCCAAGACACGCCATCTCCACCAGCCATCACCATTGATGACTACGAGCTTGAAGCCATCCATCAATTCACATATCTTGGGTCCACCATCACCGATAACCTCTCCCTTGACACAGAGGTCGACAAGAGGATCGGGAAGGCAGCCACAACACTAGCCCGCCTCACACAAAGGGTGTGGACAAATCCCAAGCTGACCACAAAGACAAAGATGGCTGTATACAACGCCTGTGTCCTCAGCACCTTGCTGTATGGCAGCGAGGCGTGGACCACGCATGCTCATCAGGAGAAAAGGCTCAATACCTTCCACCTGAGAAGCCTACGGCTCATACTTGGCATTTCCTGGCAAGACAAGGTGACCAACACCGAAGTCCTAACCTGCGCTGGCCTCCCAACCATACATACCATGCTGAGACAGCGTCGGCTGCGCTGGTTGGGCCACGTTCGCCGCATGGAAGATGGTCGCATCCCAAAAGATATCCTTTATGGTGAGCTTGCCACAGGCAGAGAAACATTGGCCGCCCACAGCTGAGATACAAAGACGTTTGCAAGCGTGACATGAAGGCGCTTGAGATCAACACTGAGTCCTGGGAGGACCTCACAGACGACCGCAACAGCTGGAGAACTACTCTCAAGAAACAGCTGCGGATTGGTGAGGACAAACTGTCAGCTGCTGCAGCAGAAAAGCGAGTTCGCAGAAAAGGGATGACAGCCAACAGACCAGCATCAGCATACACATGCGACCGCTGCGACAGAGACTGCCTCTCTCGCATTGGTCTGTACAGTCACAGGCGACGCTGCTTGGACCAAGCAGACAGCCCATCTAGACATTAGAACGGATGTACTTTGTCCATGGTCAGTCATGACCGAAGGAGGCCTACTACTATATATATATATATATACATAATAGATATGTATATCTGTGTGTGTGTGTGTGTGTGTGTGTGTGTGTGTGTGTTTGTGTGTGTGTGGAGAGAGAGAGAGAGAGAGAGAGAGAGAGAGAGAGAGGGAGGAGAGGGGAGATTGGATACATGGCGAAAGCGTTCTTGAGTGAGCGTTTCTTTTTGTATGAATATATGTACATTCAAAATTATGTTATTTTACTCACGAATCCATTATGCATACACTAATGACTGTAAGTGTGTTACATAATAAGACTGGAAAATACCTGAATGCTTACTTTATATTAAAGTACTAATTTTATTTGGAAGAAAATATTACAAGACAAATAAGATTATTCAACCATTAGTGTTGTAGCCTGTCCTATTTATAAAAGTGGTTGTTTGTAATTTGATACGTTGAAAAGAATTTCCATATATGCTTAACTTAAAAATGTAAACACTGAATTGGGAGGTTTATTAAGATATCAGTTTGGTCTGAACGCAATTAAAGTTATTAGAAGGGATAAATCTTGAGTCATTCAAACACCGAAATCCCCAAACTGATTGGCATACCATTGCAGGCAGAAAACGTTCACCGCTACCAAAAAAGTCCAAAATAGCTTTACTATTGTGTCAGGATGAAGAAGAGTGAAGCAGGGGGTCAGAAGAAAAGAAAAAAAAGAGTGAAAGATGGGCAGAAATACATAGACAAATAGAGACAGGGAAATGAGTATTCGTAAACTGAAAGACAGATTGACAGACTAAGAGAAGTTTACTGAAAAATATCCGTGCATTAAGTACATAACTAAATCATCAATTTTATCATCACCAGCTTGTATCAGTTGTCTTATAGGTAATGTGAACATTTTTGCAGACTATGGTTTCAAAAAAGTTCATGATAGTTTTGACTGACATGCAGAACAGGAATCAACGTTTTGGGAAAAAAAAAACTCAACTCCCAAACAACGAGCGTTTCAATAAATTAGTATTTAATAAAATAATTATCAGACATCAAGGAAAACTGTTCTTATCTTTTCACAAAACCAGGCAACAGA
>CM060307.1:40514779-40522279 GCA_030674185.1 Monoplex corrugatus | reverse complement strand
GAGGAGTTGTAGTGGAGAGGAGATAGTAGGTAGGGGAGAGAGAGAGAGAGAGGGAGAGAGATGAGAGTGAGTGGAGAGAGAGAGAGAGAAGGTAGGAGGGAGAGAGAGAGAGGGAGAGAGAGAGAGAGAGAGGAGAGAGAGAGAGAGAGAGAGAGAGAGAGAGAGAGAGAGAGAGAGAGAGAGAGAGAGAACGGCGGCTTGCGTCAGGGGTCTCACGACCTACTCTCCTCCCTGTCTTCCCCCTTTCCGGTTTGCGTATGCTGTGTGTCCTGTAGGATTGGTCGTTGTTGGTGATATCTTTGATGAATGATGAAAATGCGCGTCTTGATACGATTGTTGAATCAGGATTCGGCGCCTTATAAATATCATCATTACCATTATCACTACCAAGCATCTGTGCCTCTCCATGGCCATTTTCTCATCAGTTGGGCTTCCGGGAAACGAGATTTAATGTATTGAGTTCAATCCCAACCGTATTCGTTGCCCATCGTATGATTCCAGTCATTCTAGTGGTGTCGGTTTTTCACAGGATCCGTTGCTTTCCGCTCCCCCATTTCAAGATGTTACAGGAATCTGCCAGGCAGTTGGTAATAGACTTGAGGCGAGTGTTTATGATGGAACAGGAATCTGTCAGATATTTGCTGGTAGATTGGAGGCCAGACTATATGTGGAACAGAAATCTGCTAGATAGTTGCTTGTAGATTTGAGGCGAGTGTCTGTGGAAATGAACTCTGCCACAGATGATTGCTGGCAGACTCGACGCAAGTATTTATGATGAAACAGGAATCTGCCAGATAGTTGCTGGTAGACTTGAGGAGGGTATAGATTGAACAGGTATCTGCCATGTAGTTGCTGATAAATTTGAGGCGAGTGTACATGGAACATGAATCTGCCAGACAGTTGCTGATAAATTTGAGGCGAGTGTACATGGAACAGAATCTGCCAGACAATTGCTGGTAAATTTGAGGCCAGTGTACATGGAACAAGAATCTGCCAGATAATTGCTGATAAATTTGAGGCGCGTGTACATGGTACATGAATCTGCCAGACAGTTGCTGGCAGACTTGAAGCGAGTACATATGGACATTTGCAGGTGCGATGAATCTGTCTTGAACAAAACCTAGTCTCTAACTCTCAACTGTAAAATCAGGTCTGTTTGACGGCACACCACTCACGCGTGAGAAAACTCGATTCATATCAAAGCATGCACATACGTGTCTTCAGCAGCCCTTCCCAGAATGTCTTCTACTGGAGTTTTAAACTAAAAAAAAAAAATGGTATGTGAAGACTGTTTGCCGATGGGTGATAGGCTTTCTGGAAAGCTGCAGAATTGCAAGGATGGTGCTTGTTATGTGAAATTGTGGCGCGAGCCAGACAAAGTTCCTGAATAGGGCAGGCCATCCAGACAGTTGCAACTGGCTACCATTTTCTTCTTATGATTTGTTAACTGGTACACTGTGTGTGAGAAGTTTATGGTGGTGGTGGCGGTGTTTTGTTTTGTGTGTGTTTGTGTGTGTTTGTGTGTATGTGTGTGTGTGTGTGTGTGTGTGTGTGTGTGTGAGAGAGAGAGAGAGAGAAAGAAAGAGAGAGAAAGAGAAAGAGAGAGAGGGAGAGATAGATAGATAGATAGAGAGAGAGAGAGAGAGAGAGAGAGAGAGAGAGAGAGAGAGAGAGAGAGAGAGAGAGAGAGAGAGAGAGAGGACTGAGCACATACAGGCTCTGGTACAAAACTTTAAAACTTTTCTTGAAATGCAAATATGCTTAAACCCCATCAAACTTGAAAACTAAAACAGGCTAAAGTTGTTGCATTCAGCCTGAATGTTGTTTTGTATACAACATATCAAATGAAAGAGGAATAGCTATTTAACAAAAGACGATTTCTATTTACCACAAGCGATCTGGGATGAGATAATCTGCAACAAGAACTGTGGAAAAAAACCCCACCTCTGACGTTACAAAATGGGTCGTCGAGCTTAGGACTACTTTAGCGTCTACTAAAGACAGCTGAAACTGTCTAATACATTCAGGAATAACCACACTTAATCCGCGCATTCTGCACCATTTGTTTCAGCTTATCTAAGTATAATCAGACATGATTACAGAACTTAAGCAAGGGTTTGAGCCATCTTAGCTGCCTGGTCTGAGTAAAAAAGAGTGGACAAGAGTATTTGTCTGTTGTCACTGGACGAGTCAGACCACCATTATTCGTAATGGCGCCACTGTAATTGACCACTTTGAAGGTTTTTCGTTGAGGGACTAATTCAAAGGTTATCTGCCAGAATGGTATATATATATATATATGTATATATATATGTATACCTCCCTTATACCGTTTGTCATACTCCATTCTGGCAAACAACCCTCTAATCACGGTCGTCACGGCTGTTCAGCGAACAACATGAAAGCGCTCTCTTTACACATGTATGCTTTCCGTCACAAAAAAAGTGTTATCTTTATCAAATTTATCCATAACCGTCGGAAACATATCATCAAAGTTTTCATGTTTTTTATACAAATCTGATTCGTACTGAGTCATATGCATGCAGTAAGTTAATCGTCAGGAAAAAATACTCTTCATGTGTCTTTTTAACAGATGACGTGATTCCTAATATAAATCAACCGTTTCTTTCAGTGTTACATTGATAGTCATATTGTGATTTTGTGTGTGTGTGTGTGTGTAAAATGTGATCAGGATACCACTTTGTTATTTGCTAGACTTCCCTGGCGTTTGTTAAGCTCGGGAAATGGCGGATACATGAGCTAAAAACGAACAAAATACTATGAGAAACCTGATAGTGTTCAAGTTTTGGAAATGATGCTTTAAAATTCAACAACCAAGAAGGATCATTGTATGAACAAGGAGTTTTATAGCTAGCATGAATCTTACACCAGACTTGCCACACCGAAAACTTTAGGCCAGCGACAAAAGTATGCAGAAAGGGCCACCGATAATTGGAGACTGACATCTGTCAAAATATAGATATATGTTTTCACATGTTAACTCAGATTACTGTATTTGATCAGTAAATATGATTCAGTTTTTGCCATGAATATCATTGAGGTAAGAGCATGGAATGAAATCTCTGTGAAATATACACCTAAGGTTTGACTACTGTTTTTTCTCCTGCTACGTTTTGTGTATTTATTCATTGATATATTTTGCATACCCTTGTCAAAGACCAGCTGGGTGAAAATTTGCGCCTGTCTTATTTTGTTTTATCAAGTACACATTTTGATTGTAATTGTGTGTGCGTCTATTTTGTTTCTCTTTGCTTGAACGCTGCAAGTCTCTTGATGCAGATATTCACGTTGTATATCGTACCAGACTGAACCAAGGTTAACTGGTGATTTGGAGAACAGAAATGACCACTGTAAGGGTAAACACACACACATACACACACACACACACACACACACACACGCACGCACGCACGCACGCACGCACGCGCGCACGCACGCACACACACGTACACTTACACACACATACATACACACACACAAGTACATACAAATCTCTCACACACAATTACACACACGGACACACAGATACACAAGCACATACGCACACACCACACACACATTAGCAAGCACACAAACACATACATATATACACACACACACACAAACACACACATACACATACACACACATGCACACACACACATACGCACACACACACAAACACATACACAAACACAGGCACACACACATACACACACACCACAACCACACAACCACACACACACACACACAGACACACACATACACACACACACACACACACACATACGCACACACACACAAAACACACACACAAACACAGGCACACACACACACACACACACACACCACAACCACACAACCACACACACACACACACACACATACGCACACACACACACACACACACACACATACACATTGCAGTATTCCTCGTTATATCATTTGAGATTAATTGTTATGACATATTTTCGCATTCAACTGAACGCTTTGAAAACAAAATATTGTAACAACGTTTTATGTATTTGTGGCGAACAATTCACATTGTATCACTGTTTGTTTTACTGCAGAAAGCTTCGTTCCTTTTTACCAAAGACGTTTACACAAGGAAACTATCTTGAAACGCATTTTAAAGAAGTTGTATCGGATCAAGTTTTGTTAGTTAAAATTTCAGAATCATTGGTTCACAGTCCTGTTAATGCGTTACTTTAAGATTATTATTATAATTATGATTATTTTTGTTTTGTTTTGTTTTGTTTTTATGACGATTTTTCTTTTACATTATTGATGTTAGCGTTGTTCTAGTTTCATTTCTCTGTTCATCCATATCCTTTTTCTTAAGACCTTGCCGCTTCCTTTTAATTTTTTTTACGTCCCTTACTCTGTTCCCCTCTCCCCTCCACCCCCCCCCCCCTATTTCATCCTCCATGCCATTTTTTCCACGTCTAATATCACTTATAGTGAAAAGACGTTAAATCAAGCAACGAACACACATACACACACACGTACACACATACACACATACACACACTAAGCGCAGCTGATAAGGCAGTAGTAGCAACAACAACAAAAATTCAAACATTCAAAAATTCCCGTCCCATTTTCTTCTATCACAAGATTCCTTGTCCACTCTTTCAGCCATTCCCAGTCTCACTTCCCCCTTCCCTTGTCGTAGCTCTAATAACTCTCATCTTACTCTCAACTATGTGGCAACGTTGCGGTTGTGTTGCCACACTCTTATGCAAACTTTATCATTAGAAAAGGCAACGCGAGAGGAATAAAATCAAATTGAATATGATTCTGTATTCTCTCCATCTCTTCCGTTCAATATTTTCACCCATTTGTCCTTTTTGCAAAACTCTTTACATTCACATCAGAAAGAGCTCTGTGTGTGTGTGTGTGTGTGTGTGTGTGTGTGTGTGTGTGTGTGTGTGTGTGTGTGTGTGTGTGTGTGTGTGTGTGTGTGCACGTGTGTGTGTGTGTGTGTGTGTTCGTGAGTGTATATATGTATTTGTTATATATGTACATATATATTATATATATATGATATATTATTATATATAGATATACACAGTATCTGTATATACATAAACATATATACATATAATATATATATATATAATGTGAGTGTGTGTGTGTGTGAGTGTGCGTGTGTGTGTATGTGTGTGTGTGTGTGCGTGTGTGTGTGTGAGTGTGCGTGTGTGTGTGTATGTATGTATGTGTGTGTGTGTGTGTGTGTGTTGTGTGTGTGTGTGTGTGTGTGTGTGTTTGTGTGCGTGTGTGTGTGTGAAGTCAGTTAGCCTTGACCAGCTTGTTACTTTTGCATGTGGCGGTGTCTAACATGCTCCACTTGTCCACTCTGGATCCGACTCAAACTCTTTTCTTTCCATTTCATGAGCCAGAAAAACACGAAAATAGAATCAGAACGTGTATTGAATACAACCAGACAAGACAGGCGCAAATTGTCGGCCATCTGGTCTTTGGCAAGCGTGAGTGTGAGATCACAAACTGGACGAAGTAGCAGGGTAGTAACAGTCTTTTTCTCCGAATTTTTGTATTTTATGTTTGTTTGTTTATTTCCTATTTTACATTCACGCTTGACAAAGGCCAGTTGGCTGAAATTTTGCGCCTGTTTTTGTCTGGTTATATTAAATACGCGCTCTGATTTTATTTTCGTGTTTTTCTGGTTCCTATTTGCTTGAGCGCGGGCAGTCACACTTGTTTTGCCTTCCATTTCATGCCCTCGATGCTCAGTTCAGTTGGTTGAGCATGAGATTTACTTTCCAATGGTTGTGGGTCCAAATTTTTATAACGCGCTGGTTTTCTTGCTGCCCAGCCGAACATGATTGTTGTCTGGTGGTGTCAGTATGTTATTGTTGTTGTTCGTCCTTCGGTGTCGAAGAAGACCACAACTTCAATTTTGACTGGGTGATTGGCGATTGTGGGTCCGGAGGTGGCTGGTGAGACCAATCCTGGCCAGGAAGGCTCGCCCACACGTAGGGCAAACGTGGGTTGGTGCAACTGTAGAATTGGAGGTCATTCATGCCTCGCGCTTCTCGTTTTCTTCGAGCCTCTGCTGTACGTCTTCTCTCTGCTGCTCTTGCTCCGATGGTCAGCTTGTCTTGCCAGTTCGGTCGTTCTTGTAAAGCGCCTCCCAAGTATTTGGGTCGATGCCCAGGTCGTTGATGGATACTTTGAGGCAACCTTTAAAGCGTTTCCTCTGGCCATCAACTCAGTATATAGTTAGAGAGCTCTCTTTCCACTGTTCTCTGAGATGGGCATTCCCGTTGGATATAGGCCAGTCACCTGAAGTTATTCCTCTTGGCTATATCACCAAAGGTTATATTAACATACTAGATAGGTTCGTTTGTTCGATGTCAACCATATGAAGTGCGCCCTGCCTCTTTTTGTTTTGATGCTGCTTTGGATGTTTTGAGTGCCATCTCCAGGACGTAAGCCTGGGAGGGTGATATAGAAAATACCAGATGTGTACCGTACAGCAGATCCAACCTTTCCACGCGGCCGACAGATCGACAAAGAAATGGCGAAGGCCAATACAATTTGGTGCCAGCAGTGTCCCAGAAACTGCCAGAAGGACGCCACTATCAGTGTCAGTTAACTTTTGTGGCTCAGATACCATCTCTTTCCTAAGAGATGACTCCTGAAGTCTTGCATGAAAACGTATGGCCGCATGGCAGCGGGGGTTTGAAATATAGTTTGTCTTCGCCTGAAGTTTTAGGCCAGGTTAGGAAAGTAAAAATGAAACACTTTTGACATGTATGAGACATCGGGGATGCATTATAATGAAGACTGTGGCCCAGGGCAAAACGGAGGGAAAGAGACAACAAGAAAGGCCGACGACTTCCTATTTAGAGAACACAGCCAAGTGGACGAAGGGACCGAAAGACGAAATCTACGGAAGGACTATAGACAGAAGGAGATGGAGAAAGCTGACGGGGCATGCATCAGCGGCTACCATCAAGAACGATGTCGCCGACAGGTGAGATGGGTCACCCTCCCCGATTGATGAGCCCCCATCTACCCCGTATTGATCATGAACAGGTAGTTTAGGATTACCTGAATCCTGAGAGCATACCAACTGGCCTGACCTTAACGTAATACTAAAGACAAAAAGGTCAGTTCCAAATCCCGCTTGGACATAAAGCTTATGATGTAGTCAGTTTATGTTTGCCTTCTGAGCCTTACAAAATACATGTAAGCACGTAATCATCGCATGGCAAGGCTGACAGGCATGCAATTTGGGCTGTCCATATGCCAAGTCTGAATAGGTCAGAAAGGCAAATCAAATTTAGACATGCTGTAAATGCATCTTGTCTTCTTTCTGCAGAATAACAAATATGTGATTTTTTTTTTCGTCCAAACTTGATCTCATGAGGTGTTCGTTCTTTGATTTAACGTCTTTTCACTATGAGTGATATTAGACGAACTCATGAGGTGTGTGTGTGTGTGTGTGTGTGTGTGTGTGTGTGTGTGTGTGTG
>CM060307.1:40509779-40512279 GCA_030674185.1 Monoplex corrugatus | reverse complement strand
ATGTGGTCAGCTTTTTTCTTTTTGAGTACAAGGCGTACAGCATTGTTTTGAATGCGCTGTAGGATGTGAATGGTGGAGGCAGGAAGACCAGACAGGAGTGAATTGCAATAGTCAATGCGAGATATTATGAAGGAGAGAATGAGTTTTGCAGTTGTTTCGACAGAGAGATACTTCCTGATGAGCCTTATACGATGGAGATGATAGTAGCAAGATCTGGCAGTTTGAGAAACAAAGTTGTTCATGGAGAGGGTAGAGTCAATGCAGACACCAAGGTTTTTAGCTGAATCAGAAATTGGGACTGATGTGTTACATAATGGGAGAGAAAGAGGAGGCAGCTGAGAAAGTTTCTGACGGGTGCCAATGAGGATAGCTTCTGTCTTGTCGTCATTAAGCTGAAGTTTGTTGAACGTCATCCAGTTCTTAATGTCCGAGTAACACTCAGTGGTGCGAGTCAAGAGGCGCTGTATATTGTCAGGTGAGTCACTGTCTTGAAGTTGGGTGTCATCAGCATAGAAGTAGTGTTTTATAGAGTGGGAGTTGATGATGGTGGACAAGGGGGAGGTGTAAAGAGTGAAAAGAACAGGGCCAAGGACAGATCCTTGTGGAACACCACAGGTCAGGTATGCAGGTTGAGAGTAAGTGCCATTGATGAGAACAGTTTGTTTTCTGTTTGATAAATACGAAGTGAAAAAGGAGAGAGCAATGTCAGAGATGCCAAAAGTATGATGAAGTCTAGAAAGGAGAATACCATGGTCAATGGTATCGAAGGCTGCAGACAGATCAAGGAGTGTGAGGAGAGAGACTTTGCCAGTATCAGTTGCAAGGAGGAGATTGTTGAGAATGTGTTGTAGGGCAGTTTCAGTACTATGGCACTGGCGGTAGGCTGACTGGAAAGGATTGAGGAGATTGTTGGCAGAAGGTGAGAGTTCAGCTGGTTGAGGACGACTTTTTCAAGGAGTTTTGACAAGAAAGAGAGATTAGAGATAGGCCGGTAATTTTTCAGTTCATTTGGGTCTAAATTGTGTTTCTTGAGGAGAGGGTGAACAATAGCAGACTTGAAAGAATCTGGGACAGTTCCAGTTTGAAGAGAAGTGTTGATGATGTCAGTGATGAATGGGAGGAGAGTAGGGAGACAGTCGGAGTAGAGAGAACCTGGAAGAGGATCCAGTTCGCAGGTTTTGAACGACATGGATCTGATTGTGTTGAAAATTTCTTCTTGTGAGACTGGGGTAAAAGTAGTAAGAGGTGTGCCAGAGATGGAAGGGTCAGGTGGGCATGGTTGACAGGGTGTCCTGTCAAGCCTGTCACGAAGAGTTTGTATTTTGGTGGTGAAATACTTGGAGAATACAGATGGGAGTTCTTCATTTGTATGTTTTGTTGGGAGAGGTAAATCTTTTCGTGTGCCAAGGAGATGATTCATGGTTGTAAAGAGTTCTTTTGAAGAAGAGGCATTCAGGATTTTGGTTTGGAAATAGCTTGTTTTTGCTGATGCAATGAGGGTGGATACTTTTGTTTTAGAGGCTTGGAAAAGTTGCCTGTGTACAGTGAGTTTGGATTTGCGCCAAAGGCGCTCTGCTCTGCGGCGGGCACGTTTTGCACAGGCAATCTCATGAGTGAGCCAGGGGGTAGGGGGGCGGTCAGGTAAAAGACGGGTTGTGGCTGGAGCATGAGTGTCCAGAAGATGGTGGAGAGTAGTATAGAATTCATCGGCAAGGTTATGTGACTTTTCAGAAAGGAGACGGGAGGCATCAGATGAAAATGTGGAGAGGTCGATAGATTTGAGATTGCGTCGAGTCACTGTGCGCATGGTACGGGAAGGAGGAGAAATGTCGAGAGAACAGAGAATTGCAGAGTGGTCAGATGGAAGGGCTGAAGTTAGACGGGTAGAAAGAACTAAGCAGTTGTCAGTAGCGGAATTGTGGTGATCACGAGAAATGATCCAGTCAAGAATGTGACCTTTTTGATGGGTTGGTTCAGAAATGTGTTGAGTCATATTGTGATTGGACAGAGAGTTGATGATATGTCTTGTGTCATAACGGTGAGTGTTGTCATAGTGGACATTGATGTCACCTAGAATGATGAGATTTCCAGGTAAGAGGCAGTAGTGGTCAAGCAATTGGTCAAAGTCAGAGAGAAACGTGGATGTGGTGAGTTTGTTGGCAGAGCTAGGTGGGGGTCGATAGACACAGGAGAAGGTGATGGGTGAGGGGTGGATTGGAAGGATACTTCAACGTGCTCGAAAGAAGGATGGGAGAAAGGCAGAGACTGCGAGAAAGATAGGCGGGAATGGAGTGAGTCGTAGAGGATGGCGATACCGCCACCTCGGGATGAGCGATGGAAAGAAGCAAGCCTGTAACCACTCGGAGTGAGGCTAGCATGTATAGGTTCGTGACCAAGGGGGTTAAGCCATGTCTCTGTGATAAAAGCAATGTCAACATGCTCATCTGCGATAAAATCAGCAATGACTTCGGCTTTGCCATCCTTGCATGTTGACTGAGCA
>CM060307.1:40497279-40504779 GCA_030674185.1 Monoplex corrugatus | reverse complement strand
CAGATTGAGGTAATTGGGCCCGTTTTTGTATGCAAGTTTTAGTGTCCTTATTATGCTTAAATGTGTATCCAGGTATGTTTTTTTTAATCTCCTGTGCAATAAATTGGAGTCGTAAATGCAAGGGACATCTGCTTAAATTACGTGCGCAAATGCATTGATATGTGGACTTAACTTTCTTTTCCTTTTTTCCTGTTGAAATATTGTATGTGTTTGGGACGGTTGTAGCCCTGATAGGGTTCTACGCAGACGGCTGGGCTCTAAACAAAAATAACAATAACATTGTACATATAAAAATCCTGGCATGCGCTCCCGATTAAAAAAAATAGACATGGCTGCCTATATATATGTCAGGGTAATCCCTTAGAGACAGCGTTCAGACAGTGCAGCTTTATGTCGCTTACCATTTCAGTTTCAGTTTCTCAAGCCGCGCTCGGAACGGATTCCATATTGAATAACAACATAGGTGCCAAGTGTCTTGTGATCATGGCACAAGACCTTACGCCTGCACATAAACCCATGAGCTGGCCAGGTCCTGAGGCCCTACTAGCCTATATTTGACCTTGTCTATATTTTTTACACTAACATTGTATCAGCCAATCATTGGAATAATCTTGGTTACATGTAAATGATATGTGTATCTGTGAATCTTATCTTTAAAAAAACATCTATATGAAATAAATAAATAAATAAATAGGTCTTAATCACAACACAACTAGCTATTCTGTATAAACTCGTCTCACATGACAGAACCCATCCCTCCAGTCAACGCATTATGCCTCAGTTGTCTATCAACTTGGTGAAGACAATATTTCCTTAATCATAGCTCCGCCAGTCTGTCGTTTACTTCCGAAAAAAGTGGGGGCTCGCCCACTTGCACAGCGTTGGCAAGAGAATCAGAGCAACGTACATTCATATATAATTGCTCTAAACAAACAAACAAACAAACAAACAACAAACAAACAAACAAACAAACAAAAAAAACAAACAAATAAAAAAACAAACAAACAAACAACACAACAACAGCAAGAAAAAAACACGCATGCGTACGGTTTAATATAGGGTTTTCAAAAGCAATAGTTACAGAGGAATTCTAGATTATGTATTGGTGGATCTTTACCAACTTCACACAGAAAAACCTTGTACAAAAACATCGCCTCAGACAAATTAATAAAAAGACTTCGCATGGGTTTTATCCCAAACGTTTCTCCAATGATCACAACAAAAGACAACACAAGTTTCTCATCATAAACAAACCACATGATTATGGCATGACCATCATGCTTCTTCCATTTAGATTGTTTGTCTGTCATCTAACTTTCCCTGTCCTTTCTGGGCCTCACTTAACCCTTACCCTCCCAATTCGCGCCTGTGGACAGCAGGCTCCATGATGTAATCAATTTGTGCGTTGCCTTTTGGACTTTAGAAGGTGAGAACGTAATCATTGCGTGACAAAGCTGACAACCAATTTGGGCTGTCCATCTGCCAGTGCTAGAAAAGTCTGAAAGGCAAATCAAATTCACCTTCGTTATAAATGCGTACAGCTCTAATCCTGTACACAAAAAGTAAGTGCAGTTGTTTTCCTGTTGTTATTGTTGTTGTAGTTTGTTGTTGTTTTGTTGTTGTTTGTTGTTCTTGATGCTGTTGTTGTGGTTTGCTGCTGCTGTTGTTGTTATTTGTTGTTGTCGTTGTTATCATCATTGTTGCTGCTCTGGCTGTTGTTGTTGTTGTCGTTGTTGCTGTTCTTTTTTCTTGCTGCTGTTGTTCTTTTTCTTGGTATTGTTGTCGTTGGTGATGATAGCGTTACAGTTGTTGTTATTGTAATGATCTTACCTTGATCGTAAAGTTTCTTTCGAATTCCCGAATTCTTTGACATGGTGCTTGTGTGTGTGTGTGTGTGTGTGTGTGTGTGTGTGTGTGTGTGTGTGTGTGTGTGTGTGTGTGTTGTGTGTGTGTGTGTGTGTGTGTGTATGTGTGTGTGTGTGTGTGTGTCTGTGTGTGTGTCTGTGTCTGTGTATGTGCGCGCACGCGGGCGTGTGTGTTTGCATGTGTGTGTGTGTGTGTGTGTGTGTGTGTGTGTGTGTCTGTGTCTGTGTATGTGCGCGCACGCGGGCGTGTGTGTTTGCTGTGTGTGTGTGTGTGTGTGTGTTGTATGTGTGTGTGTGTGTGTCTGTGTTTGTGTGTCTGTGTCTACTCTGTGTGTGTTTGTTTATGTGTGTGGTGTGTGTTTGTGTGTGTGTTTCTATGTATATGTTTTGTGTGTGTGTTATGTGTGGCGCGTGAGTACCTGTGTGTGTGACTGTGTGTGATTGTGTGTGTGTTTTATGTATGTGTATGCATATGTGTGTAGTATGTGTGTGCATGTGTGTGTACGTGCTTGTGTGAGTGTGCGTGCGTGCGTGCGTGCGCGCGCGCGGCGCGTGTGTGTGTGTGTGTGTGAGTGATTGTGTTGTGTGTGTGTGTGTTTGTTTTTGGGCACATATTTGTGTTTGTAGGTCTGTATGTGATATGGTGTTTTCAAAATATTTGTGTTTGTGTGTTTGTGTGTATGTGTGTGTTTGTGTGTGTGTAGTGTGTTGTTGTATGCGCGTAATGTGCATGAATCAGGTGTTTGTGTGTATGTGTATGTATTTGTGTGTGTGTGTGTGTGTGTGTGTGTGTGTGTGTAGTGTGTAATATATGTATATATGTATGTAGTATGTGTGTTTGTGTGTGTGTGTGTGTGTGTTGTGTGTGTGTGTGTGTGTGTGTGCGCGCGCGTATGTATTTGTCTCATCATCATCATCAGGTGCCCTGCCACATGGCCCTTGGCGATCATGGACTTCCATCTGTCTCTATCTCTCATTGCCCTTAGCATCTCCCTCACCCTCCTCGTCCCCAGCCACTCTGCAAGTCCGTCCAGCATTTTCTCCCTGGGTCTACCTGGTGCTCTCTTTCCCTCCAGCTTTCCCGTTGTGACCAGGTGCTCCAAATCCCCCTTCCTCATAAAATGGCCTATAAATGTTGCCTGTCTTTTCCTAATCTTCCTTATGTGTGATCTACTTGTGTCTGCCTCCATCAAGACTGTCTCGTTTGTTTTCTTTGCTCTCCATGGAACTCTCACCATTCTTCTTAGAAACCACATCTCGGCTGCCTCAATCTTGCTATGGCTTTGCTTGCTGACTGTCCATGCCTCACATCCGTATAACAGTATTGATTCTATATAACATTCAAGGACTCTCTTCCTGATGTTAATTGATAGGCATTTGTTGGTAAGAATGCTTGTCATCTTCTTGAATGCTGTTTTGGCTTGGCCGATTCTGCCGGCTATTTCCGATGTGTCTGCCGTCTGATGAAATGACCGTTCCCAGGTATTTGAACTTATTAACCTGTGTCAAGGTTGTGCCATTTGCTTTTATTTTGCATGAGGGGATTTCATGTTTTTTTTACTGATCACCATGACTTCAGTCTTCCTGCTGTTTAGTTCCACCCCCTTACCTTTGCTTTCTATTTCTAGTATATTCACAAGGTTTTGTAGGTCCCTTTCATTTTCTGCAAATTAGCACGGTGTCATTATTTTCCCTCCAACCTTTAATCCAGGGTCTTCTTCTAGGTTTCTCATGATGTTTTCGCTGTAAAGTGAAAACAGATCTGGTGACAAAACACAACCCTGTGTGACTCCTCTTTTGATGTTTTGGAAAGAGCTTATATTGTTTTCTATTCTCATTGCAGCTGTTTGTTCCCAATACATATTCCTGATTACTCGTAGATCTTTTCCATCAACATTGAGTCTCTCCAGTTGGTTGATCAATTCTTCATGTCGTACCCGATCGAAAGCCTTGGTATAGTCAACAAAGCATAAATACAAATCCTTATTCATCTCATTTGACCTCTCTCTGATAGTTCTTGGGATGTATATGGCATTAATAGTCCCCTTTCCTTCCACAAATCCATACTGTTCTTCTGCTATTTCTCTTTTGATTCTATTCCTTGTCCTCATCATGATTATTTTAACAGGATTTTTTGTTACATGACTCATCAAACTGATTGTGCGATGGAGTTTGCATTCTATAGCCCCTGTCTTCTTTGGAAGTGCAATGAAAATTGATTTTGACATATCTTTGGGGATTTTTCCAGTGTCGTAAATTTCATTTAGGAGGACTGTTATTTTTTCTATGCCAAATTCCTCCAGGGCTTCAATCATCTCTGAAGTAATGTTGTCTGGTCCTGGGGCTTTTCCTGGTTTCATCTTTTTCAGTGCTGCTCTAACTTCATCTTTCATTATGGGTGGTCCTTCAAAGTTCTTTTTTATAATGTGTTCTTCGTTTCTGTCATCCTCAAAAAGGTCTTTAATGTACTCTCCCCATCTGTCCAGTATTTTGTCTTTTTCCACGATAAGCGTGCCATCTTTCGATTTTAATCAACCAATTGATGTGCATGTATTTTTCCTGTGGATAATTTCTTCAATTCGTCTGTACATACCCTGAGGATCCATTTTGTGTCGGTCTTCTATCTCTTTGCATTTTGTGTTCAGCCAAGCTTCCTTAGCTTCATTGCACCTATACCTGATTTCTTTGTTTATCTTCCTGTATATCTCCTCGTTTTCTTTGCCCTCCTCCTTTCCTCCATCAAGCCCAAAATTTCATTAGTCATCCAGCTCTTTTTTGCTTTTTTATCTGCCTTAGGGATTTCTTCACAAGCTTCATTTATCGAATTTCTCAACTTTGTCCATTGTTCCTGTCACCAACGTCTTCCAGAGCACTGAATTTGTTTTGAACATGTACATTAAATTCTGTACGTATCATTTCATCTGTCTTTAAGAATCCAAGGTTTAGTTTGATGTTGCTTTTGGTCTGGTTCCAAGGTTTAGTTTGATGTTGCTTTTGGTCTGTTTCCTTTTCCTCAATTTCAGCCTAAACCTTCCCACTACAGGATTGTGGTCACTGTCGCAGTCTGCGCCTGGTAGTGTTTTTGTTGACAGTAAAGAATGTCTAGATCTTTTGTTGATCAGGATGTAATCAATTTGATTTTTGGTATTATCTCCTGGACTCATCCAAGTCCATTTTCTTCTGTTAGGCTGCTCAAACGAGGTGTTGCCTACTATGAACTCACTCATCTGTGCCCATTCTACAAGTTTCCCTCCCCTTTTATTTTGTGTACCAAGGCCATGAGGTCCAACTATATCCTCCACCCTATCCTGTCCCACTTTAGCATTAAAATATCCCATTATGACCGTAACTTCTTGTGTATTTGTCTATATGTACATATTCGTATCTGTTTGTGTGCCTGTATGTGTAGGTGTGTTTTTACGTGTATTTGTGTATTTGTGGGTGTATGTGCGTGTATATGTACCTGTGTATGTGTTTGTGCGTGCGGGCGCATATACATATATATATATATATATATATATATGTATATATATATATGTACACACATATATATATATGTATATATTTATACATATATATACATATATACATGTGTGTGTGTGTATGTATGTGTGTGTGCGTGTGTGTGTGTCTGTATGTTTGTACGTTAAAAGTGTATGCTCAAGAATTTTTTTGATCTGATGTAGTAGATCGTTACTAAATGTTAGTCAAACCTACACACGTTTCATGCGTCAGGGAAGATCAACATCACAAAAACTTAGAAAGTAACTAAAAATCAGCACTTTTTTAAAGTTAGTTATCAGCTCATTCTTAGGATGCGTTTTATTTTGTTTGTTATTGTTTGTTTTTTTCTATCTTTTTATTTTTTCTTCTTTTCTTCCTATTTTTTTTAAATTGTGATAATCTACCATTGCCTTTAGTACATGTCAGTTTTTACTTCAACCAAGTGTCATCAGGCTTACAGTGACCTTGAGAAGTACAACATGTGTATTGATTTCTTACGATACATCTTTCTTATATGAAATAGGGCATGATTCAAAATACTCCATTGTCTTGCTTTATTTTCGAGTATAGCTGGATAAGCTGCATAATGTCTTTCTTCATTTTCAGCGTCCCCCACATAGGATTAATACTACTACAGGTACATTATACTGCCATGAACAGTTCTATAAAGAAAGAGAGAGAGATGAGGGAGGGAGGGAGAGAGACAGAGATAGAGACGTGGACAGAGACAGAGAGAGACAGATAGAGAGACACAGACGGAGACAGATGGACAGACAGACAGATAGGGACAGACAGACAGACAGACAGACAGACACACACACACACCACACACACACACACACACACACACACACACACACACACACACACACACACACACACACACACACACAAAGGGAGACAGAAAGAAAGAGAGAGAGAGAGAGAGAAGCAGACACAAATAGATAAAAAAAAAATAAGAAAAAGGATAACAAAGTTCCAGGTTTTATTGGTGTTAAGCAGACATCTGATTCATTATCAGTAAAGACACAGACAATAACAACAAAGTGTTGTGCCCAAGGGAATCCTTCCCATGGATAAAACTTCGCAAAAACATGGCCACAGCACTCAAGGGACAAGAATGGCAAAATGTATTTTTTTATGCAGAGAAATTTGATTTACAACAAACTTCGTCTACAGCATGCAAAACACAAGAGGCACACCCAAAATGAAATAAAGAAGAGGTTCACAACATGCAGAATATGTTTGGTGCTTTTATGTTGTGCGTGTGTTCATTTTTATAGTGACAGTTGCGATAGTAATGTTAATGGAGATTATAGTGTAGGAGATAGTGGTTAGTAATAAACATTTCTTTTTTACCTTTATCTCAATCTTGTCTTTCTTACTTTGTTTCTTTGATTTTTTCGTGTGAGTTTTGGTTTGTTCATTGGACAATCAGTCAAACTGTCAATGAGGGTTTTTGGTAGCTTGTTAGCTGTTTTGTCTATTAACTGATTTGTGGATTTGTTAGTTTGATAATAGTTACTTAGATTTTTTGTCCATGTGTTTGCGAACGTCTTAGTTGGTTTAGTGAATACTTGACAGGTTAGCCTTTTTTTTTCTTTCTTTCTTTTTCTTTCGTTTTTTTCTTTCTTTCTTTCTTTCTTTCCTACTTTCGTTCTCTCTTTCTTTCTCTTTCTCTTTCTTTATTCCTTTTCTTTCTTTTCTTTCTTTCCTTTCGTTTCTTTCTTTCTTTTCTTTTCTTTCTTTCCTTCTCTCTCTGATTTTTGTGATTCCATTTTGTCACATGTCCCTTCATTTGTTCATTCATTCTTTGATAATAGTGATGATGATAATAATAAAAAATGATCATGAATCAACAACAAAACAGCAACAGTAATTATAATGTATAATGATTAATACTAATAATACTAATACTAATCCTAAGAATATACTACCACTACTACTACTACTATACTACTATTGACACACGCTTTTATACTACTACTACTACTACTACTACATACTACTACTACTATACGAATGATATGATAATACTAATAATGCTAACGATGATGTTGTTGTTGATGATAATGATGATGATGATGGTGATAGTAATAATAATAATGTAATAATGATATTAATGATAACA
>CM060307.1:40477279-40492279 GCA_030674185.1 Monoplex corrugatus | reverse complement strand
TACCACACCACCAACGATCACCACCATTCACCACCACCACCACCACCACTGTACCTCAGACCTCAGTCTTATATCCAACTGTGTGGCAGAATTGCTTTGTGCTGGCGACCACTTCTGCTGACTTTACCATAAAAAAGCAGGCAGCCTTGGAGAAATAAAATCGATTTGAACACTACACTGTATTCTCTCCCCTTTTGCCTGTGCAATGTTTTTCCCCCATTTGTTGATTTATCAGAACCTTCTCCTTTGAAAAGAGTACGAGTGAAGATTCAGATTATAAAATGGTCGCTGTGTGGTGTGTGTGTGTGTACGTGAGAGAGAGAGAGAGAGAGAGAGAGAGAGAGAGAGAGAGAGGGGAGAGAGAAAAGAGAGAGAAGAAAAAGAAGAAGCGAAGAAGAATGGGAAGAAGAAGAAGAAAAAGAAGAAGAATGCGGGAAAAAGAATGCGAAGAAAGAATGCGAAAAGAATGCGAAGAAGAAAAGAAGAAGAATGCGAAGAAAAATGCGAAGAATGCGAGAAGAAGAAGAATGCGAAGAATGCGGAAGAAGAATGCGAAGAATGCGAAGAACGAAGAAAGAAGAAGAAGAAGAATGGAAGAAGAAGAAGAAGAAATAAGAAGCGAAGAAGAAGAAGAAGAAGAAACGAAGAAGAAGAAGAAGAAGAAGAAGAAGAAGAAGAAGAAGAAGAAGAAGAAGAAGAAGAAAAAGAAGAAGAAGAAGAAGGAAGAAGTAGAAGAAGAAGAACGAAGAAGAAGAATGCGAAGAAGAAGAAGCGAAGAAGAAGAAGCGAAGAAGAAGAAGAAGCGAAGAAGAAGAATGCGAAGAAGAAGAATGCGAGAAGAAGAATGCGAAGAAGAAGAAGAAGAATGCGAGAAGAATGCGAAGAAGAATGCGAAGAAGAATGCGAAGAAGAATGCGAAGAGAAGAATGCGAAGAATGCGAAGAAGAATGCGAAGAAGAATGCGAAGAGAAGAATACGAAGAAGAAGAATGCGAAGAAGAATGCGAAGAAGAAGAAGAAGTAAGAAGAAGAAGAAGAAGAAGAAGAATGAAGAAGAATGGAAGAAGAAGAAGAAGAAGAATGCGAAGAAGAAGAAGAAGCGAAGAAGAAGAAGAATGCGAAGAAGAAGAAGATTGCGAAGAAGAAGAAGAATGCGAAGAAGAAGAATGCGAAGAAGAATGCGAAGAAGAATGCGAAGAAGAATGCGAAGAAGAATGAAGGAGAAGGAGAAGAAGAAGAAGAAGAAGAAGAAGAAGAGAAGAATGCGAAGAAGAATGCGAAGAAGAATGCGAGAAGAAGAATGCGAAGAAGAATGCGAAGAAGAAGAAGAAGAAGAAGAGAAGAAGAAGAAGAAGAAGAAGAAGAAGAATAAAGAAGGAAGAAGAAGAAGAAGAAGAAGAAGAAGAAGAAGAAGAAGAAGAAGAAGAAGAAGAAGAAGAAGAAGAAGAAGAAGAAGAAGAAGAAGAAGAAGAAGAAGAAGAAGAAGAAGAAGAAGAAAGAAGAAGAAGAAGAAGAAGAAGAAGAAGAAGGAAGAAGAAGAAGAAGAAGAAGAAGAAGAAGAAGAAGCGAAGAAGAAGGAAGAAGAAGAAGAAGAAGGAAGAAGAAGAGAAGAAGAAGAAGAAGAGAAGAAGAAGAAGAAGAAGAAGAAGAAGAAGAAGAAGAAGAAGAAGAAGAATGCGAAGAAGAAGAATGCGAAGAAGAAGAATGCGAAGAAGGAAGAATGCGAAGAAGAAGAAGAATGCGAAGAGAAGAATGCGAAGAATGCAGAAGAAGAATGCAAGAAGAAGAATGCGAAGAAGAAGAATGCGAAGAGAAGAAGAAGAAGAAGAAGAAGAAGAAGAAGAAGAAGAAGAAGAAGAAGAAGAAGAAGAAGAAGAAGAAGAAGAAGAAGAAGAAAAAAGAAGAAGAAGAAGAAGAAGAAGAAGAAGAAGAAGAAGAAGAAGAAGAAGAAGAAGAAGAAGAAGAAGAAGAAGAAGAAGAAGAAGAAGAAGAAGAGAAGAAGAATGCGAAGAGAATGCGAAGAAGAAGAATGCGAAGAAGAAGAAGAATGCGAAGAAGAAGAATGCGAAGAATGCGAAGAAGAAAGAATGCGAAGAAGAAGAATGCGAAGAATGCGAAGAAGAAGAAGAATGCGAAGAATGCGAAGAAGAGAAGAAGGAAGAAGAAGAAGAAGAAGAAGAAGAAGAAGAAGAAGAAGAAGAAGAAGAAGAAGAAGAAGAAGAAGAAGAAGAAGAAGAAGAAGAAGAAGAAGAAGAAGAAGAAGAAGAAGAAGAAAAGAAGAAGAAGAAGAAGAAGAAGAAGAAGAAGAAGAGAAGAAGAAGAAGAAGAAGAAGAAGAAAGAAGAAGAAGAAGAAAAAAGAAGAAGAAGAAGAAGAAGAAGAAGAAGAAGAAGAAGAAGAAAGAAAAGAAGAGAGATGGAGAGGAGACGAGAGAGTAGGAGATTAGAGGAGAGAGAGGAGAGAGAGAGAGAGAGAGAGAGAGAGAGAGAGAGAGAGAGCGAGAGATGTCGACTTTTATATATTCTTTATTTCGTTTATTTATTTGTTCTCTTTGGAGGTGGTGATAGTGTTTTTGCTACTCTGTCTTCATACTTTGTATTCGGTCTGCGTGTATGAAGTGTGTTTTCGGGCTTCCAGAAGGCACCAATCACTGACATAACTAACAGAATCTTGAACCTTTTGACTCCCGCAACCTGCCCATCAGCATCCTGTATTGTCAGCCATGCTAGCAAAACAAAAACTTAACTCTTTGACTCCGTCACCCTAACCACCAGCTTCCTGCAGGAAGCTGGTGGATAGGGTGAAGGAGTCAAAGGGTTAAGTTTTTGCAGTTGGTGGAATGGGTGCGGGAGTCAAAGGGTTAACGTTCATATTTGATGTTCTGCGTGCGTATACAAACGAGGAGATTTAGATGTTAACAAGTATTGACCTAGGAGATCAGACTGATCTCCTGATACATTAGAGTGTCTCGCCCGATCTCCACTGTATGTGGCCCAGTGGATCAAAGGACCTGTGTTCTAAATGAGGGGTCTTAGGGTTTGATTCCTGATCAGATAAAAAAAAATTCTTCACCCTTCACAAACCATTTAATGCACTGGTCTGAGTGCTAGTCTTTAAATATGAAACAATAAACTTACGTTCTGTATATAGTGCAAACTATGTACATTTGAAAGATCTCATGTAAGCAAAAAAGTTTTATGTAGCGAAATAAAAAACAACAACAAAAAACAGATTCTCTGCTTAGCATGAAAATGGTGTATCTAATGGATCCCTTGGAAACAAGAGTTGTCACTGCAAAAAATCTTCTTTAGTATCCAAACAGATATACCTGAAAACACGAAAAAGATGACGAAACAGAAAAGGACAATGCCTCACTATGGTGATGTTCTTTTCTGGGGGTGGCAAATCATCCTCATTTCGTGAAAAAATGGTTACAAAACTGAATTTAATAGAATCCAGTTTAGGATTTCTGGTTTTGATTTGTTATCGTTTAACATTTATGGACCATTTCATGAGTAAAGAGGAATTAGAGCACCTGGTCATAACAGGAAAGCCGGAGGGAAAGAGAAGATCAGGTAGACCTAGGTAGAAAATATTGGACTGACTTGCTGGTGGCTGAAGACAGAGAGAGTGGAAGATGTGCTTGTGGCAACAAGGGATAGATGCATATGGAGGGCCATGATCGCCAACGCAATGCATGGGCAGGATGCATGATGAGATAATGATGATGATGATGATGATGATGATGATGATGATGATGATGATGATGATGATGATGATGATAGTTTTGTCCTTCACGCACTGAACGTGTTTCTTTGTTGTGCTTTTGTTGGGATAACACAAGTCAATAGGATATCAATGCATGCTTTCCGTGTTCTGTATGTTAATCAGATTGCTGTTTAGTTTTCTTCTTTCTGGTGTTTCTGGTTTCTAATGAATCAGGAACCAGAAAAAAACACGAAAAGAGAATAAGAACACGTATTTGATACATCTGGACAAGACAGGCGCAAATTTTAGGCCAGTTGGCCTTTGTCAAGGGAAGATCACAAACAAACCAACCCTGATACAGAAAAATTAGGAGAAAAAGACTGAAATTTCCCTGCTTCTCCGTCCAGTGTGAGAACAGTTTTGGATTTCTGATTATCAGCGAACAGATCCCAGATTTGTGTGTGTAAGTCTAATCATCTAAAGAATTCTTTGTATTGCTTTGTCTTTTCATTGTTTGTTTGTTTCATATTTTATTCATCTCTTTATTTATTCATTCCTTTTTTTTTTTGTAAATGAGTTTATTTATTCATTCATTTTTGTCACTGTTCTTCTATTCCTTTCACCATGTGAAATCAGGTTGCTGTCTTTGGGAAATAGCTTGTCATTGCAGTACAACATCACTTTTGTTTGTTTGCATATTTGTATATTTTGTTTGTTTCCTGGTAGATCTGCATCTATTTCTGTTAATCTGTAAAAGTGGAGTTTTCTACTGATTTTTCAGCCAGGGCTAACTCCAGTGTTGCTGTTGGATATTTAACGAGTGCTGAAAGCGTACTGCATATACCATATCAGTTCACTTCATATCTAAAAGACCAGTATTTAGAACACTACTTAACTTCTAGTGGAGTGACGAAGAACAATCTCTGTCCGTTTCGTTATCCGAACACAGTTTCAAATTCAATTTCATTTTCTCAAGTCTCGGAATGAATTCCATATGCACTAACATCATTAGTACCATGTGATGGAGAAGATCCAGAATGATCACGAAACACGCCTTAAGGCTACACATAAACCCACGAGCTGGCCTGGTACTCCATAACCTTGGCGTCGTAGGGGAGTGCCTTTGTCTCTTTCTGTCTGTCTGTTTGTCTGTCTCACTGTGTGTCTGTCTCTGTCTCTCTGTCTGTCTGTCTGTCTCTCTTTTTGCCTGTCTGTCTCTGCCTATGTCTCTGTCTGATTCTGTCTCTCTTTGTCTCTGTCTGTCTGTCTGTCTGTCTGTGTCTCTGTCTCCTTTTGTCGGTCGGTCGGTCAGTCGGTCTCTCTCTTCTCTCTCTCTCTCTCCCTCTCTCTCTCACCCACTCTGACTATGTGCGCGCACACAACACACACAACACACACGCACGGTAAAATATTTGAACTTTTACAATATCTTTCAAGGACTAGGTGCAAGACAGATCCAGTGGGACCATAATTATGTTACTAATCTTCAGTGACAAAGTGTTCTGAATCGGAACACTCTGTCTGTCTGTCTGTCTCTTTCTCTCTGTTTCTTTCTCTCTCTCTCTCTGTCTCTGTCTCTCTCTCTTTCTCTTTCCCTCTCTCTCTCCCCTCCTTTTCTCTCTCACTCTGTCTGTCTGTCTCTCTTTGTCTTTGTCTGTCTGTCTCCCTTTCTCTGTCTGTCTGTCTGTCTCTCATCCTTCTCTCTCTCCCCCTTCTGTGTCTCTCTCTGTCTCTCTCTGTCTGTCTCTCTCTGTCTCTCTTTCTGTCTCTTTCTCTTTTTCTCTCTCTCACTCTCCTTTTCTCTCTTTCACACCACAGGAAGGTGAATCTTAGTTCCTGCTTTCTTGTCCGGTGTGAAAGGACATAAAAACAGAATTCATACCACAGAAGTAGTATAGAGATCGGTATTCATTCAAACGTATCCTATTAAATCCCCGCATGCAAAATAACAGCAAACTGCACAACTTTGAGACAGTTTGATAAGTTTAAATACCTGAGAACGATCATTTCACCAGACGTCAGATGCACATCAGAAATAGCCTGCAGAATCGACCAAGCCAAACCAGCATTCAAGAAGATGAAAAACAATCTTACCAACAGACGCCTATCAATTAAAACCAGGAAGAGTGTTTGTGAATGTTATATAGAACCAATGCTGTTATACCGCTTTGAGGCGTGGACAGTCAACAAGCAAAGTCAGAACAAGATTGAGGCAGCCGAGATGTAGTTTCTAAGAAGAAAGTTGAGAGTTCCATGGACTGCAAAGAAAACAAACGAGATAGTCTTGATGGAGGCAGACACAAGAAAATCATTCATAAGGAAGATTAGGAAAAGACAGGCAACATTCATGGGCCATTTTATGAGGAAAGGGGAATTGGAGCACCTGGTTACAACAGGAAAGATGGAGGGAAAGAGAGCACCAGGTAGACCCAGGGAAAAGATATTGGATGGACTTGCAGAGTTGCTGAAGACAAAGAGGGTGGATGAGTTGCTTGAGGCAATAGAGATAGAAACAGACGGAAGACAATGATCGCCAACGCCATGTTGCAAGGTACTTGATGATGATGATGATGACCCTATTAATATCACCAGTGAATTAAGAAATTACAGAACGTTTTGGACTTTACCTTACAAAGCGTTCAAAATACGAAGTGTTGTCATAACTAATTACTGTTGGTATGGATTCCGTAGTTTTATTGTTTTTATGCTAACATCTCTTTTGAGGAGCCATGGTTTTATAAATAAATTATCTGAATCTGAGATTGAATCTGAGTCTGAATCTCTTTCTCTCTCTCTTGTCTTCTCTCTCTCCCTCTCCTAGCTCTCTCTCTCTCTCTCTCTCTTTTCTCTCTCTCTTCTCTCTCAGAGACACCTTTACTTACATGCACACACGCACACACACACATACACACACACACACAAACACACACACACACGCACACAACGCACGCACGCACACAACGCACGCACGCACAAACACACGAACGTGTACATGCGCACTTCCACCCACCCTTACCCCACACAGACATAGACACACATGCTATCAGTGCGTTCGGCACTGATAACATCAAGCAAGAAAAGCAACGAAACTTAAAAAACAAACAAACAACCAAACCCAAACAAACAAACAACAAAATCATGCACACACACAGAGACACAGACACACAGACACAAAACAGAAGACAGACAGACAGACACACAACACACAACACACACACACACACACACACACACACACACACACACACACACACACACACACGCTACGAAATCAACCTAGTTTAGACACAAACAGACACGCACACACACAGACACATACAGATACACAAATACACAGACACACAGACACACAGACAAACACACACACAAAACACACACCCCACACACACACACACACACACACACACACACACACATACACACACACACACACACACACACGCAGAGCCTACAAAATCAACCTAGTTTGTAAAAGTAAATCACACATATGTTATTGGACAGGGTGGGGGGAAAACGCAGTTATATAGCTAGTAAATTTGATTTGCCTTTTAGACGTTTTTGACACTGGCAGATAGACAGGCGAAATTATCTGACAGCCTAGTCACGCCATCGTTGCCCACTCACCCTTTACAGTCAAAGAGGCAACACGTAAATTAATTACATCGTGAGCTCTGATAATCATAGTTGGGAATGAAAAGGTTAACTTGAGCCTAGAGAGGACACACATGTGAAGTATTTTGTGATAAGCAGTCAGATGCGAAAACAACAACAACAACAACAAATATGATTAAGGCATATGAATAATCGTCCTATGGATAAAAATATGTATATATATGCATACACACACACAAACACACACACACACACACATACATATATATATACATATATATATACATATACACACACATATATATATATATATGTGTGTGTGTATATATGTATGTATGTATGTATATATATTAACAGATAGATAGATAGATAGACAGACAAACAGACAGATAGATAGATAGATAGATAGTCAGACAGCCAGATATATAGATAGCTAGATAGAGAGATTCATAGATAGATAGATAGATTGATAGATAGGTAGATAGATAGATAGTTAGATATAGATAGATAGATAGATAATTGATAGGTAGATAGATAGATAGATAGATAGATAGATAGATAGATAGATAGATAGACAGATACATTTCACATGTTTGTATAATCACCTACCGCAGACAACATGAACGCAGAAAATAATGGTCTTACACTGACACGTATGTATTTTAATTACTGCATAAATGTGAATGTCATTCTGACTGATATCCGCACAAAGTAAATAATATAACCACAAGTCACGATTTGTAGTTTAGAGAAAAATACTGGAAGAAAATGGTTCCCTAATGTTTTCATAACACAGTACCCCGTGTTCCATACAACAGTACAAAACAAAGAAGCAAGCAAAAAGTCAAGACATACAGAGATTCCACCGATGTGAACGAAACCAGTGCGTGGTGTGCCTACAGTGATGTTGAATATAAGAAATCTGAGAGAAAATCTAGCCAAATGATAAATAAAAGTCACTCCCCTGGAAGCACTTCCTGGCCTGACATATGCGTAATTATTGAGAACAGACTCGCTCCCTTTCATTTTTAATCGATCTGGATAAGCAGGTGGTGCGGGTTCCATCCGCACCCTCGTGGTGTTTCTTGTTAACTTAGGCCTGTGGCTCGGCCACCGAATTCAGGCAATCAGGCCTGATGACCGAGGGCAAAGATCTGCTGGCTGCTTGGAAGACGGCAAACTTGAGATCCCGTTCGGGGCATGACAGACCTTGCTGAACAACAAAATGGGCTGTGTCTGAAGCATAATACCTGGCCACTGTCGCGGCCGTTCAAACAACCCGTGTGGTTGAAGTAAGATAACGTTGGGAGTTTCCGACTGCAAAGTGTAGAGACTATAGTAAGGGGAAAGGAGCTGACAGCTATTCGAGCTGGTGGCGGGGCGGGCTGTCCGAAACAGAGATGAAGACGGGAGTGGGGCGAGAGAATGAGGTCTTCCATTCTCTTTTGGTTCAGAGGTGGGATGGACCTGGTTGGTGCGCGTCGTGTGGCTATGATCCGGGGTTTGTCATTTTCCCACTTTGCCATTCGGTTTGTAAACAAGGTAACTGATGACTGGGTCTGAACGTGTCATGCAACGCATGGACAGCTCCCCCCCTCCTTTGGTTGAAGAAATGATTGTCGATTGGCGTCGGGAGCTCGGGAGGGGAATGCCCCGAGAATGGCCAGGCATTCGTGTTGCGGGTCATCATCCGCCCCCTCGTGGTGTTTTTTGTTAATTTAAGAAGAAATCTGAGTGAAAATCTAGCCAAGTGATAATTAAGAGTTATTCCCCTGGAAGCACTTCGTGGCCTGACATGTGCATACATTATTGAGAACAGATTTGCTCCCTTTCGTCTTTAATCAGTCAGTATATTAAGCAGAACTTTCAAATTGTAGGCCGGAATTTTTAAGCAGTCTGGTTTTACAAAGACCAGCCGAAAAAGAGTGTACTATATAAAAGGCGTGTATCGACTATCGTGGACGATAAAGTCCAACCTAGCACTTTATTTGTGTACCCTCATGTAGGATTTCGGGCCAAAGTCTGATGCACACAGGCGGCCGCATACTGGACACTCAATGGAACGTCCTGCAGGGTTGGTTCTGGCCTTTATTGCTGCACGCTTTTCCACTTGGCTGCTTCGTCTTTAATAAAGGCTTGCATTTATCGGAACATTCTAATTCTATATACTTTTTCCCCTCTCATATACTCCTTGTACTAATGGAAATATCATTGTCACTACTTTCTCTTTGTAGTTTCATACTCTGATCTGTAGCTACTGTTGATGAGCCCTATGTATACAGCAATGGTGGTTGGTTGTCAAACCTTGTTTATACTGCCTTAACATATTCACATAGTCTAGGAGAGGAACGAAAAGCCAAGGAAAAAATTGCAAAAGAAATACAATACACACGCCTTCGATAGAACGAATCATTATATCTAACATATATAAAACGTAGAACACTATATGAAGCGGAAGGTCCCTAAATATTCATTTGAAGATCGAACTGTATTCGATCTCTCGGTCGCAAAAAATATTGGATGAGTACACCGGTTTGTGCGCAGTGATTGTCATGGCTGCTTTCTGTGATGATCATGTTGACATGGAAAAAAAGCGCCTAACAAACTTGTTACCGGAGAATAAACTATTTGTATGGAGTATGGTAACTTTAGCCTGTCTGTGTTGGTCAAATACCATGTCATAACAAATATTACGATGTTACAATTAGGAGATTTCTCGTCTCGAGTTCGATCAGCTGAACCAAATATGTTTAAGTGGATTGTACATACATACGCTAAAAATAGCTATCTTAGCACAGATGGTTTTTGGTGCAGTGGTTGCGTGTTTTCCTTTTTTGAATTAAAGAGACCTTGTTCGAATCCTGGGTGTGTGTGCTAACATGACAACCTCTATGTTTATTGTTATTATTGCTATTGTAAGTCATGGCCAGTATTGTTGTTAATGCTGTTGTTGTTGCTGCTTCTTTGCAAAGTGCAACGATCATGCTCTGACGTTGATGAATTACTATTATTAATTAGCATTATACATCTCGAAATTGTATAGTGGAGCGTTCAAAACCACTACTCTGTTCACTGCAATCTCTGTGCCAAATCTGATGCCATGGTGTTGCCACAATCTCTTGATCAGTCTTCCATACAACTATGCAGGAGAATACATGCAGTAAAACATGCATACCTACCTACATACACATATACAACCTGCATATATACATTGTATGTATAGACACACACACACATACTCACACACACACACTACACATACACACACACGCTACACATACACACGCTCACACGAACGCACGTACACACACACACACACACACACACACACACACACACACACACACACACACACACACACACACACACCACACACACACACACACACAAGTCCTCACCATAGAAGTTGGAGCAAGGGGGTTGATAGGCACATCAACCTATGATCTCATAAAGCAGCTTTCAGCGAGAGGACCAGAGCCCTAAAGGCAATGACAGAAGCAGCCGAAAAAAAAAAAAGCTCCAACTGGATCTGGTGCATGAGGATAAAAGTGAATTTCAAAGGCTTAAAATTCTTCCATATGTTTCTGGTGACCGATAGCCAAGTGGTTGAGACATCCGTCACAAGGACGACTTTGCCTTGAGAAATTGACCACTTTGTATGCACGGGTTTGCTTCAAGGAGGAAGAGAAATTGCTATTTAAAATGGCGACAGCAGAGGGACATACAGGAGTCATAGATCTGCATATGACCAGGCCCTTAGAATGTCAGGAATTCAGGGCTTAAACATTTAATTGACAGGGGACCTCCTATATATATATATACACACATACATATAATAAATAATAATATAATTTTATTTATATAGCGCAAAATCTTGACAAAATCAAATCTATCTCTATATATATCTATACATATATATATATATATTTACGTACAGGGAGAGAGAGATACCCCCACATACACATATGTACATAAATATAAAGAGTATATACATATATATATATGTATGTATGTATGTATGTATATATATATATATATATATGTATACATATATACACACACAGACACACACACACTGTATGAATGTATGCATGTATGTACACACACACATACATAATGTAAACATATATATATATATTATATGTATACATACGCATATATATACATATATATATATATATATATATGTATAATACATATATGTCCAATACCACTTTTCACACCCCTTAACACATGCCTGTAGTCTATCGCGGACAGTGAGATTGCTAATATGGCTTCGTCATCCTGCTTTCTTAATTTTATTTCTCATTCTTCAGCCCCTTACCCCTTCTCTCATTCCTTTCCACCTAGACTGGAGCGTCTTTGTAGAGCCCTAATAGAGAAATTAGTTGCGATTGCACTGAAGCCCCAGACGGTACAAGGGCAGCATATGCAAATGTTCTCCTCGCTTCTCTCCCTTTACTTGACGCTCTCTCTTGGGGCGATCGAAGGCGAAGCTGCTTTGGTAAACTTTGTTTAAACTTTGTCTTTGGCTCTTCACACATGCACACACACACACACACACACACGCACGCACACACGCACGTACATACGCGCATACACACATACACACACAAACACACGCACGCACGCACACACACACAAACACACACACACACACACACACACCAAAAACATACAGCCAGAAATACACCCCACCACAAAAAAAAGAAAAAAAAGAAAAAAGAGACAGACAGACAGACAGACAGACAACAGAAATAAAGGGACAGAGAGGCAAAGAAAGAGACAGACAGACAGACAGAAATAAACAGACAGAGAGACAAAGAAACAGACAGAAAGACAGACAGAAATAATGGAACAGATGGACAGATAGATAGACAGTTAAGCAAACCAATGGACTGACAGAGTGACAGACACAGAAATATGACGTATTGATCTGAATTAATTTCTTTCTGCCTCCAGTCTTTCATTCCGATACTTAAGGAGGTTATAGAAATACTTGAATAAAGAACAAGAGAATAAAACCACATACGTGAGTATCTGTTTTTCAATCACAGTTTAAATATAGGGGATTGATTTTGTTTAAGTGGAGGCGATTGGTTGAGATCAATGAGTTACCTCCTCATAGCCCATCACTCTTCTCTCCCTACCTCCGTTCCTCCCTTCCCCACTCTCTCTAATGGATAATTTGAACCCTCTTTGGGCAAGGTTTGGATGTAAAATTACGTTGACTTTGCTTATTTCATACCCTTGTTAACATAATATGTTCTTGTTATTGTTCACCTTTCTCAGTTTCTCTTCTTTTATCTTCTTCCTCTTATTCTCTCTATACTCATTCCTATGTGTTTCAACTGTGTAGAAAATACCAAACTCAAAAATACGTGCTCTAAGTTCACTGTTGCTGACTTTATATTAACAAGTTATGAATTGTCCTTAATATTGAAGTGATTTCGAAAATACAGAGTTCGTGTCTTTTTATTTCCTTTTTATACTTATATGTTTTTTTATTTTTTTAAATGGTCTCTTTCATCGCATAAGTTTTACACAGAAAACATTTTTTTCTTTTTTCCGTTTTCTTTTCTCTTTCTTACTAGTCTTTTTCTTCTGATAGATTTTAACCCCTACTAATCATTTTCTCTTTATTATAATGATTCATACCACCCAGCCCAGTCTTATCTTGGATTTTTCTCTAGAGCAAAGAGACACACGGAGAAGCAGATTAGTTTTGATTACTGCTAAAACAAATAGTGACAGGGACGACTCTCTATCGACACCAACAGACCTTTTTCTCTGTCCCTGTCTGTCCTTCACTCATCATCATGAAAGTCCTAACAAAAGCAAAGATATCCTGTACCGATGAACATGAAACTCAGTGAAAGTATGATTTTACTTGGAGCATGCTTTGGATTCAAGGCAGACACAGTTTTTAGAATTCATAATATTTTTGCTACAATGTGTGTTTTTAAATGTCAGTTAGTAGTAGTAAGAAACTCTGGGGAGAGCCGGTCAGCACAATGTCATCAGAGGAGAAGACCCCATCAAGCAAGTGTTTTGGCCCTTAACTCCTGACGCTCTAAAGGGGATGGGCCGCATCAAGGTCATGACTCCTGGATGCCCCTCTGCTATCGCCATTTTTTTAAAATCAGCTAAGTAATATTTCATGAAATATTTTTGCCTTCAAAAAAGAGCTGAAATAAAGATGTTTGATTGAATGGCATAATGCGAAAATCAAGGGTAACTATATGAAATTTGAGATATGTTTTTTTTATTCTGGAATTGTTGATTCCTTCATTGCAAATTAAACAATTATGACTCTTCCTTACATGTTAGGAGAATTTGTTAGGAGCAATGATGATGCGATATTCTTCTTTGTATTGTATGTGTCATTCGGACAATCTATATGCTTTATAAATTTGCCTTTAATAATGTCATAACTGACAAGGCGCTCTATATTTTACCCTTTCGTTTGTTTCTTTCTTATTTCTTTCTTTCTTCTCCAGCAGATATTAGTTCTTGGATTGAAATGTATTCAGCGTTTTAATGTATATGACTTTGTGCACGGTAAAGAAAAAAATAAACAAAGAGAACGAATCGTAGGAAAATAAATTCAACAAAGGTTTAGGCATAATCTTTGCTGGTATATTTACCGTCATCTTCTAGCCTGGGAGGGTAATATACTTCACAGGTTTAGTGGGAACCTGTAGCTCAATATTTGGAGACATTCCCCGTACCATCGAGACAGCCTCACATATAAAATTCAACCATGCAACTAAGCAATAAAGGAAATAATAACCTATGACAGTCTTGATGGAAGCAGACACAAGTAGATCACTCATAAGGAAGATTAGGAAAAGACGGGAAACATTTATAGGCCATTTTATGAGGAAGGGGGATTTGGAGCACCTGGTTACAACGGGAAAGCTGGAGGTAAAGAGAGGACCAGGTAGACCCAGGGAAAAATGCTGGACGGACTTGCAGAGTGGCTGGGGACGAGGAGGTGGGAGAGTGCTAGGGCAACGAGAGATAGAGACAGATGGAAGTCCATGATCGCCAACGCCATGCGGCAGGGCACCTGATGATGATGATGATGATGAACCTATGGCCAAGTAAATCACTGACTTACCAACCAATTGACCAACCAACCAAAAAACAAATGAATCAATGAATGACCAACCAAGCCCCTGATTATCTTACCAATTAACCAACCAAACCAACCACGTATTTGATACAACCCGATAAGACAGGCCCAAATTTTCGGCCAACTTCTGTCAAGCGTAAACGCAAGATCATAAACCAACAAACACCAAATGCAAAAATTAGGAGAAAAAAAACAAACTTCCTTGCTGCTTCGTCCGGTGGGAGAAAGGGACTAAACTGAAATCATAATGTGTTGTGAGAAATAAATAAAATACAACGCCAATCAAACCACTGACCAACCAACCAATTATCAAGCCAACTAACCAGTTAATGAACCAGTCCACCACCAACCAAATCATTAACGAACCAATCATCTAACCAACCAGTCAGTTTCTCTCTTGACTGGTCTCCCTCTTCTCTGCAACAGTCCCTCGGTTTATGGAATTAGCTTAAAGATCAAATAGTGTTTTTTCCCTTTTGTTTACTAGGTATTCGGTTGTTGATTCATTTGCTTATTATTTGTTCCTTTCGTAAATAACTTCGGA
>CM060307.1:40457279-40464779 GCA_030674185.1 Monoplex corrugatus | reverse complement strand
AGGGACAGAGACAAAGAGACAGAGAGTGAAAGAGGATATATAAGAGAGAGAAAGAAAGAAGGAAGGAGAGAGAAAGAGAAAGGGAGAGAGAAAGAGAAAGAACGAGTGAGAGTGAGAGAGAGAGAGAGAGAGAGACAGACAGACAGAGAACAGAGACAAAGATAGATAGACAGACAGACAGGCAGGCAGTCAGGCAGGCAGGCTGACAAACAGAGACAGAGATAGAGATACAGAAGATTATATATATATTATATATATATAATATATAATAGAGTAGAGAGAGAGAGAGAGAGAGAGAGATAGATAGATAGATAGACAGACAGACAGACAGACAGACGGACAGACAGAAACAGAGAGAGACAGAGAGACAGAGAGACAGAGACAGAGACAACGTGATGCCACAAGCTAGATGTCAATATGGCCCATCCGACTTAGAAAAAAGTACGGTGAGCTGAAAATCTCAAGCCCCAAAGGGTCAAATCTGATAGGTGTTCGATGCATTATATCCAGTGACCCCTTTACGCTTGAAGAGCTAAATGGAATTAAACAACCTGAACCTTTCACGTGGGGATTACAGGCCTCCACGACTTGTCTCCCATTATCACAGTAACCGCCCTTAGGAAATACTAGTTTAAGCTTCATGTGTGCTAGATGACGAAAGATGCCCCCCCCCCCCCAAAAAAAAAAAAAAAAAAAAAAAAAAAAGGAGACTGGCATAAAATATTGTTTGTGATTTTCTTTTGAACGAATCTTAGCATCACCATGTGGCTGTAATCGGACGTTTTTAAATTGTAGGCTTCAATTTAAAAAAATGATTACGATTCATCTTTGGGGAATGAAAAACAAGAGGATGAAGCCATATTGCGTGTCTCGCTTGCCTGGAGTTTTTGGCACTTTACAAGGCTGCGACTTTAAACCGCGGTGCTGATTCCAAGCTCAAATGTAGGAAGTCAATGAGGCCAGTGTTAAGGGCAAAAGCCCCAGTCCATTATCAAAATGGGTCAAAATATAAAGAACAGTGTGATTGTTGTTGTTGTTGATTTTTTTTTCTTTCTTTTTGTCCACAATTCATTTCTTTCTTTGTTTTTTTTTAATTTGTACATGTATTTGTTTCCTTTTTTGTTTTCTTTACTTGTTTCTTTGCAATGTATATATATATATATATATACACATGCTGCTTCATCTCTCTCTCTCTCTCTCTCTCTCTCTCTCTCTCTCTATATATATATATTTTATATATATATATATATATATCAGCAAACTATTCCCTTTAAAACGTTTTTCTTTCTTCATTCGTATTTCTATATCTTAGTCTTTAGTCTATTTGTTTCTCCACGCCATTTTATCAATTGTCATGATGTTCCTCTAATCCTACAACTGCTGTTGTCTTAGAAATGATACATGTGAACTTCCAACACGTGATCCTATCATCCCCATTTTTTTCATCAGAGCACTACGAAAATAATGGTCCCAGATTCCGTGGCCCTTAATTCCATGGAATGAATCATACATGGAACAAACAGTACAGTCAATACGAATCCAAAACAAACGTGACTGCCCGCGTTCAAGCAAACAGGAACCAGAAAATAGAAAAAAAAAAACACACACGCAAAAGAATCAGAACGCGTCTTTAATACAACCAAACAATACAGGCCCAAACTCTCGGCCAACTGGCCTTTGCCAAACGTAAGATCACAAACGAACAAACACCATATACAAAAATTAGGAGAAAAAGACTGAAGCTTCCCTGCTGCTTCGGCCAGTGTGAGAAAAGGAATATAATGAAACATAGAAATAGGAACCAGAAACACACATACACATACCACACACACACACCACACACACACACACACACACACACACACACACACACACACACAACACACACAACACAACACACATAAACACACACATACACACACACAACACACACAACATCACACACCACACACACACACACACACCACACACACACGCACACACACACACAACACACACACACACAACACACACACAACACACAACACACACACACAACAACACACACACACACAACCACACACACACACACCACACCCACAACACACACCACACACACACACACACACAAAGAAATAGAACGGTTTTTTTGTTTTTTTTGATATAACAAAACAAGATACCCGCAAATTTTCGACCAACTGGTTTTTGTGAAGCATACACAAAAGACAAAAAAGATGCATTCATACGTACACACCAACACCCGCACCAGCATGGTGACTGACAACAGCTGCAACGACAACAGCAACAACAACAACAAAGCCATAATTGCTGCTAATGATGTATTTGCATAGCAGAGTTTTTCACTCAAACAATACTTGGATCCTAATAGAAGAATTCAATTATCACACAACGTGAATTGAAAGAATACTTTGCTCTGCAGGTATGGCTCTCTTGGTAGTTCCGTAGTTTTAATTGTGCCCGAAGAACTGTTGGTTTTCCCTTTTGTGTTTTTGGTTTTTGGTTTTAGTGTAATAGACTGGTCAAGTTGATTTTGATAGAACGCACACACAAACAAGCACCCGCAACAATTTTTGACGCCTGCGTAATGGCGCAAAACATTCACCACTCATGCACACGCTCGCGCGTTCATACACACACACACACAACACACACACACACACACACACACACACACACACACACACACACACACACACACACACACAAAACACACACAGACACACACACACAGGCACACACACACACACACACACCACACACACACACACACACACACACACACCACACACGTACGCAAAAACACACATACATACGCACGCACACATACATGACTGCACCTACGCTTTCATGTCATTCTTGGTACCTGCAAGCATGCATACCGTTCTTTTTTTCTCATGAACATTGATTTTAGTTTGTGTCCAAGTAGTATGTGGAGGAGTGGGCGGTGTTGTTACAAACGTCACTTTATTTTTGTTTGTAATTCTATTGTCTTTTTTCTCTGTCCCATATTCCACTCAGAATTCGGGTCATTATCCCACACTGCTCATTTCAGCTTTTCAAATACACTTAACTCTATAACTCTGTTATCGTTCCCTTCATGTCTGTCCCCTGCATACATTTCTGATCTCTTGACCCTATATGCGCCATCCAGATCATTGCGGTCATCAAATGCCGGTCACCTCGCCATTCCCCGATTCCTTCTGGAGAAATATGGCAGACGCTCTTTTTCATTTGTTGGTCCTTCAATTTATAACGCACTCCCCCAGTCACTTAGAAAGGCCCCCATGTCAGCCTTTAAGCTGGCTTAAGACCCACTGTTCAAACTCCATCTGACTGATGTATAAGTTAACACCAGGTGAAACGGACGCCGTAGGTTTTAAGTGATGAGGTGTAACCGATGCCATAGGTTTTAAGTGCTGAAGCTTTTTAATCTATATTATATGTATACTTTTATGGTGATAAGTTATATATACTTGCGTGCGGATGAGCAGTTTTGTGGATGAGTGTGTAAATATTCTTGCCTTCTTAAGAAATTGTAATGGTGCTTGGAGCTCTCCAAGGGAACATGCGTCCTAAAATGTACTTTATTATTATCATTATTATTATAAACTGAGGTCACCATGAGAACAAGGCATGGAAGCCTACAGAACCTGGGACCATGTCTTTTATAATGATATATTGATAAGAAAAGTGATGATAGAGATGTTATGAAGTTTTATTTTGGATTGAAACTGCGTTACAGGGTTCTACTCTATGCCCACTGTCATAAGATATCCTGGCGTCAACCAGGATGGAGGGGGTACAGACTCCTGCTGTTTCAGTCAGGATATTTGAGCACCCCTCTCAGCGATACATCTGTAATGTGATTGAGACTAAGCTGTGTTGTCCAAGTCTTTCTAATGAGCCCATACCATGCTCTGGGTAGAGTCAGGCGGGAATGAAAAAAATCTGATATATTGTTCTGTATGCATGTAATTTTTGGTTCACTCATGAAAGGGAATTTTATGCAACATTTTGCCAGAGATAACTTTAATTTTTGTTTTTGCTAAGGGATCTTTAACATTCGATAAATGCATGTTGCACACACGACGCCAGTCTATCATTTTACCTAAAAAGCTAGCTCCCAGACCACATCTGAAGGTGTTTAAGAAAATATTGTCTTCACCTAGTTGATAGACTGCTGAACATTTGTGCATTGACTGAGGTAGGGGGGGGGGGGTCTATCATGTAATATGAGTTTATAGGTAGTCGCGTTGTGGTTTAATTATTTATTTATTATGTATGTATGTACATATATATGTGAATTATTTATTTATTCTATGTCTATATGTATATATTCATATATGTTACGTTTTCGAAGGAAGATACACAGATACACTTGTCATTTACATGTAACCAAGATTATTCCAGTGGTAGGCTGATAAAATACCAGTATAGAATATAGATTAGGTAAAGCATAGTCTAGGTAGGGCCTCAGGACCTGGCCAGCTCACTGGTTTATGTGCAGGCTTAAGGCTTGCGCCATGATCACCATACACATAGCACCTGTGACGTTAGCGGAAGTGGAATTCGTTCCGAGCGCGGAGACGTCATCTTGAGAAACTGAAAGTGAAACTGAAAACTGAAACTGAGGGTGTAATGGAGGAGGCAGGTAGAAAACGTGCTGTCCGATCGGATTTTCAACTAAGTATTCTTACATTCTATATGAATACTTTATTCAACATACCACTCACCCCATCACAGACGTATCCAAGACTGATTGAAGAATCGCTTTTTATTCTAGATCTTAACTTGATTCTTTCTAGTACTGTCCAAAAAGTCATGTTAAAAAGAACAGAAAAGTTGCAGCGAATACTTTTTTTTCTGATAAAAGATCATTAAAGCCATGAAGAGCTAGAGAAGAGGAAGCACTATAAAGAATTGTCAAGAGAAGTGAGGGAGAAATACTTTTTTGTGTGAAATAACCTCGTTTCTATTAAAAACGAATACCTTCTGTCTCTCTCTACCATTAAGCTACCACGCTGCATGATATTGCTGCTGGTACAAACACTCTTACAGTGATGGGAACGAGTGATGACACTTACAGCATTCTCTTCATTGTCAGTCTGGAGCATCATATAGTGACTGAACAAAGCAGTGACACAAAGAGAAGTATATGCTGACCTTTAAACATGAATTAAGACACACATCTGCCAGAATTGTTGAGACCCCCCCCCCCCCACACACACCCACACGACACACACACACGCCGTTGCCCCTTAACCACTTTTAGTTTAATGTTTTGTGACAGGAACCCAGGGCGGAATCATTGTGTTGACTGGTAAACAAACACCAGCTTTTCATATTCTAAATGAATGCCTCACTGCTGGGTTACTCACTCCATTACTAAGACAGAAATGAGCAAGATTGATTTAAGATTCATCTTGTTTTCTGAAGCTTAAGGTCGGTCATTTCAGCACAATGCAAAAGGTCAAGGCAGGGAATAGAAGAAGAAGGAGGCAAAGAAGAAAAGAGGGAAAAAAGAAAGAAACCTACTGTGAATTATCTTTTTTTCTGTGAAAGAGTGTTTAACTCTGCTGAATCACTATAAGAAACAGCCAAGAGAACTGGGGGAGAAATACATTCTCTCTGATAGAAACTGGTTTCCAATCACTCGTAACCAACCACTCTGCATCGCACTGCGACTGGTAAAGCACTTCTACAGTAACCGAGACGCCCGATGACACTTACAGCACTGCCTTCATTGTCAGGCTGGAGTATCTCATAGCCACAGAACAAAGCAGGGGCACATAGAGAAGTGTTTCATTGACCTTTAAACTTGGATCGTGAGCTTTGTTCCCCAAGAGAATGTAAAGTCCTTTTAGTAAGTTTTAATGGGACCCAAACCCCCAGCTTTGACCGTTTGTAAATGTAAAGTTGCGTGAAATATATCAGCTTACAGTGATTTGGGATGAATGACAGACACTAAATTGTTTCGTGGCGGATTTGGATTGTTGATAGCGTACTGGAACCGTACTCGACCCGTCTTCTTTTTTCTTTTCTCAGGGTAAAGACAGTTGAGAGCACGGTACACATGAAACCTCGCTTCATCCTCTCGTTTGAAAGACAAGCACCCAGACTGCCACTCAAAGCCTAGGTAAGCTTGGGAAAACCCCAATCTGAACAGTAGTTAAACATGTTTCTTGCGTCACAGACTGTCCTTTTCTTGTTTTGTTGCTATTGTTGTTGTTATTGCTGTAATTGTTGTTGTTGTTTTTGTTTTGACTGAACACTCCACACAACTTGCATCGACTTTCTGATTTTCCGTTTGTTTGTTTGTTTGTTTTTAATCAGCTTCACATGCCATTTCAATGTAACCAACCTCGTTCCAGTCATGGACTAATACAATACTATTATAAGTTGATTATAATTAAAAAACACGTACGCTAGAGTAGGACCTTAGGACCTGGCCAGCTCACGGGTTTATGTGTAGGCTTAAAGCTTGTGCCATGATCATTCTGGATCTTCTCCATCACATAGCACCTGTGATATTAGCGTAAGTTGAATTCATTCCAAGCGCAAACAATTAATCTTGAAAACCTGAAACTAAAACTGAAACTACTTTCAAACCCGTCAACCCATATGACCCCCAGGTTCCTAAACAAACACACGAACGACCAAACGAACAAACAAGAAATAAACAACACACACGCAACAAAAACTCCTATTCTATATTCGTCGGTGCCTCTAATTGGTTTTAGTAACGTCTGTGGAATAATTGTGAATGGATAATTTGGTGGAGTAACTGTTGCGTTTTTCAAGATGGGCTGGATCGAGAGAGAGAGAGAGAGAGAGAGAGAGAGAGAGAGAGAGACAGAGAGACAGAGAGACAGAGAGAGAGACAGAGAGAGAGACAGACAGACAGAGAGAGAGACAGAGAGACAGAGAGACAGAGACAGAGAGACAGAGAGACAGGCAGAGAGAACACTGGGGGAGTTAATCAGACATCTCCCCTTCGCTCCCCTATCTACCATCTCTGTCTGTCTGTCTGTCTTTGTCTATCTGTCTGTCTGTCTGTATTTGTCTCTGTCTGTCTGTTTGTCTGTCTGTCTGTCTGTCTATCCTCTATATGTGTGATGCCGTGTCTCTCTCTCTCTGTCTTTGTCTCTGTCTCTCTGTGTGTGTCTCTCTCTGTGTCTCTTTCTCTGTCTGTCTCTTTCTCTCTCTCTCTCGCTCTCTGTCTGTCTGTCTCCCTCTGCCTGTGTCTCTGTCCCCATGTGTCTGTCTGTCTGTCTCTGTCTCTGCCTCTCTGTCTTCTCTCTCTCTCTTTCTCCCTCCCTCTCTCTCTTTCTCTCTCTTTCTCTCTCTCGCGCGCGCACGCACTCTCGCTTTGTCATTTAGAGTAGGTATTTTAAGTCCCCCATGGGGGAATTACTGGCTGAAATAAAGCACGCGCAGTGCTTATCTATAATCCCGGGATATTAGGATTGAAATAAAGCGTGGTCCTCTTCTCTTTCTGAC
>CM060307.1:40439779-40452279 GCA_030674185.1 Monoplex corrugatus | reverse complement strand
AAATGGATGAATAAAATATAGTTTGTTGCTGTGATATTGGTGATTTTTCTTTTTATTAAAGGTAGAGGATGGAGATGATGAATCATGTTGAAAAGCTGTGTGCTGTGTTCTTCAGGGGGGAGGGGGGGGGGTCTGTGTTATGGTTGTATGGGACGTTGGTGCGGTCAGTTTTTCATCCGTTTCTATGGGACTATTTTTTTTAGATTGTACATAAAGATACATATTTTACTGCATTAAAGCTTAGGCAGGCTCGGTGACAGGCTGATGCAACAATAAACATAAAAGCCATACGCTAGGCAGGACCTCAAGATCTGACCAGCGCATAGGGCTTTTACGCACACCTGTGGTCAACGCCACAGATATTTATGATGTTCTTTGTCACGTGGCATCGTGCCTTCAATGCTCATAGAATTTATTCCGAGTGCGGAGAAGCCATCTTGACAAGAGAAAATTGAAATTTAATGACAAGATTGATTATTGTCAGAAAGCACTTAGGTGAATAGACGTTAAAAAAATAAATAATAAATATCTGATATAAGACAACTTTCTTGCTTTTGACGTAACGCTAATGCATATCTTCAAGAAAATTTGATGTAACACAACTGTCTTGCTTTTGACATAATGGTAACGCATATCTTCTAGGTGTCAAGAGATATCTATTTACGAATAAATACACGCGGTATGTGTGAAAATAATGAAAAAAAGAAAAGGAGAGAAATAATGGTATCGCTCGAAACATCCCATTTTCCATTATTTTGAATAGTTTTGTGTATACTTATCTGTGCTTAGTCAGTCCTTTCTATGTTCTGTTTCTGTATCCTTTCATTTAAATTTAACCCTTTGACTCCCGCACACTATCCACCAACTACAAAAACTTAACCATTTGTTTCCTTCACCCTATCCACCAGCTTCCTGCAGGGATTCAAAGGGTTACTTTTTTGCTTTGCAAGCATTGTTGACAATGCAGGATGTTGGTGGACAAGGTGTGGAAGTCACAGGGTGAACAGATGGGTAGGTGAGTTTTTATCCCTAAACATTTTAATATTTGTAATTTGTTTTGTCAAATATTCATTGTTTCCACACGTGATATGATTTAAATATTCTGACATTTCTTTCGTGCCAGGTCTCCTTTCAAAATTTGCTTTTTGAGAAAGTGAAAAATGACAGAGAGAGAGAGAGAGAGAGGAGAGAGAGAGAGAGAGAGAGAGAGAGAGAGAGAGAGAACGGGACAGAGAGAGAGAGAGAGAGAGAGAGAGAGAGGGACAGAGAGAGAGAGAGAGAGAGTCTCTGTCTCTGCGTCTGTCTGTCTGTCTGTGTTTCTCTCTCTCTTGTTGTCTCTCTCTTGTTTTTTCTCTCACTCACTCTCTTGTCTCTATGTCTGTCTGTCTGTCTCTCTCTCATCTCTCATTCTTTCGCGCTCTCTCGCTCTCGCTTTCTGTCTCTCTCTCGGTGTCTCTCTCTCTGTGAGTGTGTGTTCGTATGCATATGTGTGTGTATGTATATGCGTATGTGCATGTTGTGTGTGTTGTTGTGTGTGTGTGCATGAGTGTGTGTGTGTGTGTGCGCGTGCGTGTGTGCGCGTGCGTGTGTGTGTGCGTTCGTGCGCTCGCGCGCGTGTGTGTTTGTATGTGTATCTGTGTGTGTGTGTGTGTGTGTGTGTGTGTGTGTGTGTGTGTGTGTGTGTGTGTGTTTGTGTGTGTGTGTATGTGTGAACCAGTTATCCTTCCCTTTGTTTCTCTTTGTGTCTGGCAATTCTTTGATGTCTCTAAAAAACTAAAGAATAAAGAACTAAAAAATAAAACATGAAAGCAATAAAAGATTAAAAAAGAAAAAGAAAACGAAAACTGTTAATAATGTATTTTGAAAATAATCATTTCTGCATTGTCTTATTTCAGTTTGTTTTCTTTTGTTTTTTGTTGTGATTGTTTTGTTTGCTCACTGTTTTTTCAATCCATTGACCAATCGATTTTTTCTTGCATTAAATTCCGTTGCGATTTCATTTCAAGTAGAATACTGTAGACATGTCATTATTTCGTCTTGTCCATATCCATTGTTTTCGCACCAAATTGATATTTCTGAATTATGCAACTGTTTTTCTTCTGTTTTTTCCGTTGTTTGTTTCTGTATGTCTGCCTGGCTGTCTGTTGGTCTCTCTCTTATATTGTTGTCTTTTCTTGAAAAATAAGTATCCAGCAATGAATTCATCATTTAATCAATTAATCGGTCAATCGACCATTCAATCTCTTTCCACGTGTTCTCTATATCGATGTCATTGAATCCCAATCATAGCTCTCTCTTGCTCTCTCTCTCTTTCTCTCCCTCTCTCTCTCTTTCTCTCTTTCTTTTTCTTTCTTTTTCTCTGTCTCTCTGTTTCTCTGTCTCTTTCTCTCTCTCTCTCTCTCTCTCTCTCTCTCTCTCCCTCCCTCCCTCTCTGTCTCTGTCTGTCTGTCTCTCTCTGTCTGTCTCTATCCGGCCCCTCTCTCTCTCTCCCCCTCTCTCTGTCTCTTTCTCTCTCTGTATGTGTATTTGTCTGTGCGCACGAGTGTGTGTGTGTGTGTGTGTGTGTGTGTGTGTGTGTGTGTGTGTACATACACACACACGTATCCATACATACATGCGCACACACACACACACACACACACACACACACACACACACACACACACACACACACACACACACACACACACACACACACGTGTGTGTGTTCGTTCTTTGATTTAAAGTCTTTTCACTATGAGTGATATTAGACGATATTAGTGTGTGTGTGTGTGTGTGTGTGTGTGTGTGTGTGTGTGTGTGTGTGTGTGTGTGTGTGTGTGTGTGTCTGTGTGTGTGTAAATTACATATGTATATATATACATGTGTGTATGTATTTACACACACACACACACACACACACACACACACACACACACACACACACACACACACACACACACACACACACACTATATATATATATATATCATCATCATCATCATCATCATTCTCCTGCCCGTGATGGGCGTAGAGGAGAGATGAGAGACACTCTTGAAGCCAGCTGTCGCCAACCGGTCCTGTCCTCCGCCTGTCGCACCAGCGTGGGGCCATCCAACCTGGACCATTCTTTGATGTTGTCCATCCAGCATTTGGCTTGTCGTCCCCTTCGTCTGCCGCCTCCCAGTGTACCCTGGAGGACCGTTTTGGGCAGTGAGTTGTGGCGTGTGACATGCCCGAACCACGACAGCTTCCTGTTCTTGACTGTTGCCAGGAGGGGTTCTTGTGGGCCTGCGAGTGTTGTTATTTGGCTCCACACAAAGTCGTTTGTCTTCCGATCTTGCCAAGAGATCCCGAGCAAGCGCCTGAAGCATTTAGTTTCAAACGTCTGGATTCTCTTGGTGGTCTCTGCTGTCATGGTCCAGCTCTCGCATCCATACAGCAGGATGGGGAGCACCAGGGACTTGTACAGCTTCATCTTCGATGGAAAGCCGATCTCTCTGCTCTTCCAGATCTTGTTTAGCTTTACCATTGCTGCTGTTGCGATCGCTAGTCTGGTCTTGATTTCTGTTGTAGAGCGACCGTCTTTGGTGAGAGTGGCGCCAAGGTATTTGAAAGCGTCCACTTCTTCAAGCTGTTGCCCGTTCATGTAGATTTCAGCATGGGTGTTGGTTGTGCTGTTGACCAGGACTTTGCTTTTTTCTGTGCTCACTTCCATTCCGTGTGCACCTGCACTTTCTTCCAGTCTCATGGTCAGGTCTTGTAGTTCTTCGTTGCTGCCTCCCATCAGGTCGATGTCATCTGCGAACCTCAGGTTGTTGATGGTTCTTCCTCCGATGGAGACAGTGGAGTGGAAGTCATGGAGGGCTTCACGCATGATGTTCTCCAGGAAGAGATTGAACAGCACGGGAGAGAGTAGGCAGCCTTGACGGACTCCAACTGTGGTCTTGAAGTAGTCCCCTATCTTATATATATATATATATATATATATATATATATATATATATGTTCTCATCAATGGCACTTACTCTCAACCTGCATACCTGACGTGTGGTGTTCCACAAGGATCTGTCCTTGGCCCTATTCTTTTCACTCTTTACACCTCCCCCCTGTCCACCATCATCAACTCCCACTCTATAAAACATCACTTCTATGCTGATGCACCCAACTTCAAGACAGTGACTCACCTGATAATATACAGCGCCTGTTGACTCGCAACACTGAGTGTTACTCGGACATTAAGAACTGGATGACGTTCAACAAACTTCAGCTTAATGACGAAAAGACAAAAGCTATCCTCATTGGCACCCGTCAGAAACTTTCTCAGCTGCCTCCTCTTTCTCTCCCATTATGTAACACATCAGTCCCAATTTCTGATTCAGCTAAAAACCTTGGTGTCTGCATTGACTCTACCCTCTCCATGAACAACTTTGTTTCTCAAACTGCCAGATCTTGCTACTATCATCTCCATCGTATAAGCCTGATCAGGAAGTATCTCTCTGTCGAAACAACTGCAAAACTCGTTCTCTCCTTCATAATGTCTCGCATTGACTATTGCAATTCACTCCTGTCTGGTCTTCCTGCCTCCACCATTCACATCCTACAGCGCATTCAAAACAATGCTGTACGCCTTGTACTCAAAAAGAAAAAAGCTGACCACATATCTCCTCTCCTGGCACAACTTCACTGGCTCTCTGTATCAAAGCGCATACAGTACAAACTAGACACCATGTGCTACAAAAGCCTCAATAACGCAGCCCCCGATTACCTGTCAAGCCTACTTGAGATCTATGTTCCCTCACGTACCCTCCGCTCTGCCTCCGATCCTCTGACTTTTCGCTTTCCACGCACTAAGCTCAATACCTATGGTCCACGAGCCTTCTCTGTTTCTGGTCCACTCTCCTGGAACAAACTTCCTCTCTCAGTCCGTCAGCAACCTACTTTTGTCTCCTTCAAGTCCGCTCTCAAAACTCACCTTTTCTCCTCTGCATAAAATAAAATCCTAACCTCACTCAACCCCCCTCTACAGCCTGTCTCCGCTCGGAGGGGAATCACATTGTTATAATATATAATTGTATATATGCTCTCTATAATTTTCCATTGCTTTTATTCTTGCTTTTATTGCTTTTATTCTTTCTCCCCATTTATAGCCATGCGTGTGTATATGTGTGTGTGTGTGTGTGTGTGTGTGTGTGTGTGTGTGTGTGCGTGCGTGTGTGTGCGTGCGTACGTGCGTGCGTGCGTGCGTGCGTGTGTGTCTGTTTCAGCGCTTAGATTTGATTTTATCAAGATTTTGCGCTATATAAATATTGTAATTATTATTATTATTATATATCTGTCTTTCTGCCTTTCTGTCTATCTGTCTCTCAGTGTGTGTGTGTGTGTGTGTGTGTGTGTGTGTGTGTGTGTGTGTGTGTGTGTGTGTGTGTGTGTGTGTGTGTGTGTGTGTGTCTTTCTCTCTCTCTCTCTCTTTCTCTCTCTCTGTCAGCTCTCTCTGTCTTTCTGGTGTGTATGTTTAGTACACACTTATGTTTTGCTCACAGTTCATTTTTCTGTTCAAACCTGTGCATGTCACTGTATCGTTTAATGCTTATAGTGTATGTGTAGAACGGTAAGATTACTTTTTATATCTGTTGAGGTTTAATACATTACTCTGTTGTCGAGTAATAAAGTGATTTCAGTTATCAAATCTCTTTCCCTCTCTTCCACTTTCTCTCCCTCATCCTCTTTCTCTCGCAAATCCAATTTGTGCTAAGTAACCCCATGAAGTAAAAATTCTATTGATTCTCGTATTTCTTTGCCATTTTTTGGTTCTAGGCATATGTATAAATTAGCAATGGCAAGTCCTAAAACTGGCTTTTAGTATCTCTCTATTCCTCTCTCTGTGTGTCTCTCTCTGTGTGTCTCTCTCTGTCTCTGTCTCTCTCTGTCTCTGTCTGTCTGTCTGTCTGTCTGTCTCTCTCTCTCTCTCACACACTCTCTCTCGCTTCATTTAATAATTTTACACATGCCCTTTTTAAATCTCATGTTTCACATGCTTCCAATATATTGTATGCACCGGGTTTTGAAAGTATAATCATTTTCTCTTCTGTATTGTGAGATAATGCTGTCTTTCTCTCTGTCTCTCCATCTCTCTGTCTCTCTGTCTCTGTCTCTCTGTCTCTCTCTGTTTTTCTGTCTCTCTCTGTCTTTGTCTCTGTCTCTCTCTGTCTTTCTCTGTCTCTCTCTGTCTCTCTCTTTCTGTATGTGTGTGTCTCTCTGTATTTGGCTCTTTTCTCTCTCTCTGTGTCTCTGACTCTCTCTGTTCTGTCTGTCTCTCTCTTTCTTTCTTTTTCTATGTGTATGTCTCTGTATTTGACTCTTCTCTCTCTCTATGTCTCTGACTCTCTCTGTCTGTCTCTCTGTCTCTGTCTCTCTCTCTCCCTCCCTCACCCCTCTTTCTCTCTTCTCTTCTCTCTGTCTGTCTGTCTCTGTCTCTCTCTGTGTCTGTCTCACCCCCCTTCTCTCTCTCTTTCTTTCTTTCTCTTTTCTTTCTGAATGTTCAAAGTCTCCGCCTCTGTCTGAGTGCTAGACAGCACATAGTTGGAGTTCAGTGTTGTATTTTGAAAGGTTGTCATTGAGCAGAGTAGAATCAACAGCTCTTTGCCTAGAAATCTGAATAGCTGGAGCGCGTAACTGTATATGACGCCATTTCTCCAGCTACCACTTCTTTCAAATACGGTTCCATCTCCTGGGGGAAAATTGCTGTCTCCATTGTGGATGGTACCAGTCAGAGAGAATGACTTCAAATGGAAGTACTGAAGTTTGACATATTCAGTGTTCGCTCGCATTCGTGATCGTAATTTTCGTTCGAATTTTGTGTTTGTGTTTGTGTGTTGTGGCGTCGACGTATTGAATGCAATTTTACAGTGATTTGGAAGAAAACCCTGAGTTCTTATTTTTTCTTACCTCAAGATGAGATAGGGTGATTAGAGGTAGAGAAGACTGGATAGTATTGAAGTATCTGCATGTTATTTGTTTACTTCTTATTTATTTTTGTGGGACGTTCTTGTTAAATAAAACTGGTTTGTATGTATCACTGATTTTTCCCCTGGCAAAGAAGGTTCTTTTCTTTTAAACTACTATTTTAACCTTTGACTCCCCCACACTATCCACCAGCATCCTGCATTGCTATCCATGCTAGCAAAGGAAAATGTAACACACTGATTCCCTCACCCTGTCCATTAGCTTCCTGCAGGAAGCTGGTGGATAGGGTGAGGGAATCAAAGTGTTAATTTTTTGCAGTTGGTGGATAGGGTGAGAGAGTCAGAAGGTTAATTGATATACTATTTAGACAACATCGTACACAATAATTATATACTATGACATTTAACAGTAATCTAAAGTTTTCAGATAGCATGCAGACAACATCCAACACAATGTATATTATGGTACTGAACAGTTAAGTTCTCAAATAGCAAGTTTTGGCAAAATATCAACTCAGAAACTTAAGTGTTTTGCCAACTTTTATTTTTCATCACAATCAATTGTTATTCAGTATTACTCATCTTATTAGTTCGAGTGATCCTTTGCCTTTGCTTTATTATTAAGTGACATTCGCCTTACATTTTCCCAGGTTGGGAGGTATTAAGCAACTTCTCGGTGATATCAAGATACTGTATCATGGAAAAGGGCATGAAATGTCTTTTTGAACCATACACAACCGCAGTTAGCATTGCTAACTGAGTGCATGAAGCACCTGCTCATACACATTTTAAGTCTCTAATTCCAAATATGAATTTAGCTACTAAAGCTAAGTGTCGTCTAATACTGAACCAAATATACTTTCTTGAACTTTGTAATACATTTATAATTTTGTTACCCTTTAGGGTTACGGATACGGGTATCACAAACACGTGAGAACTGAAAACTCAGAAGTCAGGGAAGCCAAAAGTACAAAGTTCTTTTACTGTAATCTAATCAATGAAACATTTCTGTCAGATTTCCTCCCGCTGTGTGTCAATTTTGCTCTGACTTGTGTTGTATAAGCCAGGAAATAAATTTTCCTTCTTTCTTATTTCTTCAGGGTGAGTCAGTCTCGTAAGTGTTTGTTGGAGTGTTTCATTGAATTGGAGGTGGGCGTGTGTTCAGAGGAGTGGGAGTATTTGATCGAAAGTCTCTTTTCATTATGTACGTGCTTGTGTGTGTGTGTGTGTGTGTGTGTGTGTGTGTGTGTGTTTATGCGTGTGCGTGTGTGTGTGTATGTGTGTGTGTGTTTGTGTTTGCGTTGTGTGTGTTGCGTGCGTGTTATGTGCGTATATTTATGCTGTTATATGTGCATATATATATATATATATATATGTGTGGTGGTGTAGGCGTGTGTGTGGTGGAAGTCACTGCGTGTTTATTGGATGTTTCATTGAATGGAGGTGGGCATGTGTCCAGAGGACTGGGGGTGTTTGACTGAAGGTATCTTTTCATTATATATCGTGTGTTTGTGTGTTGTGTGTGTGTGTGTGTGTGTGTGTGTGTGTGTGTGTGTGTGTGTGTGTGTGTGTGTGTGTGTGTGGTGTTTTGTGTTGTGGTTTGTGTGTGTTGGTTTCTCTCTGTCTGTCTGTCTGTCTGTCGTCTCTCTGTCTGTCTGAGTGTGTTCCTGTGTTGTGTGTGTGTGTGTGTGTCTCTCTCTCTCTCTCTGTATGTGTGTGTGCGTGCGCACGTGTGTACGTGTGCGCAGGCGCGCGGTGTGTGTTGTGTTTGTTTGTTGTGTGTGTGTGTGTGTATGTGTGTGTTTGTGTGTGTGCGTGCGTGTATATGTGCGTATATATGTGTGTGTAGGGTGTGTGTGGTGGAAGTCACTGTGTGTTTATTGGAATGTTTCACTGAATGGAGGTGGGCATGTGTCCAGAGGACTGGGGATGTTTGACTGAAGGTCTCTGTTCCTTATATAAGTATCTGTGTGTGTGTGTGTGTGTGTGTGTGTGTGTGTGTTTTGTGTGTTGTGTTTTTGTGTTTGTGTGTGTTTTGTTGTGTGTGTGTGTGTGTGTGTGTGTGTGTGTGTGTGTGTGTGTGTGTGTGTGTGTGTGTGTTTGTGTGTTTCTCTCTCTCTCTCTCTCTCTCTCTCTCTCTCTCTCTGTCTGTGTGTCTGTGTCTGTGCTTGTGTCTCTGTGTGTTTCTGTGTCTGTGTGTGCGTGTGTGCGTGTGTGTGTGTGTGTGTGTGTTGTGTGTGTGTGTGTGTTCTCTCTCTCTCTCTCTGTGCGTGCGCACGTGTGTACGTGTGTACGTGTGTGTTTGTCTGTGAATGTGTGTGTGTGTGTGTCTCTCTCTCTGTCGGTGCCTGTGTGTGTATGCGTGTGTATGTGCATGTATATATGCGTGTGTATGTGTATGTGTGTGTGTGTGTGTGTGTGTGTTGTGTTGTGTACATGCGTGTCTGTGTATATGAGTGTATGTGTGTTTGTGTGGTGTGTATCTATATGCGCGCGTGTTTGTGTTTGTGTGTGTCTGTAGGTTAAATGTCCATTATTGACCAAATCTGTTTTTGAATGGGATTTGTTTGATCTGCTTTACTGGTAAATGATGAGAGGAAAAAGAAAAAGAAAAGAAAAGAAAAGAAATAAAAATGATTCAAGACATACAACATGTAATGTATCTGAGACATCTTTTCTTTTAGATAGATATATATGTCTATATAAGGGATCCACCTGCGGACCAGATCAGATGGCAGGCTCTTCAACATCGCCCGCCTTAGAGCAAGGACAAAGGTCCGTGAAGCCCTCATCAGAGACATGCTATTTGCCGACGATGCCGCAGTTGTGACCCATACTCAGCGGGACTTGCAGTCACTAATGGATCGCTTCTCCCAGGCCTGCAAAGATTTTGATCTGACCATCAATCTTAAGAAGACAAACGTCCTGGGCCAAGGCACGCCATCTCCACCAGCCATCACCATTGATGACTACGAGCTTGAAGCCATCCATCAATTCACATATCTTGGGTCCACCATCACCGATAACCTCTCCCTCGACAAGAGGATCGGGAAGGCAGCCACAACTCTATCCCGCCTCACACAAAGGGTGTGGACAAATCCCAAGCTGACCACGAAAACAAAGATGGCTGTATACAACACCTGTGTCCTCAGCACCTTGCTGTATGGCAGGAGGCGTGGACCACGCATGCTCATCAGGAGAAAAGGCTCAATACCTTCCACCTGAGAAGCCTACGGCGAATACTCGGCATTTCCTGGCAAGACAAGGTGACCAACACCGAAGTCCTGACCCGCGCTGGCCTCCCAACCATGCATACCATGCTGAGACAGCGTCGGTTGCGCTGGTTGGGCCACGTTCGCCGCATGGAAGATGGTCGCATCCCAAAAGACATCCTTTATGGTGAGCTTGCCACAGGGCAGAGAAACATTGGCCGCCCACAGCTGAGATACAAAGACGTTTGCAAACGTGACATGAAGGCGCTGGAAATCAACACTGAGTCCTGGGAGGACCTCGCAGACGACCGCAACAGTTGGAGAACCACTCTCAAGAAACAGCTGCGATTGGAGAGGACAAACTGTCAGCTACTGCAGCAGAAAAGCGAGTTCGCAGAAAAGGGATGACAGCCAACAGACCAGCATCAGCATACACATGCGATCGCTGCGACAGAGACTGCCTCTCTCGCATTGGTCTCTACAGTCACAAGCGACGATGCTTGGACCAAGCAGACAGCCGATCTAGACATTAGAACGGATTACTTTGTCCATGGTCAGCCATGACAGAGGGAGGCCTACACTCATATGTATATGTATATGTATACGTATATGTATATACATAATATATCAAACATCAAACATCAAACTCAATAGTCGATACAAAAATTATAAGAACAGATGGAGGATTCATTTTAGTTTTAAAACAGCAATAGTATCATCTTCATAATCGTCATCATCATCATAATAATTAATAATTAATAATAATAATAATTACAATATTTATATAGCGCAAAATCTTGATAAAATCAAATCTAAGCGCTGAAGCAGACACACACGCAAGCACGCACGCACGCACGCACGCACACACACGCACGCACGCACACACACACACACACACACACACACACACACACACACACACACAGCATGGCTATAAATGGGGAGAAAGAATAAAAGCAATAAAAGCAAGAATAAAAGCAATGGAAAATTATAGAGAGCATAGCATATACAATTATATATTATAACCATGTGATTCCCTCCGAGCGGAGACAGGCTGCAGAGGGGGGGGGGGGGGGGTTGAGTGAGGTTAGGATTTTATGCGGAGGAGAAAAGGTGAATTTTGAGAGCGGACTTGAAGGAGCAAAAGTAGGTTGCTGACGGACTGAGAGAGGAAGTTTGTTCCAGAGAGTGGACCAGAAACAGAGAAGGCTCGTGGACCATAGGTATTGAGCTTAGTGCGTGGAAAGCGAAAAGTCAGAGGATCGGAGGCAGAGCGGAGGGTACGTGAGGGAACATAGATCTCAAGTAGGCTTGACAGGTAATCGGGGGCTGCGTTATTGAGGCTTTTGTAGCACATGGTGTCTAGTTTGTACTGTATGCGCTTTGATACAGGGAGCCAGTGAAATTGTGCCAGGAGAGGAGATATGTGGTCAGCTTTTTTCTTTTTGAGTACAAGGCGTATAGCATTGTTTTGAATGCGCTGTAGGATGTGAATGGTGGAGGCAGGAAGACCAGACAGGAGTGAATTGCAATAGTCAATGCGAGACATTATGAAGGAGAGAACGAGTTTTGCAGTTGTTTCGACAGAGAGATACTTCCTGATCAGGCTTATACGATGGAGATGATAGTAGCAAGATCTGGCAGTTTGAGAAACAAAGTTGTTCATGGAGAGGGTAGAGTCAATGCAGACACCAAGGTTTTTAGCTGAATCAGAAATTGGGACTGATGTGTTACATAATGGGAGAGAAAGAGGAGGCAGCTGAGAAAGTTTCTGACGGGTGCCAATGAGGATAGCTTCTGTCTTGTCGTCATTAAGCTGAAGTTTGTTGAACGTCATCCAGTTCATAATGTCTGAGTAACACTCAGTGGTGCGAGTCAACAGGCGCTGTATATTATCAGGTGAGTCACTGTCTTGAAGTTGGGTGTCATCAGCATAGAAGAGGTGTTTTATAGAGTGGGAGTTGATGATGGTGGACAGGGGGGAGGTGTAAAGAGTGAAAAGAATAGGGCCAAGGACAGATCCTTGTGGAACACCACAGGTCAGGTATGCAGGTTGAGAGTAAGTGCCATTGATGAGAACAGTTTGTTTTCTGTTTGATAAATACGAAGTGAAAAAGGAGAGAGCAATGTCAGAGATGCCAAAAGTATGATGAATTCTAGAAAGGAGAATACCATGGTCAATGGTATCGAAGGCTGCAGACAGATCAAGGAGTGTGAGGAGAGAGACTTTGCCAGTATCAGTTGCAAGGAGGAGATTGTTGAGAATGTGTAGTAGGGCAGTTTCAGTGCTATGGCACTGGCGGTAGGCTGACTGGAAAGGATTGAGGAGATTGTTGGCAGACAG
>CM060307.1:40429779-40432279 GCA_030674185.1 Monoplex corrugatus | reverse complement strand
AAAATACTTCACACACCTGGACGCGAAAAACGGGTTTTGGCACGTTGAACTGGACGAAGACAGCAGCTACCTGACAACATTTGAGACGCCTTTTGGCAAATACCGATGGAAACGAATGCCCTTTGGTATTTCACCTGCCCCAGAAGAATTCCAGAGGAGGATTGACATCTCTCTGGCAGGACTGCCAGGCGTGGTGGCGCTTCATGATGACATCTTTGTTTTTGGCAGAGGACCAACCGACAAAGCAGGAGCACACATTCATGATACCAACCTGAACCGTTTGCTACAACGATGCCGAGAGACTGGAATCAAACTCAACAAGGAGAAGGTTGAGATGAAACGAACAGAGATATCATATTTGGGACACATCTTCTCAAGAGAAGGCTTGAAAGCCGACCCAAAGAAATTGGACGCTGTCCAACAACTCCCAGTGCCAGAAGACAAAGCAGCTGTGCAGAGACTACTCGGTGTAGTCGGATACCTTCAGAAATTTGCACCAAACCTGTCTGAGGCAGCAGCACCACTCAGAGAACTGGTCAAAAGAGACGTCCACTTCAGATGGGATGAAGACGTCCACGGAGAAGCCCTGAAGAAAGTGAAGAAGATACTCTCTGAGCCACCGGTACTTCGCTACTTTGACTCTTCAGGAAAGCGTACAACCACCCTTCAGTGTGATGCTTCACAGTTTGGACTTGGAGCTTGTCTCATGCAGGATGGTCAACCGATTCAGTACGCATCACGAGCCTTGACCGAGACAGAAAAAAGCTATGCTCAAATAGAAAAGGAGATGTTGGCAATACTCTTCGGTCTGGAAAGGTTTGAGAGATACGTCTATGGAAGAGACATCCTGGTGGAGACCGACCACAAACCACTAGAGACCATTCACAAGAAGAGCCTGCTCTCAGCACCTAAGAGGATTCAGAGGATGCTACTCAGAACTCAGAAGTTCAGGTACACGGTAGTGTACAAGCGTGGATCTGAGATGCACCTGGCTGACACCCTCAGCAGAGCAGTCTGTGGAAAAGCGGAACAGCAAGTCACCCACAAGGAAGCCGTTTTCCTCACAGACCTGGAGAAAACAGACTCATTGCAAGAACTGGCCATCAGCCAAGAGAGACTGAACAGTCTGCAGCAAGCAACTCAGGAAGATGCAACCATGAAAACCCTGAAAGCTGTCATTCTACAAGGCTGGCCAGAGGAGAAACAACAACTTTCATTACAATTACAACACTTTCCTTTCAGGGAGGAACTGTCAGTCCACAACGGACTTGTCTTCAAAAGCCACAGAGTAATTGTACCTGAAAGCGAAAGAGCAGACATCCTTGAGAAACTTCATGCAAGCCACTCAGGAATTCAGAGCTGCATAAGAAGAGCACGTGAGGTAGTCTACTGGCCCAGGATGAACATGGACATTGAAGATTTTGTCAAAACATGCAGCGCCTGTAACACATACCAACGTGGTCAGCAGAAGGAACCACTTATCAGTACAGAGATCCCTGACCTGCCCTGGCAACACATCGCTTGTGACATCTTTGAACATAATGGCAATGAATACCTGGTCACGGTCGATCACTACTCTGATTTCTTTGAGATTGATCGGTTACAAACAAGAGAATCCAAAGAGGTCATCATCTGTCTGAAGAGACACTTGGCAAGACACGGAATACCAGAACGCCTGACAACAGACTGTGGAACTCAATTCACATCAAACCAGTTTGGAAAGTTCAGAAAAACATATGGGTTTGAACACATAACAAACTCACCACACTACCCTCAGTCCAATGGAAAAGCAGAGAGCGCGGTGAAGGCTGCAAAGACGTGCATGAAGAAAGCAGAACACAACAATCAAGATCCCTTCCTCGCTTTACTTGAGCTGAGAAACATCCCGACAGAGACTGTAAACAGTTCGCCTGTTCAGAGACTGTTCGGCAGAAGAACACGAACACAAGTGCCGACGTCAAAGACATTACTCCAACCTACAGTTGTACCAATCAAGAAAGAACTTGAGAAAAGGAAACTGAAGCAAGCGCACTACTACAACAGAAGTGCAGTAGAGCTGACAGAACTGAGTCCGGGACAGATTGTGAAATTCCAACCTCCAGGATAAAAAAAATGGATCAGAGCCAAAGTAGACCAACAGGCGAACATCCGGTCATACTCGTACAACATTCGCACAGAGGACGGCCGTCAGTACAGAAGGAATCGTCGTCAGCTACGAGACACAACAGAAACGGAGCTTTAGCAGACAATCAACCCTCAACGACTTGTCCAGAGAAGGATGATTTCTGGAAGACATCAGGAAAGCGACACATTGGGCAAGCAACGGCAAATCATCATTCCATCAAAACAGATGCTGGAAGATAACAAGAAAACTGGAACTGGAACAGATGTCAGGACGCCAGCATCGTCTGTCCGTGAGAACTCATCTGATCAGTCACCAGTCATCAAAATGTCTGAGACAACCAGCATCAAGGAGCCAGATGAAGTTATCAAACAAACA
>CM060307.1:40412279-40419779 GCA_030674185.1 Monoplex corrugatus | reverse complement strand
TAAAGGATATCTTCCAGTTTCTCCATATAAAACAGTATTAGAAGAGTGAATTGGTACAGCCAAAAAACGTTTTATAGCATATGTATGCACTTTTTCCATATGTGGATTTACAGTAAGACCCCATACTTCAGCTGCATATGTAAGTAAAGGTTCTATCTGTGTATCAAACATTTTCCAATATAAATTACAATCAATAGAATTGAGCTTCCGTAAGGATTTTAGAATTTCAATAACACCTTTTTTCCCTTTATTACAAGATTCTTCCCATGCATAATTTAAACTTAATTTTGTCGAAAATATTATTCCTAAGTATTTATAAGAATTAACAACTTTAACCTCGTTAATTCCATAGAACCATTTTTCGTGTTTTGATAAATGTCCACCCTTCCTGAAAATCATAATATTAGTTTTATCCATGTTAACTGTTAAAGCTAGTCGATCCGATTCTTCCTTTAAGACATTTAACTGGTTTTGTAAGCCTTTGACTGTACCAGAGAGAAGAACAACATCGTCTGCAAACAGCAATAGGAATATCTCAATAACCCCAGGGATAATTTGAATGCCATGCCTGCCTTTTCTTGACAGTTCCACTGCTAATTCATTAATGAAAAATGAAAACAATTGAGGACTCAATTGACACCCCTGTTTCACTCCTTTAGGGCATTCAAAATAATCTGAATATACACACTTCTCACGCACGCATGCAAACACTGAGTTATAAACTCCTCTTAGGGCCATATATAATTTTCCATTCACACCACTTTTACGTAATATATTCCAAAGATTATTACGATTCACAGAATCGAATGCCTTCCTAAAATCCACAAATGCAACATAAAGTTTCTTATTTAAAAGTAAATGCTTCTGCACAAGGGAGTGAAGTGTGAAAAATATGATCAATTGTACTGTATTTTGCTCTAAATCCAGCTTGTTCTTCAACTATTTTCTCTTCTTTTTCTGCCCACTTTGTTAATCTCTTATTCAAAATATATGTATAAACTTTACTCACTATACTTGTTAGAGCGACTCCTCTATAATTATCTGGATTATTCACATCTCCTTTTTTATGAATTGGGATTATTATGGACTTTGCCCATTCTGACGGAAAAATGCCATTATCAAAAAGCTTGTTACATAAATGGACAAGGAAATCAATTACATTAGCATTTGCATGTTTTAACATTTCGCTGATTATTTGATCTGGTCCTGCGCTCTTTCCTGCTTTCAAATGCCTGATACTCGCAGTCACTTCTTCTTTAGTTATAGGCTCATTGAAAAGGGGCTCAAAATTATTTTCTTCCTCTACTATATTACTCTCTTGTGCAGTATTTCCCCCGATATCATTGAAAACACTGCAGAAATGATTGTACCATTGTTCAATAGAGATTTCATTGTACACAGAGGCCTTTCTATTAACAGATCTTATTATTGACCAGAATGTCCTGGAGTCATTGATGGAATCTTTGAGTGTTCTTATTTTCTTATCTTCGTATTCCCTTTCTTTCGTTTTCCTTAGTTTAACATACTCTTTTCGTGATATGACATATGCTTCTCTTTTTTCTTTTTTTTCTTTTTCTGTTTTGCATCTCTGGAATCTTTTCAGTAGCCTCTTAACTTCTTGTTTCTTTCTTTCACATTCCTTATCAAACCAATCATTCTGTTTCTTTTGTCCTTGTCTCACTGTTCGTACCATACACGCAGCTGCCCCGCATAAAGCCTTAGTAAACTGCTCCGAACTGTCATTCACATTATAATCTAACAAACCGAAAGCTGTCTGTAGACAATTGTTGAACTCAGAACCATCAAGCTCTTGTACAAATAAACTTGCTAATTCTTCAGACCATACAATTTTTTCTTCCCCTTGCTGTCTTGCACTTTCTACATATGTATGATTATTTCCCCTTTTCCATATTACCTCAACAGGTAGATGCCATGAATCAACACAGTTACCTACCCGTAAATCAAAGCATGAGACCAGATTATATGGAACAAGAAAATAGTCAATCACACTACACCCGTTTGGAGACACAAAAGTGTATTCACCCTCTGTATCTCCATCACAAAAACCATTCAAAATAACCATATCCAACATGAAACATAAGTTCAACAATGTTTTGCCAAAACTATTCACAGTTTCATCTTTAGAACAACGTACATCACATTCATTATACATCCTGTCATACTCAATGTCTTCCAAATAAGTAGTCATGTCTTCAGGCGCAAACTGTTCGTGACCTGTTCTAGCATTGAGATCTCCCATAATTATAAAATGTGTTTTTTCTTTTTCAAACTGTTGTAGCATTAATTCTTCCAGCATCAAGATCCCATCTTTAATTAATGTTTCGTTATATCTAGGGCTTCCTTCTGGCGCAACATAGCATGCAATCAAAATCAGATCTTTGTCTAAATCAAATACATTTTTGTTTACTCTGATGGCAATGGTGTTATCATAATCTAACATTATTTCTTTCACACAATTTTCTAAAGTTTTTTTCACCAACAATAAAACTCCACCCGAATTCCTGCCATGGTGTGACAATTTCTTAGCTGGAGCGTAAAACTTCAAATAATCAGTGAACAAACAGCTGAAATCAAACGAAGTATCAAGAAAACATTCAGTAAGACAAACAAAATCAAATTTTGTTACATAATTTATGAAGGAAACGTTCTTCAATTTACTGTACAAATTTTCAACGTTGTAATTCAAAAAGGACCACTGGTTTGGATGGCCATGCCTGTCCTATGGCTTTCTGGAAGTACCGGAACGCAAGCTCCTGTTGCCAAGGTTACCGCCTGCTCCTCTGCCGCGGGCCGTGCTTGTTGACGTCCGTCGCGGTTGGCTGCCCATGCTCACCCTCTCACCCGTCTGTCGGTCTGCCGCAGGACTGCCGCGTGATGCACGTGCGTCCGTGTCTGTAAGACGCCCGGTGTCATGCCCCTGGGAACTCCTGTTGGCGTCACGCTGAAGCTCGGCCCGGTTTGCACGTGAGATGACAGGCGGGGAAGAGGAGGAGGAAGGGGAACCACCACTCGCGACTCTGCCCCCGTTAGAGGTGACAACTCCTCTCGTCATATCCCCATCTTGAGGGGGGTCCCCACCAGCGACTTCATCCCGCCGATTGGTGAAGGTGGGCGTGTCTCTCACGTCGGAAGAGGAGGTGTGTTTAGGTTGTAAGTCTGAAACTGTGTCACCACTCACAATCTGAGCATAAGATCGCTGTTCTGGTGGTCTTGGTCCAATCACCAATTGTCCCTTTTGGAAGTATGCTCTTTTGCCTTCACTACGTGCTCTTGCAACGATTTGTGCCTGTGTTCTTGTTAGGTCGTTTGCGACCCTGATACCTTTCACATCTAGTTTTCGTCATATGTCTCTGTTTGTAATAATCAGCATTTTGTCTCTCCACCTGGTGAATTTGACTATCATTTGTTTGGGTTGCCCTTGTCTTGTCTGTCCAGTTCGATGTGCTCGTACGATGTCATCAGTAGTCCAGACTTTAGGGTCGTCAATACTATTGAGAACGTCAATAACTGCGGTAGCACATGAGTCAAACGTTTCCCTAGATTCTTACTGAGAAATCCCGAAAAAACGTAAATTATCTCTTCGTGAAAAATCTTCTAACCTGTCTGTGTCTGACTTTAATTGGGCAACATCGTGTCTCATATCCCTGATTGTCTCTGTGAGTTGTTGTATTTCCTCTTTCTCATCATTAGATTCCTGGAACAGTTGTTGTATGTCGCCACTCATATCTGTCACTGTCTCCGTCAGGTTTCTGTGATCTTTCTCCAGTCTGTTGCACCTGTTGTTGATTTCCTCACATCGTTCTTTCACTTGACGTAGCTCGTCTTTGATCTCTCCAAGATCATTCCTTATCAATTTGGTTTGCTCAGAGAACTGTTGCTGCATCACTTGCATGAGTCTGTCAACCATGTTATCATTTCCGTCCTCTGTGTGTGTGGTACTGTCAGTGATAGGGCCGGGATTTGTCTCTATGTCACCGCAGAGGAGCAGCCTTCTCACGCAAAACACGATGTGCTGCACGCACACGGCCGAGAAAAGCAATGGCACGTGCATGGCTACCTGACATACACCGTCTGTGACACATATCTCCTCTTCTGCCCCCAGTCTTGTTCCTTTTATTTTTTCTTGTTCAGCTTGTCTTGCCATTTTAAATGACAACATTTCATGTGCATTACAAAAGAAACTGTCAATGAATGTCACAAATGCAATAAATACCACAAAGGCGACAAGAATATCCAAAGATGACCAGACTGTGTTATTGACACTGGCCTTGCTCACCTGTACGCACCTCAAACTTTTTCGAGCACACCTTCTTGACCCAGATTTGAAATGTCCACAGAAAATGCCGATAGCAGCTCTCCACACTTCAATGCCCACCATTTTCCTGCACTGTCTCTCACATGGGACTATCACTGAAGCACTGCACAGGATAGCTGTTTGATACAGATCATCAAAACACTGTCATGGAGAAAAGTATACACAGCAACTCAAAACAGCTGCTATTCGCCGCCATAGAGAGAGAGAGAGAGAGAGAGAGAGAGAGAGAGAGAGAGAGACTCGTTCATTTATTTATTTTTCTATGTATTTATTTATTTATTTATTCATTATTTATTTATTTATCTATTTATTTATTATCTATTTATTTATTATCTATTTATTTATTATTTATTTATATATTCATTCATTTATTTGTTTATTTATTTCCTTTTTGTTTCTTTCTTTGAAAGTGGATGACAATCTGGAGGAGCCATGATTACGGAAAGATTGTTTTCATCCTGTTGATAGGCAGCGGGAGCTTTGTGTATTGTTTGGTGGGATTTCTGTGATGTGATTTAGTGGCTAGGTGCGTTTTGGTTCAGTTTGTTAATTGTATATTCGTTTCATTGATTTATGCTTTTCTTTGAAAATACATGGATACACCTATTTCAAAATAACCAAGTCTGTTCCAGTGGTAGACTGAAACAATACCAGTATAAAAAATAGCCCACAAGCTAGGAAGGATCTTAAGACCTCACCAGCTGATGGCTTTATGTGTAGGCTTCAGGCTTGTGCCGTGATCATTCCGGATCCTCTCCAGCACAAGGCACCTGTAACATTAATGCATATGGAATTCATTCTAAGAGCAGAGACGTCATCTTGAGAAACTGAAACTGAAATTGAAACTGAAAATTCTAAAGCGTATCCGCAGGCCCGGTCAGTTTCTCACACAGGTTCAGGTGTTTCGGCCAGATCTCCCCCCTCAGAGACCGGTAGCTCTTGAAGTCCTGGAAGACCTGATCGCTTCATGATTGCACACATGCAAGTCTCCGTCCATCCAGGAATAGGTGTATTGCTGAATACTGCCATGTGATTACCACACAACTTTAGATTCCACCAAAACGTTGTTATTGTTATTTTTGTTTAAGGCCCAGCCGACTACGTTAGAGCCATATCAGAGCTATAACCATTTCAATATACACACTGCACTTCAACAGGAAAAAAAAAAAGGAAAAGAAAATTAAGTACACATATCAATGCGTTCGCACATATATTCTAAGGATGGCATTGACCACTCCGTCCAATTTATCGCACAGGGGATTTAAAAAAACATACCTGAGTGCAAATTGAAATATAAGTAAGGACACTAAAAGATATACAAAAACGGGCCAAAATTACCTAAAATCGCTTCCGCATATCTCATTTCCCTAGAGCAAAAACGCACTTAAATACATGTACCCAATTTGCAATCCTAAGAGAAAGTAGGTAAGACTTTATCGAACGCATACAGGTGAACGGACCTGCTAGGCAGATAATGATAGGAAGAAATGACTGAAAGCAAAGAACCAAAGAGAGTAACAGAAAAGAGGAAATTTCTAGCACAGACTTTCCAGAAGGTGAGTATACTATTTGTACTGAAAGAGCTCCCGGCATTCCCACGGGGTTTACCAAACCATCAAAAGATCATTAACCCACATCAAGCATAAAAAAGTGTAAATCCTGTGAATGGATATTTGAGAGAAATTGGATTTCTAGAGCACAGCTGCACATCCTATCAGCACTAGATGATTAAAAAACTAGTTTGGCGCATGGCTGCATACGCACTGCTTGTTCGGAAATCCTGTGGTGAAGATCTGAGCGGGGCTGCATATTCCAACAGAAGCACCGTACCGACGCGGGCTCGATGTCTACTATTGAACATCGTCTCATTAAGGAAGATATTATCCTTTAATGAACTAAGGAAAAGATGGAAGAGAAAGTGAGAGAGAGGAAGAAGATATACGTTCAAAGTTGCCTGAATCTTTCGTTTATTGTCTGTATGGGAATATTGTTCTTCTCTAAATCTTCCTGTCGTATAATTTTGATAATACAATGCGAAATAATTGCTCATGCTAATTAGTCATGCTGATAAAATGTGCATGAACATCAATAAAGATAACCCCAAAAATATGTTAATTACTCCTAAATCAACCCTGCTGCTATGACTATTATCAACTCTTTGACTCCTTCACCTATTCACTAGCATCGTCCCTCGTCAACAATGAAAACAAAGCAACAATTTAACCCTTTGACCCTCACCCTATCCACCAGGTTCCAACAGGAAGCTGGTGGATAGGATGAGAAGTCAAAGGGTTAAATTTTTGCTGGTGGTGAACATGGTGTGAGAGTTAAAGAGTTAAAGTATCAACAGTGTGTGAGGACTATTATAAAGCATCTATTCTCTCTACTATTACTGCAGTAACCTGCAAATTAGTGTGTGTTTCTACGAACAACGTGGGGAGTAATACTGTTTATTTTTTTTCTTAAAGTGTTCATTAAGTGACTGTCCATTCTGTTGAATGTTCTGTCAGACAACTCATAATAACATTTCCCTACCCACTCCCCCCCCCCCACCCCGGTGGATATGCCGGGGGCTGTTTCAGTATAAATAGTATCCCCACCTTATGGAAATTCTGTGGGAGAAATTTCCTCTTTTCTGTCAATCTGTTTCTGCCTTGCTCTTTTGCTTTGTGTCATTTCTTCCTATCATTTTCTGCCTTGCTGGTCCATTCACCTGTGTGTGTTTGATAAAGTCTTACATATTTTCTATCAGGATTGATAATTCAGTGCGTGCATTAAGGGCATTTTTGCCCTAGGGAAATGAGATATGCGTTAAGAAATTTAAGGTAAGTTAGGCCCGTCTTTATATATAATAATAATATATTTTATTTATATAGCGCAAAATCTTGACAAAATCAAATCTAAGCGCTGAGCGTATACATGCATACATACCTACAAACATATGAGCGTATACATGCATACATACATGCTTACATACTTACATACATAAATCTAAGCTGAGCGTATACATGCATACATACATACATACATAAATCTAAGCGTATACATACATACATACATACATACATACGTACGCACATGCATACATAATAATTACAATATTTATATAGCGCAAATCTCGACAAAATCAAATCCAAACGCCGAAAAGACACACACGCACACAC
>CM060307.1:40384779-40397279 GCA_030674185.1 Monoplex corrugatus | reverse complement strand
TTTGTTTATTTTAGTTTACTTATTTTGTTTTATTTTATTTCATTTTGTTTTATTTGATTTAGTTTAATTTAATCTTATTTCATTTTATTTTGTTTTGCTTCATTTTATTTATTTAATTTATTCTATTTTATTTATTTTATTTTATCTTACTTTATTTGATCTTACTTTAATTATTGTATTCTTCAAGCTTTACCATGATCATTTTGGATCGTCTCCATCAGTAACATCAGTGTATGTGAAAATCATTCCCATTGCAGAATCGTTATCTTGAAAAAGTGGAACTGAAACCGAAACTGTTAAAAACAAATATTGAGGAAGTCAAATTGTGAAAGTTTTGGCACAGGCAGTGAAACAGCAAAATGTGAGAAAGGAGATAGACAACATACACTTGACTTGAAAATACACATTGTACAAACTGCAGTGACAAGAGCATTCAAGTTGAAAAAAGGCCCTTCTCTCACATGAGGTGTTGGCAGCAGCTAAGGAAACGACAGAAAAGAAGTACTGAGTCAAATATGTTCCATACTGCCAAAGAGAAGAGGAAACACAGGGAAATGGTGAAAAATACAGCGGACTTTGAAAAAAAAAGTCCGGCATGGATATAAATGATGAGGGTGGTGTGCAGTCTGTGTTTTTTTTTGTTCTTTTCTGTCACAGCTTTATTGCCTTTCTTATTTTACTAACTCAGCACTTCTTTTTTTTTCACATCTCTATCCCGTCTCCAAACTCACCGAAACTGAGGTATGATGAACTCTAGAGGCTGGGTCAGTTTTTTTTCACAAACAATAATGATAAATATAGGACCTGTGGTGTTCCACAAGGATCTGTCCTTGGCCCTGTTCTTTTCACTCTTTACACCTCCCCCCTGTCCACCATCATCAACTCCCATTCTATAAAACACCACTTCTATGCTGATGACACCCAACTTCAAGACAGTGACTCACCTGATAATATACAGCGCCTGTTGACTCGCACCACTGAGTGTTACTCGGACATTAAGAACTGGATGACACACAATAGACTTCAGCTTAATGACGACAAAACAGAAGCTATCCTCATTGGCACCCGTCAGAAACTTTCTCAGCTGCCTCCTCTTTCTCTCCCATTATGTAACACATCAGTCCCAATTTCTGATTCAGCTAAAAACCTTGGTGTCTGCATTGACTCTACCCTCTCCATGAACAACTTTGTTTCTCAAACTGCCAGATCCTGCTACTATCATCTCCATCGTATAAGGCTGATCAGGAAATATCTCTCTGTCGAAACAACTGCAAAACTCGTTCTCTCCTTCATAATGTCTCGCATTGACTATTGCAATTGACTCCTGTCTGGTCTTCCTGCCTCCACCATTCACATCCTACAGCGCATTCAAAACAATGCTGTACGCCTTGTACTCAAAAAGAAAAAAGCTGACCACATATCTCCTCTCCTGGCACAACTTCACTGGCTCCCTGTATCAAAGCGCATACAGTACAAACTAGACACCATGTGCTACAAAAGCCTCAATAACGCAGCCCCCGATTACCTGTCAAGCCTACTTGAGATCTATCTTTCCTCACGTACCCTCCGCTCTGCCTCCGATCCTCTGACTTTTCGCTTTCCACGCACTAAGCTCAATACCTATGGTCCACGAGCCTTCTCTGTTTCTGGTCCACTCTCCTGGAACAAACTTCCTCTCTCAGTCCGTCAGCAACCTACTTTTGTCTCCTTCAAGTCCGCTCTCAAAACTCACCTTTTCTCCTCCGCATAAAATCCTAGCCTCACTCAACCCCCCCCCCCCCCCTCTGCAGCCTGTCTCCGCTCGGAGGGAATCACATGGTTATAATATATAATTGTATATGCTATGCTCTCTATTATTTTCCATTGGTTTTATTCTTGCTTTTATTGCTTTTATTCTTTCTCCCCATTTATAGCCATGCGTGTGTGTGTGTGTGTGTGTGTGTGTGTGTGTTGTGTGTGTGTGTGTGTGTGTGCGTGCGTGTGTGTGCGTGCGTGCGTGCGTGCGTGCTTGCGTGTGTGTCTGCTTCAGCGCTTAGATTTGATTTTATCAAGATTTTGCGCTATATAAATATTGTAATTATTATTATTATTATGATAATAGTGAAGGTACCATTGACGTCCATGTCATTCTGACACTGCTTGCTTTTACTTTCAGAATACGTTCATTGGTCAGTTTGGTGGAGTGTTGGTTTATTAGTTGCTTGGTTGGTTGGTTAGTCAGCTAGTTAGTTAGCTGGCTGGTTTGTGGATTGATTATTTACTAAATTGCTTGATTATTTAGTTATAGGTTTTAGTGATATGCCACAGAATATGGTTTGAAATATTTATTCGTTCATATTTTTTCTTCCTTTCTTCTTTCTTATTATGGAATTCTTGGCAAGAAACGATGTTTAGACAGAAAGTAAGAGCTATAGAAGAAAAAGACAAAGAAGTGAAGAGAAAGACAAAAGACAGAAATCGTGAAATGGACTGTCACAACAAGTTAAGCAAAATACTCCACGCTTATAAGCAGAGCTCGCTTAACAAGCCAGTACACCTATCTGCCAACTTGTACCCGTACTAATCTGCTCTAAAGCTGCACATACATTTCAAACTCGTTAAGACATATTACCAAATCTCATTTGATACTTAACCTAATTTGCCCAACGTCGCATGAATATTGCACTTGATTTTTTTTCTTCAGGGGAGGACATGTATACTGATGATTTCCAGGGCTTCCTGCTGCATTTCACATCTTGACACATGACCAACGAAATTTAGGTCTGTGATAGATTCTCCAAGGACATTCAAATCTCATAATTTCTCTTGAGGGTCTGATGTTTTGTTTACAATGTTGTTTTTGACGAAGCAGGAGTGTCAAGGGAGGTAAGACATTAGATCTGAAGGCATTTATCTCCCTTACTGTCAGCTGGCTCGCTTGTTGCTTTTCTTTGTTTTCAGAAGAACATTTCAATATGCCTGTGATTTTAATTTTTATTTTGTTTTGAAACTTTTTTTGAAAAAAACCCTTATAATCAGTGGATAATTCGTTGTCGTGAAGAACATGTCTATCAATAACCTGTTCTCAGCAAGTTATGGTTGGATGTTTTCAAACGGGCCATATGATTAATTTCGTCTGATTAATTTATACTTAGAACAATATTTAACTGGCCCAGCAAGGGAAAAGGTGACTAAAGACACAGCGAGGCAATTATAGCTAAAACTAAAAACAGCTGGAACGGGTGGAGTTGGGGAAACTGCGATCTTTCCATATTTCGAGTCTTTAAGCTATAATCTTCAACTTCCTTCAGTTTTACCACATCTCATATTGAAAGCACTCTACAAAGCAATTCTACATCAAGTTTTTCAAACTTTCATGAGCATGTTATGTTCATTGTCAAACGTGCATTTACAAATTCAAAGGCGTCTAAAAAAAACTACAAATAATAGATTAAATCTGTCAATTCCGTGTTATTGTAAAAACTTTGAAATGTTACGATAAAAACTAAAAAATGAAAATGTTTCTCTTTAGCTTTGTTTTGACATGGGAGATTGTAATTATGCATAGATGGTCTAAGGATCAGATTATCCTTAAATATATAAATGAAAAATGAAACGTAGATGTTAGCCTTCAGGTATCTTCAGAGTAAAGTTACAAACAAACTAAATAAATCATCTGCCTGTATTCAGTGTGTGAAATAACAATATGAACATGCAATAAAAAAGAACATACAACGTTTCTATTTTGTTTCATTTCTATACCATAGCTATCATCTTAGAAAACCATTTTAACAACAAAGGTTCTCCACTTCTCTCTGTTGAGGCCTAGTATATTACCCCACGTGTTTCCTCTTTCCACTGTTCGTCGAGAGATGTTTCCGGGTTTCTCCTTCCATGTCTTGTCTCTGGTGTCCAGTGAAGGGCAGCCGGGCTGATGCTATCCTGGTCTATTCTGAGGATAATCCCAGTCATCTTCATCACCGTTTCGTGATTCCAGCGTCCATATTCTTTGACTGCAATGAGCAAGTACTTAGTGTTGGGCCATAACATTTGTGTGAATTTTTCTGAGATTCTTTATGTTGAGGGTTGATAGCTTGGTCACTTTCTGTCGTCCTCCAGTATTCTAAGCTGCAATAGGTGGAAAAGGCATTGCTCTGGTAAGGTCTCAGATTGGTGTTGATATTATACTGGGAGGGGCCTCCACAAGTTGTTCGGCGTTCTGAGGGTGTTTCTGGATTTTGCTGAGACCGCCCCATATCACCGCCTGCTCCTATGTCTTGTCTGACAATGCTGCTTAGAAAGGCAAACTCTTCACTTCTCGGTAAGTCTGTTTCACTCATTTAGATGGTCGAAGGGGTTATGATGTTCACTCCCATCATCACTGATCTTTAGGACTTTTTGTTGTGTGGAATGATTTTCTCCTGCATGTATTAGTGAGTGTAGGTGACCACTCCCAAGTCGTTTGTCAAGTCAAGATTTACCAATATGAATAAATGAATACATAACAGTAAAAAATGATTCCCCAATTCGTAGCATGGATGTTTCCCTTTTTGTAGGGAGTGTTTATAAAAGACAACACTGGTATCCAGTTAGTGGCAATGACCCGTCAGTGACACTGTAAACTTACACCCACATCTTTGTAGAAGACTCCACATGAAACAATGATTGAATCTATTTTGGTCCATTCATTTGGACGGTGCTCCTCGGGTTACCCATTAAATTCAAACTTCAGCAGTTTTGGCTTGATCACTGAAAGAAATGGTAAATTTATTATTTCTTCTTCTTCTCTTGCTGTTTTTGTTGCTGTTGTTATTGTTGTTGTTTTTTTTTTCTTCATTTTCTTCTTCTTCTTCTTCTTCTTTTTCTTCTTTTTCTTCTTCTACTTCTTCTTCTACTTCTTCTTCTTCTTCTTCTTCTTCTTTCCCTTCTTCTTCTTCTTCTTCTTCTTTCTTCTTCTTCTTCTTCTTCTTCTTCTTCTTCTTCTTCTTCTTCTTCTTCTTCTTCTTCTTCTTCTTCTTCTTCTTCTTCTTCTTCTTCTTCTTCTTCTTCTTCCTTCTTCTTCTTCTTCTTCTTCTTCTTCTTCTTCTTCTTTCTTCTTTCTCTCTTCTTCTTCTTCTTCTTCTTCTTCTTCTTCTTCTTCTTTCTTCTTCTTCTTCTTCTTCTTCTTCTTCTTCTTCTTCTTCTTCTTCTTCTTCTTCTTCTTCTTCTTCCTTCTTCTCTTCTTTCGCATCTCTTCTTCTTCTCTTCTTCTTCTTCGCATTCTTCTTCTTCGCATTCTTCTTCTTCGCATCTCTTCTCCTTTTTCCCTTCTCTCTCCTCTTATTTTCTCCTCTCCTCTCGTCCTCCTCTATATTTCTCTCTCTCTCTGTGGCCTGTCTCTTTTTGTCTGTCTCTGCCTTTCACCTATACTGTCGTATTATGTCATCTCATACCTTAGCACGATCTTTTGTTTATGTATATAAATATACACAACAGATTCACGCCATTTATATCCAAAAAATTTGAGAGAAAAAATATAAACCCCAATTCATAACTGCAGAATCGAAAGAAACTATTTCCCGAAGAGATATATTAAACATTATTTATTATAATGTGCCATATAAGTTACGAAACCCGATATAGTCACAGAAAACTCGTCAGAACATTTTGAAAAAGTAATTGTTAGCGAACGTGATTCCAGAAATAGAAGGCCTGAAATAAACAAACAAATCAATTAAACTCCAAGACACAACATCTTAGTTGAGAAAACACTCAAAAACTTCAAAGTGGAAACACACAAGCAGCAAGGACATAAGGGTAGAAATCATAGCTTTATAGGCAATGAAAGGATGACAGCAACTCATAGAGAACAGGACTGGATGCCGATAACCTATAGAGAACAGGACAGAACATATTTTGATAACAGCAACCCACAGAAAACAGAACTGGACATGATGACAATAACCAATAGGACAGGATGACAGTAACCCATAGAGAACAGGACAGGACATAATGACAATAACCCATAGAGAACAGGACAGGACAAGATGACAATAACCCATAGAGAACAGGACAGGACAGGATGACAGCAACCCACAGAGAACAGGACAGGACAGGATGACAGCAACCCACAGAGAACAGGACAGGACAGGATGACAATAACCATAGAGAACAGGACAGGACAGGATGACAATAACCCATAGAGAACAGGACAGGACAGGATGACAGCAACCCACAGAGAACAGGACAGGACAGGATGACAGCAACCCACAGAGAACAGGACAGGACAGGATGACAGTAATCCATAGAGAGCAGGACAGGACAGAGTGACAATAACCCATAGAGAACAGGACAGGATGACAGCAACCCACAGAGAACAGGACAGGATGACAGTAACCCACAGAGAACAGGACAGGGCAGAGTGACAATAACCCATAGAGAACAGGACAGGACAGTATAACAGTAACCCATATAGAACAGGACAGGACAAGATGACAGCAACCCATAGAGAACAGGACAGGACAGGATGACATCAACCCATCGAGAACAGGACAGGACAGGATGACAGTAACCCACAGAGAACAGGACAGGATGACAGTAACCCACAGAGAACAGGACAGGATGACAGTAACCCAAAGAGAACAGGACAGGACAGAATGACAGCAACACATAGAGAACAGGACAGCAACCCATAGAGAACAGGACAGGACAGGATGACAGTAATCCATAGAGAACAGGAGAGGACAGGATGATAGCAACCCATAGAGAACAGGACAGGACAGGATGACAGTAACCCAAAGAGAACAGGACAGGACAGGATGACAGCAACCATAGAGAACAGGACAGGATGACAGTAACCCATAGAGGACAGGACAGGACAGGATGACAGCAACCCATAGAGAACAGGAGAGGACAGGATGATAGCAACCCATAGAGGACAGGACAGGATGACAGTAATCCATAGAGAACAGGAGAGGACAGGATGACAGCAACCCATAGAGAACAGGACAGGATGACAGTAACCCATAGAGGACAGGACAGGACAGGACAGGATGACAGCAACCCATACAGAACAGGACAGGATGAGAGTAACCCATAGAGAACAGGACAGGACAGGATGACAGTAACCCATAGAGAACAGGACAGGACAGAATGACAGCAACCCATAGAGAACAGGACAGGACAGGATGACAGTAACCCATAGAGAACAGGACAGGACAGGATGACAGTAACCCATAGAGAACAGGACAGGACAGGATGACAGTAACCCATAGAGAACAGGACAGGACAGGATGACAGCAACCCATAGAGAACAGAACAGGACAGAATGACAGCAACCCATAGAGAACAGAACAGGACAGGATGACAATAACCCATAGAGAACAGGACAGGACAGGATGACAGCAATCCATAGAGAACAGAACAGGACAGAATGACAGCAACACAAAGAGAACAGGACAGGACAGGATCACAATAACCCATAGAGAACAGGACAGGACAGGATGACAGCTACCCATAGAGAACAGAACAGGACATAATGACAATAACCCATAGAGAACAGGACAGGACAGGATGACAGCAAGCCATAGAGAACAGGACAGGATGACAGCAACCCATAGAGAACAGAACAGGACAGGACATGATGACAGCAACCCATAGAGAACAGAACAGGACATGATGACAGCAACCCATAGAGAACAGAACAGAACATGATCACAGCAACCCATAGAGAACAGAACAGGACATGATGACAGCAACCCATAGAGAACAGAACAGGACATGATCACAGCAACCCATAGAGAACAGAACAGGACATGATGGCAGCAACCCATAGAGAACAGAACAGGACATGATGACAGCAACCCATAGAGAACAGAACAGGACATGATGACAGCAACCCATAGAGAACAGAACAAGACATGATGACAGCAACCCATAGAGAACAGAACAGGACATGATGACAGCAACCCATAGAGAACAGAACAGGACAGGACATGATGACAGCAACCCATAGAGAACAGAACAGGACATGATGACAGCAACCCATAGAGAACAGAACAAGACATGATGACAGCAACCAATAGAGAACAAGACAGAGAACGTACAAGTAGCAAAGAAGAAAAAGCAAACGAATGAAAAATCGCACACTTAGATAATGCACCTAATTGTGTCATATAATGCAAAAATCGAAAGCTTTTATCTCTCTATCATGTCTCTGCTCGGAGCTACTATTTCTCTCGCACTTCAATTCTACAGCTCTTTCCATTATCTTCTCTAGTCCTGGTCTTGGTCCCCATTTCATTCCCATTATTCTCTGAACTTTTTTTCAATCTGTATCAACTACAACAAAGCTCTGTCTGTCCCAACGTATTTTGGGATCTCCAAACAAATCATAAAAAACATGTGTATCTTTGATTTCTCACGAAAAGGAATTTTCAGCTATTTATCGATATATCTCCATTTACATGTCTTATTTTTCCACCAATCATTTATTCCTACACACTGATTGTAAATACATATGATCAACTTCAAAGATATTCAGGAGAAAAAAGTTGATGAAGTTTAGAACACCAAATGCTTATAATCAACTTCAAAGATATCCACGAACTGAATATTGATACAATTCAGAATAACAATAAAGCAGCAAATATCACTTGGTACAGCTAGAGTGAACTCATGTAATATTTTTTGTTTTAATTTGTTTGTTATTCTTTGCTTGTTTTTGTTTAATTTATTCCAACGCCATGTAAGGCAAAAAGATAGTAAGAGTGAAGACTGATTTTGAACTTACAAATGCATAATACATCATCCATATGAAAATTTACCACGAACTAACAAAATTCACAATGTCTGTTGCCAGGTTTCAAAATCAAACTGAAGATTTTTAATTCTATAGTTCCCGTGCTCGTTGTGGAAACGTGTCTTACTCTTACTCTCATTTTCGCTTAAAGCCAAGCCGACTGTGCAGAGCCATATGAGGGATATAACCGCTTCAAGACACAAAACATACACAATACTTCAGCAGAAAAGAGAAAATTAGCTACACACATCAATGCATTTGCGCACATAATGTCAGGAGATACCTCTGGCGTTGACCACTCCGTTCAATGTATCGTGCAGGGGATTTAAAAACCATACCTGAATCAAATTTAAACATAACTAAGGACAAGTAAACATATTATAAAAACGGGCTTAGATTAACTTTTCGCATATCTCATTTCCCTACTGCCAAAATGCACATAAATACATGTACCCAATTATCACTCCTAAAGAGAAAGCACGTCGGACTTTATTGAACGCATGCAGGTGAATGGACCAGCAAGGCAGAAAATGATAGGAAGAAATGACTAAAAGCAAAAAAATATGGCAGAAACAAAGAGAGTGACAAGAAAAGACGAAATTTCTAGCACAGAATTTTCAGAAAGTGGGGATAGTATTAATAATGAAACAGCCCACGGCATCCCCATGAGGATGGAAACATGTTTTAATAATCCATTTGAATTCAGGTTCGTTCATATAACATAACTTTAAGTATTGTAAAAAATTGTATGAGTAGGAGAAGAAGAAGACAAGGTTGGTAAGTGGAAAAAAAGAGTAGACTTTTGCTGAAAAGGACAATGATGTATAGTAAGATCAAACCCAAAGTGATAAAAGCTTATCCAGCCTGACTCAAAAATGAAAAAAAGCTTGAAAATATAGCTTGACAAGTTGTTGTCCGTTTCGTTTTATATTCTTTTCCTTGTCCATCTCTTCTGACCCACCAGCCTCTCTTCCATTATGTTCCAGTTTGCATGCAAGTCGTGGAATTTTGGTTCCCTGAAAATGCCAATGCTCTGTGCTTGCTTACTGTTTTCGTGGTCTCATAATAGAACAGAGGAAGCAAGAATTCTCCAAATATCAATTACAGCCAAGGAAAAGGGGAAAAAAAACGTGATCACTTCCTGTGACATGGACAAAAGTCAGAGAAAATGTGTGATTGCAAAGAAAGCAGTTCTGAATATCTAAATAAGCATTATATGTAAATGCCGGGTATCAGTCTTGGTATTCCGCTCTACCTAATCTTTTCTTGATTCAATACTGCATGGTTTCCACAATCATCAAAACAATGTTGATTTCTTGTGATTATCCATACAATATGGCACCTTTTTTTCCTTCCAGAAAGGCGTCAAAAAGAGCCTCTCGCTGTCTCTATCTCTCTTTCTGTCTCTGTCTCTCGATCTCTTTGTCTGTTTCTGTCTCTCTTTCTCTCTCGTCTGTCTCGTGTTTTCATAATGAAAAAAAAGGACGTGAGGACTTTCCTGATAATATTACAAGCCCACAAAGCAAGAAACAGAAAGAAAGAGAAGGAGAGAGAGAGAGAGAAGGAGAGAGAGAGACAGAGAGAGAGAGAGAGGAGAGAGAGAAAGAGATGCAGGCAGACAGACAGATAGATAGCCCCGCACTGCGCGATCCTGTCGTGGTGGACGTCTCCACCGACTTTGGCACAATCTGCCTCCTGCTGTGCCAGTCCGACACCACTCTTCTGCTTCTTCGTCTCCTCCACTGCCCCTGCACTCGACCTTGCTGCTGCAAACTTCGTCTCCTCCTCTGCCGTCTTCGCCTTCGTCTTCTGTCCCGCCGGTGCCGCCTTCACCTTCTGTCCCACCGGTGCCGCTTTCGTCTTCTGTCCCGCCGGCGCTGCCCTCGTCTTCTGTCCCGCTGGTGCTGCCTTTGTCTTCTGTCCCGCTGGTGCCTCCTTCGTCTTCTGTCCCGTCGTTGCTGCCTTCGTCTTCTGCCCCGCTGGTGTCTCCTTCGTCTTCTGTCCCGTCGGTGCTGCCTTCGTCTCCACCTCGGCCGCCGCATTGCGATAAACTAAAACTATGCCTTTTTAACGCTCAGTCAACATGCACTCATGGCAAAGCTGATGTTATTGCTGACTTTATCGCAGATGAGCATGTTGACATTGCTTTTATCACCGAAACATGGCTTAACCCCCTTGGTCATGAACCTATACATGTGAGTCTCACTCCGAGTGGTTACAGGCTTGCTTCTTTCCATCGCTCATCCCGAGGTGGTGGTATCGCCATCCTCTACAACGACTCACTCCATTCCCGCCTGTCTTTCTCGCAGTCTCTGCCTTTCTCCCATCCTTCTTTCGAGCACGTTGAAGTATCCTTCCAATCCACCCCTCACCCCATCACCTTCTCCTGTGTCTATCGACCTCCACCTAGCTCTGCCAACAAGCTCACCACATCCATGTTTCTCTCTGACTTTGATCAACTTCTTGATTACTACTGTCTCTTACCTGGAAATCTCATCATTCTAGGTGACATCAATGTCCACTATGACAACACTCACCGTTATGACACAAGACATATCATCAACTCTCTGTCCAATCACAATATGACTCAACACATTTCTGAACCAACCCATCAAAAAGGTCACATTCTTGACTGGATCATTTCTCGTGATCACCACAATTCCGCTACTGACAACTGCTTAGTTCTTTCTACCCGTCTAACTTCAGCCCTTCCATCTGACCACTCTGCAATTCTCTGTTCTCTCGACATTTCTCCTCCTTCCCGTACCATGCGCACAGTGACTCGACGCAATCACAAATCTATCGACCTCTCCACATTTTCATCTGATGCCTCCCGTCTCCTTTGTGAAAAGTCACATAACCTTGCCGATGAATTCTATACTACTCTCCACCATCTTCTGGACACTCATGCTCCAGCCACAACCCGTCTTTTACCTGACCGCCCCCCTACCCCCCTGGCTCACTCATGAGATCGCCTGTGCAAAACGTGCCCGCCGCAGAGCAGAGCGCCGCTGGCGCAAATCCAAACTCACTGTACACAGGCAACTTTTCCAAGCCTCTAAAACAAAAGTATCCACCCTCATTGCATCAGCAAAAACAAGCTATTTCCAAACCAAAATCCTGAATGCCTCTTCTTCAAAAGAACTCTTTACAACCATGAATCATCTCCTTGGCACACGAAAAGATTTACCTCTCCCAACAAAACATACAAATGAAGAACTCCCATCTGTATTCTCCAACTATTTCACCACCAAAATACAAACTCTTCGTGACAGGCTTGACAGGACACCCTGTCAACCATGCCCACCTGACCCTTCCTTCTCTGGCACACCTCTTACTACTTTTACCCCAGTCTCACAAGAAGAAATTCTCAACACAATCAGATCCATGTCGTTCAAAACCTGCGAACTAGATCCTCTTCCAGGTTCTCTCTACGCCGACTGTCTCCCTACTCTCCTCCCATTCATCACTGACATCATCAACACTTCTCTTCAAACTGGAACTGTCCCAGATTCTTTCAAGTCTGCTATTGTTCACCCTCTCCTCAAGAAACACAATTTAGATCCAAATGAACTGAAAAATTACCGGCCTATCTCTAATCTCTCTTTCTTGTCAAAACTCCTTGAAAAAGTCGTCCTCAACCAGCTGAACTCTCACCTGTCTGCCAACAATCTCCTCAATCCTTTCCAGTCAGCCTACCGCCAGTGCCATAGCACTGAAACTGCCCTACTACACATTTTCT
>CM060307.1:40367279-40377279 GCA_030674185.1 Monoplex corrugatus | reverse complement strand
TGGAAAGCTGGAGGGAAAGAGAGCACCAGGTCGACCCAGGGAGAAGATATTGGACGTACTTGCAGAGTGGCTGAAGCCAAGGAGGGTGGAAGAGATACCTTGAGGCAACAAGAGATAGAGACAGATGGAAGTCTATGATCGCCAACGCCATGCGGCAAGGCACCTGATGATGATGATGATATGAGAAAGAGATAGACAGACACCGAGACAGACGGACAAAGAGACAGAGTGAGAGAGATAGTGTGTGTGTGTGTTGTGTGTGTGTGTGTAAGAGAGAGCGAGAGAGAAAGAGAGAGCGAGCGAGAGAGGAGAGAGAGAGAGAGAGAGAGAGAGAAGGGGGAGAGAAAGAGAGAGAGTAAGCGAGTTAATTCCAGTTTTAGTCCGTTGTCAATAGGAAACAAAAATTGCAGTCTGTGGATCCTTACAAAAGCGCCAGCCTCATTTCTACAATTAAGGATCACGTGCTATAAGAAGCAGACGAAGATGAGAGAGAACGAGAGAAAAAAAATCAACTCTGAATTAACGTATTATTCTTGTAGTGTAGATACAAAACTTGGTTTTTATCCAACCATATGTTTTCTCTGCTAAGCATCTGTGATATGAGAAGCGGATACGTTTCTTTTTCTCCTTTGCTTGGCTGTATGTAATTGATATGATGAGAGTCCCCACTTCCTCTGCACAATTGTGAGAACACGATAATGATAACACAGCATTGAATATGACATTTGCATGAAACTAAATTGCCGATACTTGCATTCGAAGTGGAAAGTGATTTCATAGGCGTGGAAAAATATATGGGTTGTTCGAGATGTGGCGAGTAGGAGAAATTAACAGAAAGACGAGAAGAAAACAATAATGTCAAGCCATACTGTTAAACTCTGTATTTTCTTTTTGAAAGCAAGTCACTGTTAGAGGTGGTGAGTAGGATAAATAACAGAAACACAAGAAGAAAACAATAATGTCAAGCCATACTGTTAAACTCTGTGTTTTCGTTTTTGAAAACAAGTCACAGTTAGACGTGGTGAGTAGGATAAATAACAGAAAGACAAGAAGAAATCAACAATGCCAAGCCATGCTGTTAAATTCTGTGTTTTCTTTTTGAAAGCAAGTCAAAGCCATGAGGCAGGACACACGATGATGTGATAGATGATGATGATGATGATGATGATGATGATGATGATGATTGATGATGATGATGATGATGATGATGATAGATTGTAACCGTCTGTTGTGGATGATAGAGGCATGTATTTTCTGAGTGTGTTTCCTTCTTCTTTTGCACTTGTATATTTCTCCCCATTTTTGTTTCTTTTGAATGATGATAGATGCCATCCTGCAGCAAATCTCATTATTCCCATGCCAGAAGTGCTCAAACACTTGTCAAATCCATATGCACCCAAACCCATATGTGCTCCACTTAATTCTTCCGTAATTATCTGGCGGGCACCTTGGCCCTAAGCACTGGCAAGAAAAAGAAGAAGAAGAAGGAGAAGAAGAAGAAGAAGAATGGAAGAAGAGAATGAAGAAGAAGAAGAAGAAGAAGAGAAGAAGAAGAAGAAGAAGAAGAAGAGAAAAAGAAGAAGCGAAGAAGAAGAAGAAGAAGAAGAAAAAGCGAAGAAGAAGAAGAAGGAAGAAGAAGAATGCGAAGAAGAAGGAAGAAGAAGAAGCGAAGAAGAAGAAGAAGAAGTGAAGAAGAAGAAGAAGAATGCGGAAGAATCGAAGAAGAAGCGAAGAAGAAGAATGCGAAGAACGAAGAAGAAGCGAAGAAGAAGAAGCGAAGAAGAAGAAGAATGAAGAAGAAGAATGGGAAGAAGAAGGAGAATTGCGAAGAAGAATGGAGAATGCGAAGAAGAATGCGGAATGAGAAGAAGAATGCGAAGAAGAATGCGAGAAGAATGCGAAGAAGAAGAAGAATGCGAAGAAGAAGCGAATGCGAAGAAGAATGGAAGAGAAGAAGAATGCGAATGCGGAAGAAGAATGCGAAGAAGAATGCGAAGAAGAAGCGAAGAATGCGAAGAAGAAGAATGCGAAGAATGCGAAGAAGAATGCGAAGAATGCGAAGAGAAGAAGGGAAAAAGAAGAAGAAGAAGAAGAAGCGAAGAATGCGAATGCGAATGCGAAGAAGAATGCGAAGAAGAAGAATGCGAAGAAGAAGAATGTGAAGAATGCGAAGAAGAAGAAGAAGAAGAAGCGAAGAAGAAGAAGAAGAAGAATGCGAAAAGAAGAAGAAGAAGAAGAAGAAGAATGCGAAGAAAAGAAGAGAAAAAAGAAAAGAAGAAGAAGATGAGAAGAAGGAAGAAGAAGAAAAGAAGAAGAAGAGAAGGAAGAAGAAGAAGGAGAATTGCGAAGAAGAATGCGAATGCGAAGAAGAATGCGAAGAAATGCGAAGAATGCGAATGCGAAGAATGCGAATGCGAAGAAGAATGCGAATGCGAAGAAGAATGCGAAGAAGAATGCGAAGAAGAATGTAAGAAGAAGAATGCGAAGAATGCGAAGAATGCGAAGAATGTGAAGAAGAATGCGAAGAAGAAGAATGCGAAGAAGAAGAATGCGAAGAAGAATGCGAAGAATGCGAAGAAGAATGCGAAGAATGCGAAGAATGCGAAGAAAGAATGCGAAGAAGAATGCGAAGAAGAATGCGAAAAGAATGCGAAGAAGAATGCGAAGAAGAAGAAGAAGAATGCGAAGAATGCGAAGAAGAATGCGAAGAAGAAGAAAAAGAATGTGAAGAAGAAAATGCGAAGAATGCGAAGAAGAATGCGAAGAATGCGAAGAAGAAGAAGAAGAATGCGAAGAAGAAGAAGAAGAATGCGAAGAATGCAAAAAAGAAGAAGAAGAATGCGTAGAATGCGAAGAAGGAAGAAGAATGCGAAGAAGAAGATGAAGAATGCGAAGAATGCGAAGAAGAAGAAGAATGCGGCGCAAGAAGAAGAAGAATGCGAAGAAGAAGAAGAATGCGAAGAAGAAGAAAATGCGAAGAAGAAGAGAATGCGAAGAAGAAGAAGCTTCGAAGAAGAGAGAAGAAGAAGCTTCGAAGAAGAAGAAAAAGAAGCTTCGAAGAAGGAGAAGAAGAAAAAGAAGCTTCGAAGAAGAAGAAGAAGAAACTTAGAAGAAGAAGAAAAAGCTTCGAAGAAGAAGAAGAAGAAGAAGTTCGAAGAAGAAGCTTCGAAGAAGAAGAAGAAGCTTCGAAGAAGAAGAAGCTTCGAAGAAGCTTCGAAGAGGAAGAAGAAGAAGAAGAAGAAGAAGAAGAAGAAGAGGAAGAGGAAGAGGAGGAGGAGGAGAAGGAGGAAAGGAGGAGGAGGAGAATAAGGAGGGAGAAGAAGGGAGAAGAAGGAGGGAGAAGAAGAAGGAAGAAGAAGGCGGAAGAAGAAGGAGGAAGAAGAAGTAGGAAGAAGAAGGAGGAGGAAGAGGAAGAGGAGGAGGAGGAGGAGGACGAGGAGGAGGAGGAGGAGGAAAAGGAGAAGGAGAAGGAGGAAGAGAAGGAGGAGGAGAAGGAGGGAGAAGAAGGAGGGAGGAGAAGGAGGGAGAAGAAGGAAGGAGAAGAAGGAGGAAGAAGAAGGAGGAAGAAGAAGAGGAAGAAGAAAAGAGGAAGTAAAAAATGAAAACGTTACTCATCTTACTCATGAATCCAGTACTTCTGTAGACTGAGTTTTATTGGTAACAAAAGCAACTCAGTCCAGATGAATGGACCAAAATATATTTCATCGTTGTTTCATTTGTAGTCTCCAGCAAAGATGTGGGAATGTGGTGTGTCGTATCGTCGACTGACTATTGTCACACTAGGTGTCAAGGTTGGCAGTAATAAGTACTAAAAACCTTTCTGGCTAGTAGATTGACGGATAATACTGAAGCCAATCGCTGCTTACCGGCAATATTTCTCTCTTATTCTACACCTGTCTCAATTCTTCAGTAGTAATGACAAGCTTTACCAGTTACATCAAAAGCGACCACTTACTGACAATACAAAAAGTGTTTACTAATACCCCTGCAGACTATTCGCTTGTTGCTTTAATCAAGTGTGTGTGTGTGTGGTGTGGTGTGTGTGTGTGTGTGTGTGTGTGTGTGTGTGTGTGTGTGTGTGTGTGTGTGTGTGTGTGTGTTTGTGTGTGTCTGTGTGTGTCTGTGTGTGGTGTATGTATGTATGTATGCGTGTGAGACAGACAGAGAGAGACGGAGAGAGAGAAAGCGAAAGAGAGAGAGAGAGAGAGAGAGAGAGAGAACAGATAGACAGACAGGCAGACAGACAGGCAGACATGCATTCACAGACATACACAGACAGAGACAGGGAGACACAGAGCGGGGAGAGAGACAGAGAGAGATACACAGTCAGAGACAGAGACAGGGGAGAGAGAGAGAGATAGATAGAGAGAGAGAGACAGAGAGAGACAGACAGACAGACAGGCAAACACAACAGACAGTCAGAGACAGACAGACAGACAATAGACAGACAAAGACAGAAAGAGACAGACAGACAGACAGACAGACAGAGAGAGAGAGAGAGAGAGAGAGAGACAAAGAGAGAGACACACACAGAGACAAAGACACAGACACTGACACGGAGAGAGTATTTGAGAATCATTTTTTGTTACTCAAGACACAGCTTTTCCCAGCTGAACCATTATTTTTGTTTAGATTGCCCTGTTAGGTCAGCGTGTTAGAATATCATGCTGTTCACTCTGGAATCGTGGACTCGACCCTCAGCAGGCGTCTTCGATTGTTTGTTTGATTTTCTGGCCTGTTTGTTTATTTGGATAGAGCGCCATGTCATTAATTAACGCAGCGGTCTTGCGTTACGCTCTCCAGCGTACTACAGATTATTCGGAACTGGGTGTTAGTGAAATCGTAAATGTAGCCCGTAAGTGTTAAGGTCCTCTGATTGTGGTCAAGCTTCACACGGTCGTTTAACATTGACTGGTACCATGTTGAATCTTACGCCAGGCTTGGAAGGAGAAGAGTGGCAGAATGGTTCTGACGTTTGCCTGCCAGCAGCTAAACTCGAGGTTCCAGGGTTAGTTTCCTGTTGAGGCGTCGACTTTTCTCCTCAATTTGACCGGAAAATCGAACTGAACGTCTAGTCCTTCGGAAGCAAGTGAAAACACGAGTCGAACATGTGTGCATTCTAGCCTGCGCATGCTAAAGATCCCACGCCTGTGGAAAATCGTAAAGAATAGTGTTTTCGCCCGGCTGCCCTGGTATAAAACAGTGGAGAGATAGGTTGATTTCCCAGGTCCCTCCCTTGAAGGCAAATTGGCCTTCTTGTCTTTCTAAAGTTTTGTTTAAAAAACTTGTGTGGCGCTGCACTGTGGCGACGCACTCTCTAAGGGAGGGCAGCCCGACTTTTACGTGGTAAATCTGCTATGATAAAGGAAATGAATGTGGATGCAGTTAACGTCAGTATAGGTGTTATGTTTATAGTTGGGTTCTGTAGGATGGGTGTAGCTTCATAACACCACTAATGAAATGCATCAACAAGACAACATAGCCACAGCAAAAACAAAAACAAAAACAAAAAATAATCATGTCCAGTTAATCTCTGTTATGTTCATATCTTACTGTTGCAGATTTAAGGCATAAACTGTGAATACTTTCAAGTGTTGATTTTAATTGCTGCTCATACGTAAACACCAGTAACTTCATTCATTGTTTTATTATTACATCGAAGGACTCGATAAGACCTCTATACTTACCACACATATTCATGCATGAACCAGAAGGCAAGACATGTGATCCATAGTTACCCATCTATGATTTTGCTGAAAAAAAGTTCTTGATGCACATTTTGTCTAAACTCCGTGGGTTGACGAATCAGTATCTACTTTCAGTAATTGTTCAACATGAGAACAGCAACAACAAATTACAACAACAGTCGTATTAGGTCGTTCTTTCACAATTGAGGAATAGCAACAAGTGTAACAGCTGACACAAAGGGAGACGAATGCATGGAGATATGGAGCCTTGCCTCCCTGGCTATCTTTCTTTGTTCAGAAAATAACGCTGCACAGAACAACGCTTGATTCTCAAGGGCTTTGCTAGAACCTAAACGCCCCATGAAAACCTATAACAGATCTGAAATTGGTGTGTTACGTGTCAAGATGTTGGGTTCTGTAGGAAGGCATGAAACAGATCAGCGAACTTGTCCACCCCTTGATGATAAAATCAAGCGCAATATTCATGTGATAAAGAACAAATCAGATTTGGCCATGCATCTCGTCAAGATGGAAGCGAATGTTCTGTTTTAAGTGGATGCGAATGTTTTGTTTAAAGACAAATTAGCAAGGGTACGGTTTGGCACATAGACGTCCTGGCTTGTTGAACGTCTTGTGTTTTCTGACGTAATGCTTCGGTTAACATTAACGTGGCGTTTTATTAGAGATGGACAATGTCCATTTTTCCGCGCAGATATTTTTCCTCTATCTGTGCAATAGTCTTTTTGTCTGTATATGTGGGTTGTTCTGTCCATTTCTTTTCCTCTCAGCTGACATGGAATATGTTTGTGCTTGACAAGACAATGGACACATATTGATCAACTGACAAATGAGCTTGCTCACTCATTTGCTTGCTTACTCGTTCATTCGCTCCGTCGCCAACCAGCTAACCAACATACTAAGTAACTAGATAACTAACGAACAGACTAATTGAGCGACTAAGTAAGCGTGTAAGTGTATATATATAATATATTATATATATATATATATATATACATATATATATACATATATAAATATATATGTATATGTATATATATATATATATATATATATTATATATATATATATATATATGTGTGTGTGTGTGTGTGTGTGTGTGTGTGTGTGTTCGTTCGTTCTTTGATTTAACGTCTTTTCACTATAAGTGCTAATAGACGGATGTGTGTGTGTGTGTGTGTGTGTGTGTGTGTGTGTGTGTGTGTGTGTGTGTGTGTGTGTGTGTGTGTGTGTGTGTGTGTGTGTGGTGTGTGTGTGCGTTTGTGTGTGTCTGTCTGTGTTTAGTTTTCATGACTTTCATACATTTCAATGGCATCCTCATTCTAATCCTCATCCTCACTCTCTTCCTTTTTCTCCTCCACTTCCTTTTCCATTTCTGATCATCAAAGTTGTTTTGAATAGTAACCGTGGTAATGGTAGCAGTGGTAACAGTAATAGTAGTTTTAGTGGTAACGGCGGTATGATTATGATTATGATTATGTATTTGTAAAAGCAGTGGCAGCAATAGTAATGGCTTCATAGGAAGTAGTAGTATTAGTAGTAGTAGTAGTAGTTGTAGTAGTAGTAGTAGTAGTTGTAGCAGCAGCAGTAGTAGTAACAGCAGCAGTAGTAGTAATAGTAGCAGTAGCAGCAGCAGGAACAAGAGCTGCAGTAGTAATAGTAGTTATGGTGGTGGTATTGGTAGAAGTAGCAGGAGTGGTAGTCGTAGTAAATAATTAATTGGTAGTGGTGGTGATGGTATGGGATTTATCAATACTTTTGGTATCACGGTTAATTGTTTTGTATAAATATCACCTTGATAAATTTTCATAAACATCATATCAGTAAGATTGCATAGTGCACTCCTAATGCCTATAGAGAATGGTGTGGACAGTAGGAATGGATGATGTGGGAAATGAGTGTATTTTACGACCAGAAACATGCGGGATCATCGGTAGCTACGAACAGAAATCGTGTTCATTTACCTCACTGCTGCTTCCAACTTTTTCTCTATTCATCAAAGGGCAGTGGTCTTCTTTGATGAAGCATCATTGAATAGGGTATAGTAGATTCGTGTAGGTGCAGCGTTTCTCTGGAATCTGCATCCCATTCAGAAGCTCGCTGCTGGAATTCTTAACGAGCAGTGCACGCTCAGTCACGCACCAAAACCAGGTCTCTGATCGGTGGAGTGCTGTCATGCTGTGCGGCTGTACTCCAGACATTCGATGTCTCCTACACATCTCTTACCAACCATGTACAGAATGATCTTGCTTGATGCAGTGTTGTCATTTTGTTCGACTATTAGATAGCGTGGTAATATTATGATGATACGTTTATATACACATATTCCTGCTTAAAGGTATACTTATCTAGCATTCCACCAAAGGAAACAAAAGGACATTAAAGGAAAAGGGGCATAAATAAGAACATGTTTATATATCCTAGGGCAGTGACACAAAAACATTTGTACTTTTTTACGTCCAGCACTCGCCATGGATGGTCTACACTAACACAAGTACGTTACAAACACCACATATAGAATATACATTGACAAATACATGTTAAAGAGATCAAAGTAGTACATGGAGAGAAAGAGAGAGAGAGAGAAAGAGAGAGAGAGAGAAAGAGAGAGACAGAGAGAGAGAGGCAGAAAGATAGACAGACAAACAAAGAAGAGTGAGACAGAGAGAGATAAGAGAAAGAGAGAGACGGGAGAGAGAGAACAGACAGACAGACAGACAGACAGAGGCAGAGACAGAAAGACAAAGAGACAGAGAGACAGAGCGACAGAGAGACAGAGAGAGGGGGAGGGACAGATATTGTAGAAATGGCTGATAACTTTTCTGTATTCATAAAGTAGGGAAGGCTAATTCTTTTCTGTTTCAATAAATTAGGTAAGGCTGCTTTTCCGTATCCTTAAAGTATATGCATATTCATATGTATATTCATATTTATGCTCATATTCGTATTTACATTCATTCTTTTATTTTCACAATGAATTTGCTCGTTGACAGCAGGTCGTCCTTTTTGACGAAGACTTTAGAAAAGCAAGAAGGCTGATTAGCTTTCAAGGTAAGGGACCTGGGGAATGAATTTATCTCACTACTGTTTTATATCGGGGCAGCTGGGCGAATTCCTGATCTTTATATGATTTTCAACTACCTTGGGATCTTAAGCGTGTGCAGGCCAGACGGCATATGGATCATCTCGTTTTCAGTCCCCTTCCGAAGGACTAGGCGTAAGGCTACATGATTAATTTTCTGCATGCATGAACAAGGACAGGATAAGTAATCTTACATATTCATAAAGTATGACGGATTTATTATTAATTTTCTGTATCCATAAAGGTGAACGGGGTGATTGATTGTGTATATCCATGAAGTAGGAAAGAATGATTTTCTGTAGTTAAAGAAATAGAGCTGGATGGCTCTTATTTTGCACCCTAAGGTAAGACAGGTTCGAGTTTTGTTTTGTTTTGTGTTTTGGTTTTATTTTGTTTTGTTTTGTTTTGTTTTGTTTTTGTGTTTTGTTTTGTTTTGTTTGTTTTGTTTTGTTTTTGCATCCATGATAAAATGCGGAGAGGTTACTTTTGTACAAGCTTAAAAAGTAAGGCAGAATGATCAATTCTCTTTGTCCACAAAGTACGGTAGAGTGATTGCTTCTTGACAGTCATAACGTGGACCAGACCCATTCACTTTCTGTATCCATAAAATAGGGCTTGGGGATTAGTTCTATAATATCCAAAATTAGTGCTACAAAAATAATTTTCTGCATTTATAACTCTTCTTCTTCTCTTCTCTTTGCTTCTCTTCTCTTCTCTTCTCTTCTCTTTTCTTCTCTTCTCTTCTCTTCTCTTTTGTAGGCGACATCATTCTTGACGGTAGCCGATGATGCATGCCCCACCAGCCATACCCTGGACAACGGTCGCGGCTGATCGGCTAAACGACATGGGCGACAAGAAGTCCTGGGAGCAGGGGACGGGTGACGGCAAGGAGGCATCTGTGAAGTAGTTGCAGCAATGGCTTTTGCTATCGAGATGGCAGGCAGATGATTTCTACAATAAAACAATGGTTGGGATCACCGAGCAGCTTGCACACCGCCCTTCAAGGAGGCAATGGCAGACCATTGAAAGTATTCTCCTGCCGAAAACTGATGACATGCGTTTTATAACTAAGACAGAATAATTAATTTCCCATGTATAGAAAGTGTGGCGGATTGATAAATTTTAATAATCTGTGTCCATAAATGGGATGTGAAACTTTATGTTCTGTATCCATAAAGTAGGGCAACATTGTTAATTTTCTGTTTCCATAAAG
>CM060307.1:40354779-40362279 GCA_030674185.1 Monoplex corrugatus | reverse complement strand
TTTCAAAGAAGTATTATTACTCGAACAGTGCAATGTTTGCCTTTTTCTTGATTTCGTCACCTGAAAGTAGTAGTTGAAGTAGTAGTAATAGCAGCAGCAGCAGCAGAAGTAGTAGTCATCATTGTCGTCGTCATCATCTTAGTAGTAGTGGTAGACGAAGTAGTAGTAACAGTAGTGGTAGTAGTAATAGTAGTAGTAGTAGCAACAGCAGCAGCAGCAGCAGCAGCAGTAGTAGTAATAGTAGTAGTACATATCAAATAATTGTACTGATCTGCGAATAGCTAATATTCTTTGTCATAAATTAAATTATCTGCATGATTAAAACAATATATTAACGTAGGTAGACATTTACGAGAAATTGTATATGAAATCTTGGAGAAGAAAATGAATGTATTCATGAGATTCAGGCATTATGAATAGAAGCCATGTTATTTACCAAACTAGTTTTCTACATTTCTCTTTCTTCATCCAGAGAAACTGGTACTTGTTTGATGCGGAGCAGTTGAATGGAAGATGATGCCTTTGTCAGTTCAGCTCTTCTGTTGAAATATGCATCCAACTGAGATGTTCCCTTACGAACCACCAACGCGCGCCAGAGTTGGTTTGTAATGCTAGATTGCTGCAACTTTGTGTGGATGCATCCAGAAAATCATTTCTTTCCCTAGCGTTTTTTTCAGACATGCTTAGGTATGTTGCTTGATGCTTTTTCTTGTAATGTCGACATTTTTGTTGAATGTAACACTGTGTGGTAAATTGGCATAACCACATTATATGCAGATGTGCAGCGACGTAGCCAAGAATGATTCTAATCTGCAGAATACCAACACAGAACACCTCCCAAAGAAAGCAACAATGATGCGGACAACACTGATAATCTCTCCAGCAATGAAACTATAGCTTCACAATAAATAAAAGAACATGAAGCAGGAGAAGGAGAAGCAGAAAGATAAGGGGGAGGAAGAGGAGGAGGAGGAGGAGGAGAAGAAGAAGAAGAAGAACAACAACAACAACAAAAAACAGCAACAACAACAACAACAACAAAATAAAGAACAAAAACAAGAACAAGAAGGACAAAAAGGACAAGAAGAACAAGAATATAGAGAACAAGAATAAGATGAACAAACAAAAAAAACAACAACGACAAAACAACTAAACAAAAAACAAAAAGTTCAAAAGAAAACCAAACCAAACCAAACCAAAATCCTGAATACACAACACATACACAGGTTAAAAAAAAGTGTTTGCTGCATATCTTGATAAAACAGGAGGGGGGGGGGGAGGGGGACTAAATGCATTGTCATTTCCGTGACCATAAAACGTTACTAGGATATTTCGTTATTTCTAGTACTTTCCTTCGTTTTGTTCTGTTGTGATCACAAAACTGTATGAAATCAACAGCAATATAACATATGCTTTACCATAATATATTTAGTGTATATCTATCTTTCTGAAGATGTGCAATGGCATTGTGGACATATGTACATGTGTATAATATTCACGGATGTTCTTGAACATGTACGTACTATTGTTTTTGTGCAAAGATAAGTCTATCCTCAGAAGTGTGATGAAACGGAGATAATGAAAACTATATAATGCTTGGGCAAGGTCATGAAGGTGGGGCTTTTTGAGTACTATTTTACCTGCTCCATTCTGTAAATGTGAGAGTGAGTGAGTATGTGTGTGTGTGTGTGAGTGTGTGTGTGTGTGTGTGTGTGTGTGTGTGTGTGTGCGTGTGTGTGTGTGCGTGTGTGTGTGTGTTAGTCACCCTCTGTGTGTGTGTGTATGTGTGTGTGTGTGTGTGTGTGTTAATAACCCCTGTATGTGTGTGTGTGTCTGTGTGTGTGTGTTAGTCACACCTGTGCGTTGGTGAGTGAGTGAGTGAGTGAGTGAGTGTGTGTGTGTGATATCACAAACAAAGGGAAAGGCCTGGGGCGTGTGTTTCTGATGTATAACAAACAAGAAGAAAAGGCCAAGGAATGGGTATCTGATAGATTAGACATGAAAAGAAATGGCCGGTATATTCATTGAATTTGATATCTCTCACGATACAAGTGGCGTTAGCCATTTGGTGTAATCCTCATTATCTGACTTTTTAAAACGAAATGAACAAAAAGAGAGAGAGAGAAACAGAGAAGAAGAATGCGAAGAATGCGAACAATGCGAAGAATGCGAAGAAGAATGCGAACAATGCGAAGAAGAAGAAGAAGAATGCGAAGAAGAAGAAGAAGAATGCGAAGAAGAAGAAGAATGCGAAGAAGAAGAAGAAGAATGCGAAGAAGAAGAAGAAGAAGAATGCGAAGAATGCGAAGAATGCGAAGAAGAAGAAGAAGAAGAAGAAGAAGAAGAAGAAGAAGAAGAAGAAGAAGAAGAAGAAGAAGAAGAAGAAGAACAACAATACGAAGAAGAATGCGAAGAAGAAGAATGCGAAGAAGAATGCGAAGAAAAAGAATGCGAAGAAGAAGAAGAAGAATGCGAAGAAGAAGAAGAATGCGAAGAAGAAGAAGAATGCGAAGAATGCGAAGAAGAATGCGAAGAATGCGAAGAAGAATACGAAGAATGCGAAGAAGAATGCGAAGAAGAAGAAGAATGCGAAGAAGAAGAATGCGAAGAAGAAGAATGCGAAGAAGAATGCGAAGAAGCATGCGAAGAAGAAGAAGAAGAAGAAGAAGAAGAATGTGAAGAAGAAGAAGAATGCGAAGAAGAAGAAGAAGAAGAATAACAAGAAGAACAAGAAGAACAAGAAGAAGAAGAAGAAGAACAAGAAGAAGAACAAGAAGAAGAAGAAGAAGAAGAAGAGGAAGAAGAAGAAGAATGCGAAGAATGCGAAGAATGCGAAGAATGCGAAGAAGAAGAATGCGAAGAAGAAGAAGAAGAAAAAGAAGAAGAAAAAGAAGAAGAAGAAGAAGAAGAAGAAAAAGAAGAAGATGAAGAAGAATAAGAAGAAGAAGAAGAAGAAGAATGCGAAGAAGAAGAAAAATGCGAAGAAGAAGAAGAATGCGAAGAATGCGAAGAAGAAGAATGCGAAGAATGCGAAGAAGAAGAATGCGAAGAATGTGAAGAAGAAGAATGCGAAGAAGAAAAATGCGAAGAAGAAGAATGCGAAGAATGCGAAGAAGAAGAATGCGAAGAATGCGAAGAATGCGAAGAAGAAGAATGCGAAGAATGCGAAGAAGAAGAAGAATACGAAGAAGAAGAAGAAGAATGCGAAGAAGAAGAAGAAGAAGAAGAAGAAGAAGAAGAAGAAGAAGAAGAAGAAGAAGAAGAAGAAGAAGAAGAAGAAGAAGAAGAATGCGAAGAAGAATAAGAATGCATTCTTTGCACTCTTCGTGACAGGCTTGACAGGACACCCTGTCAACCATGCCCACCTGACCCTTCCTTCTCTGGCACACCTCTCACTACTTTTACCCTAGTCTCACAAGAAGAAATTTTCAACACAATCAGATCCATGTCGTTCAAAACCTGCGAACTGGATCCTCTTCCAGGTTCTCTCTACTCCGACTGTCTCCCTACTCTCCTTCCCATTCATCACTGACATCATCAACACTTCTTTTCAAACTGGAACTGTCCCAGATTCTTTCAAGTCTGCTATTGTTCACCCTCTCCTCAAGAAACACAATTTAGACCCAAATGAACTGAAAAATTACAGGCCTATCTCTAATCTCTCTTTCTTGTCAAAACTCCTTGAAAAGGTCGTCCTCAACCAGCTGAACTCTCACCTGTCTGCCAACAATCTCCTCAATCCTTTCCACTCAGCCTTCTGCCAGTGCCATAGCACTGAAACTGCCCTACTACACATTCTCAACAATCTCCTCCTTGCAACTGATACTGGCAAAGTCTCTCTCCTCACACTCCTTGATCTGTCTGCAGCCTTCGATACCATTGACCATTGTATTCTCCTTTCTAGACTTCATCATACTTTTGGCATCTCTGACATTGCTCTCTCCTTTTTTACTTCGTATTTATCAAACAGAAAACAAACTGTTCTCATCAATGGCACTTACTCTCAACCTGCATACCTGACCTGTGGTGTTCCACAAGGATCTGTCCTTGGCCCTGTTCTTTTCACTCTTTATACCTCCCCCCTGTCCACCATCATCAACTCCCACTCTATAAAACACCACTTCTATGCTGATGACACCCAACTTCAAGACAGTGACTCACCTGATAATATACAGCGCCTGTTGACTCGCACCACTGAGTGTTACTCGGACATTAAGAACTGGATGACACACAATAGACTTCAGCTTAATGACGACAAGACAGAAGCTATCCTCATTGGCACCCGTCAGAAACTTTCCCAGCTGCCTCCTCTTTCTCTCCCATTATGTAACACATCAGTCCCAATTTCTGATTCAGCTAAAAACCTTGGTGTCTGCATTGACTCTACCCTGTCCATGAACAACTTTGTTTCTCAAACTGCCAGATCTTGCTACTATCATCTCCATCGTATAAGCCTGATCAGGAAGTATCTCTCTGTGGAAACAACTGCAAAACTCGTTCTCTCCTTCATAATGTCTCGCATTGACTATTGCAATTCACTCCTGTCTGGTCTTCCTGCCTCCACCATTCATATCCTACAGCGCATTCAAAACAATGCTGTACGCCTTGTACTCAAAAAGAAAAAAGCTGACCACATATCTCCTCTCCTGGCACAACTTCACTGGCTCCCTGTATCAAAGCGCATACAGTACAAACTAGACACCATGTGCTACAAAAGCCTCAATAACGCAGCCCCCGATTACCTGTCAAGCCTACTTGAGATCTATGTTCCCTCACGTACCCTCCGCTCTGCCTCCGATCCTCTGACTTTTCGCTTTCCACGCACTAAGCTCAATACCTATGGTCCACGAGCCTTCTCTGTTTCTGGTCCACTCTCCTGGAAAAAACTTCCTCTCTCAGTCCGTCAGCAACCTACTTTTGCCTCCTTCAAGTCCGCTCTCAAAACTCACCTTTTCTCCTCTGCATAAAATCCTAACCTCACTCAACCCCCCTCTGCAGCCTGTCTCCGCTCGGAGGGGAATCACTTTGTTTTAATATATAATTGTATATGATGTGCTCTCTGTGGTTTTCCATTGGTTTTATTCTTGCTCTTATTGCTTTATTCTTTCTCCCCATTTGTGGCCATGCGTGTGTGTGTGTGTGTGTGTGTGTGTGTGTGTGTGTGTGTGTGTGTGTGTGTGTGTGTGTGTGTGCGTGTGTGTGCGTGCGTGCGTGTGTGCGTGTGTGTCTTTTCGGCGCTTGGATTTGATTTTGTCGAGATTTTGCGCTATATAAATATTGTAATTATTATGTATGCATGTGCGTACGTATGTATGTATGTATGTATATGTGTATGCATGTATACGCTTAGATTTATGTATGTATGTATGTATGCATGTATACGCTCAGCTTAGATTTATGTATGTAAGTATGTAAGCATGTATGTATGCATGTATACGCTCATATGTATGTAGCTATGTATGCATGTATACGTTCAGCGCTTAGATTTGATTTTATCAAGATTTTGCGCTATATAAATAAAATATATTATTATTATTATTAAGAAAAAGAAGAATGCGAAGAAGAAGAATGCGAAGAAGAAGAATGCGAAGAAGAAGAATGCGAAGAAGAAGAATGCGAAGAAGAAGAAGAAGAATGCGAAGAATGCGAAGAAGAAGAAGAAGAATGCGAAGAAGAAGAAGAAGAATGCGAAGAAGAAGAAGAATGCGAAGAAGAAGAAGAAGTATGCGAAGAAGAAGAATGCGAAGAAGAAGAAGAAGAATGCGAAGAAGAAGAAGAAGAATGCGAAGAAGAAGAATGCGAAGAATGCGACGAAGAAGAAGAATGCGAAGAAGAAGAATGCGAAGAAGAATGCGAAGAAGAATGCGAAGAAGAAGAATGCGAAGAATGCGAAGAAGAAGAATGCGAAGAATGCGAAGAAGAAGAATGCGAAGAAGAAGAATGCGAAGAAGAAGAAAATGCGAAGAAGAAGAATGCGAAGAATGCGAAGAATGCGAAGAAGAAAAAGAAGAAGAAGAAGAAGAAGAAGAAAGAAGAAGAAGAAGAAGAAGAAGAGAAGAAGAAGAAGAAGAAGAAGAAGAAGAAGAAGAAGAAGAAGAAGAAGGAAGAAGAAGAAGATGAGAAGAATGCGAAGAGAAGAAGAGAAGAAGAGAAGAAGAGAAGAAGAAGAAGAATGCGAAGAAGCGAAGAAGAAGAATGGAAGAAGAAGAAGGAAGAAGAATCGAAGAAGAAGAAGAAATGAAGAATGCGAAGAAGAAGAATGAAAGAAAGAAGAAGAATGAAGAAGGAAGAAGAAGGAAGAGGAAGAAAAGAATGCGAAGAAGAAGAATGGAAGAGAAGAAGGAAAGAAGAAGAAGAAGAGAATGGAAGAAGAAAGAAGAAGAAGAGAAGAAGAATGAAAGAAGGAAGAAGAAGAAGAAGAAGAAGAAGAAAAGAAGAAGGAAAGAAGAAAGAAGAAGAAATGGAAGAAGAAGAGAAGGAAGAAGAAGAGAAGAAGGAAGAAGAAGAAGATGCAGAAGAAGAAGAAGAAGAAGAATGCGAAGAAGAAGAAGGAATGAAGAAGAGAGGAAGAAGAAGGAAGAAGAAGAAGAAGAAGAGAAGAAGAATGCGAAGAAGAAGAAGAAGAGAAGAAGAAAGAAGAAGAAGAAGAAGAAGAAGAAGAAGAAGAAGAAGAAGGAAGAAGAAGAAGAGAAGAAGAAGGAAGAAGAAGAGAAGAAGAAGAGAAGAAGAAGAAGAAGAAGGAAGAAGAAGAAGAAGAAGAAGAAGAAGAGAGAAGAAGAGAAGAAGAAGAAGAAGAAGAAGAAGAAAGAAGAAGAAGAAGAAGAAAGAAGAAGAAGAAGAAGAAGAAGAAGGAAGAAGAAGAAGAAGAAGAAGAAGAAGAAGAAAGAAGAAAGAAGAAGAAGAAGAAGAAGAGAAGAAGAAGAAGAAGAAGAAGAAGAAGAAGAAGAAGAAGAAGAAGAAGAAGAAAAGGGAAGAAGAAGAGAGAAGAAGAAGAGAAGAAGAGAAGGAGAAGAAGAAGAAGAAAAGAGAAGAAGAGAAGGAAGAAGAAGAAGAGAAGAAGGAAGAAGAAGGAAGAAGAAGAAGCAGAAGAAGAAGAAGAAGAAGAAGAAGAAGAAGAAGGAAGAAGGAAGAAGAAGAAGAAGAAGAAGAAGAAGAAGAAGAAGAAGAAGAGAAGAAGAAGAAGAAGAAAGAAGAGAAGAAGAAAGGAAGAAGAAGAGAAGAAAGGAAGAAGAAGAAGAAGAAGAAGAAGAAGAAGAAGGAAGAAGAAGAAGAAGAAGAAGAGAAGAAGAAGAAGAAGAAGAAGAAGGAAGAAGAAGAAGAAAGAAGAGAATGAAGAAGAAGAAGGAAGAAGAGAAGAAGGAAGAAGAAGAAGCGAAGAAGAAGAAGAAGAAGAAGAAGGAAGAAGAAGAAGAAAGAAGAAGAATGCGAAGAAGAAGAAGGAAGAAGAAGAAGGAGAAGAAGAAGAAGAAGAAAAGAAGAAGAAGAAGGAAGAAGAAGAAG
>CM060307.1:40342279-40347279 GCA_030674185.1 Monoplex corrugatus | reverse complement strand
GTATAAAGGTAGGCTTGGGCGCTCCTTTTTTGAGGAGTGTTCTGAGCTTGCTATTTTTGTACTTTGTGTCTGCTTCTATGCTAGCTGAATGGGTAGCGTAAGCTGTGTTAGATTTGAGAAGTTCTATACAACATGGGAGATAATTCTCAAGAGTTGTGTCCTTTGATTATATTATAAAAATTCTCCCTGCTTCCCTCTTATTTCTTTGGTATTACCTATATGCCTTGGAAGCAACCATGTATATGTTCTGTCTTGTCTATGTGTGTTGTTTGGTCAGTTCAAAAATAAAAGACTATGTCAATCTTGAACATAAGACCAATATATTGTATGTATTTCTCTCCTCTCTCATAGTTGTGTGTAGGGTAGTTGCAGAGTATAAAGGTAGGCTTGGGCGCTCCTTTTTTTGAGGAGTGTTCTGAGCTTGCTGGTTTTGTACTTTGTGTCTGCTTCTATGCTAGCTGAATGGGTAGCGTAAGCTGTGTTAGATTTGAGAAGTTCTATACAACATGGGAGATAATTCTCAAGAGTTGTGTCCTTTGATTATATTATAAAAATTCTCCCTGCTTCCCTCTTATTTCTTTGGTATTACCTATATGCCTTGGAAGCAACCATGTATATGTTCTGTCTTGTCTATGTGTGTGTGTTTGGTCAGTTCAAACATAAAAGACTATGTCAATCTTGAACATAAGACCAATATATTGTATGTATTTCTCTCCTCTCTCATAGTTGTGTGTAGGGTAGTTGCAGAGTATAAAGGTAGGCTTGGGCGCTCCTTTTTTGAGGAGTGTTCTGAGCTTGCTGTTTTTGTACTTTGTGTCTGCTTCTATGCTAGCTGAATGGGTAGCGTAAGCTGTGTTAGATTTGAGAAGTTCTATACAACATGGGAGATAATTCTCAAGAGTTGTGTCCTTTGATTATATTGCTAGCATGGTTGACAATGCAGGATTCTGATGGACAGGGTTTGGGAGTCAAAAGGTTATCAAGCATAATTTCATTATGGTTGTGACTAATTGGTACACGCAACTTTTTTTTATGATCACCACACTTAAAGAGACTTCCTTTGTGTTCACTTTTTTGCCCCATTTTGCACACCACCCCAACGGCCACAGAAGGTGGCACAGTTTTTGCAATGCCATGATGATGATTGCAATGAGGATGACATCTCCCTATTGACCAGCTTCCTGCAGGAAGCTGGTGAATAGGGTGAAGGAGGAGTCAAAGAGTTAAGTTTTTGCAGTTTGTGGATAGGATGCAGGAGTCAAAAGGTTGGTTGGTTGGTTGGCTGATTTCATTTGTAGTAGTTGTTGGTGGTGGTACTTTTAATTGTTTTGTTTTTGGTCAGTAAGGGCGGTTTGTTTGTTTGTTTTTGGTTTAGTTACTACTGAATATATGACTTTGCTTATTTTTTTAAGCCTTTAAAGGTTTCGTAAGTATTCACCATCGTAACTTTACAATTAAATACTATTCAATTAGAACAGATTAGTGAAAGCAAATTTGATGAAGATCTTAAAAAAAAAAAAGAAAAAAAAGAAGACGAAGCAAAATAATCCTCTTGTTGACAAATCTAGGTTACCCATCTTTTTCTGTTTTTTCCCAGACTGAAAGATAGTTTGACACATACACAATACTATTACTTGCTTGTGTGAAAAATAACCCCCTAGAGAAAATGAAACTTGGTGTAGGAAGCAGGACCAGAGATAGAGAATGGATGGTTGAAGAAGGTAGACGAAAAGATAATGGTGGTAGTGGTGGTAATAATAGCTCTGATGAGAGACCAGAGAGAGGAGAAAGTTTCGATTTTTCGCATTATCCCACACAATTATATGTCGTAAATGATAGCAGGATATTTTTGTTTCTTTCGTTGAGTGTTTTCTTCTGCATTTCTTGTGTGTATGTGTGTGTGTGTGTGTGTGTGTGTGTGTGTGTGTGTGTGTGTGTGTGTGTGTGTGTGTGTGTGTGTGTGTATGTGTGTGTGTGTGTATGTGTGTGTGTGTGTGTTGTGTGTGTGTGTTTGTGTGTGTTTGTGTGTGTGTGTGCATGTGTGTGCGTGTGTGTGCGTGTGTGTGCATATGTGTGTTTGTGTGTGCATGTCCATGTGCATGTATGTATGTGTGTGTGCATGTGTGTATGTTTGTGTGTATGTATGTATGGATGGATGTATGTATGTATGTATGTATGTATGTATGAATGTGTGTATGTATATATGTATGGATGTATTTATGTGTGTATATGTATGTATGTGTGTGTGTGTGTGTGTGAGTGTTGTGTGTGTGTGTGTGTGTGTGTGTGTGTGTGTGTGTGTGTGTGTGTGTGTGTGTGTGTGTGTGTGTGTGTGTGTGTTGTGAGTGAGTTTGCCTGCATGTATGTTAATGTGTGTGTATGTGTTTCTTAGTATTCACGGGTCTATTCTCTCTTTTTTTTCACCAATCTAAGGTAGCTGCTATCCTGTGTAAGCCTCTTTATCGTCCGCGCCATTCGTGCTCAAATACTTCATTATATAAGATGACAAGAACATTCAGCCCCTTGTTATTGATTTTATTGCATTGTGGATTTTGGTTTTCGAGGTTGTTTTTTTTATTTGCAGAAAAAAAGCGGTTACTTCTTATTTTTTTTATTATGATGCCATTTTGTTGTTCTTTTTGGTGTTTTGCGTTTGTGTTTAGGTCTGACCTGAAATCTGAGATGATTAGGACGTGGTTATTAAAGTCTGCTGGGTTTTGCAAACATTTTGCAATGCAGCCAAGAATTACAGATACTCCGGGAGTAGGGAAAAGAGTAGATAAAACTGATCGAGAGAGAGAGAGAGAGAGAGAGAGAGAGAGATAAAGAGAGAGAGATGGAGAGAGACAGAGAGATGGAGAGAGAGAGAGAAAGAGAAAGAGAGAGAGCAAGAGCGAACGAGACAGAAAGGGAGAGAGAGAGAAAGAGAGAGAGAGATGGGGGGGGGGGGGGCGTAGGAACAGGATCATGATAAGAAGAACTATAATACAAGAGGCAAAAGAAGAGAGCAGTTTACCATCCCTGGATTACACCAAGTCAGAGCTGCAGTAGTCTGAGTTTAAGCGGTAACCCAAGCGACTCTGTCCAAATGAAAGGACTCGAAATATATTTCATCATTGTTTTATTTGCAGTCTTCGAAAGCTATCTTGGTTTAACAAGAGTCTTGCCCTTAACCTGTTGTTGCCTTTAACTGGATACAAATGTGGGCAATGATCGACACCCTTCCCTCCCCCAAAATAAACAAAAAAGTCACACAATTAACACGAAACAAAAGAGTACAGAACAGAACAGAACAGAGCAAAACAAAAGAAAATGAAAACAAAACAAAACAGAAAAACAAACAAAAAACCAAAAGCAAAGCAAAGCAAAGCAAAAACAAACAAAACAAAACAAAAAGCAAAACAAAGCAAAGCAAAGCAGCGGCATTTTTTTAAACTGAGACTTCAGAAAGGCAAGAAGGCACATTGGTCTTCACGAGGGAGGGGACCTGGGAATTCAACCTATCTATCAAATGTTTTATGCTAGGGCAGCAGGGCGAAAAAACCCTGCTCTTCACGATTTTCAACTGCCATGGGATATTTAGCGTGCGCAGGACAGAAAGTACACGTCACGGGTCCGACCAGTTCTTTCGAATGACTTGCCGTTCAGTTCGATTTTCCGGTCAAACTGAGGTGAAAACTCGAGTTCTCAACGGGAAACGAACCGTGGAATCTCGAGTTTAGTTACTGGCAAGCGAACGTCCGAACCATTCTAACACAATGACCAACTATTGATATGCTAAAATGTCAAGATCTGAAATGGATATTGCTTCAAGTCACGCGCATAGGGATGCCACGTAGGAGTTCAAGAGTCAGGACATTTTTCAAGAAGGTTTCTTTGCAGTCGTGTATTTCCGTAAACACTTCACCAACTCCGCTGTCTGTCATTTAGTAGACTCGTGGAATCTACGCAGAATCCATGCTTGAGAAAAAAATGAAATCTGTTGTCTGCATGAGGTTCGAATACACGACCTACGTGTTCTCAGCATGGCGCTGTACAAGAGAAGTGGCAGAATGGTTCAGACGTTCGCCTGCCAATAACTAAACTCGAGGTTCCAGGGTTCGTTCCCCGTTGAGGCCTCGACTTTTCTTCTCAGCTTGACGAGAAAATTGAACAATTGTCTAGTCCTTCAAAAATGGAAGAAATACGATTGGATACGTGTACTTTCTGGCAGGCGCACTCTAAATATCCCACAGCAATTGAAGATGGTGAAGAGCAGAGCATTCATCCGGCTGCCCTGGTAAAAACATTGAATAGGTGGATTATATCAACATTTTCATTCCACGTTATTGATTCTGCATTTGTATAATGTCATGCCATATGGTAAAAAGATAAATGATTGTGCTGGCAAAACCCATTGGGAAACAAACAGCACAAAAGTGATACAGTAACATGATAATACAATTGTATAATACAATTTATACATTTCATTTCTAGAATTCATCTTACTCCTGCCCTGACCGTAAAAAAAAGAAGTTAAGAAGTAAAGAAAGAAAGAAAGAAAGAGAGAGAGAGAGAGAGAGAGAGAGAGAAATAATTCGTCTTACTGCTGCCCTGACCGTAAAAAAGTAAGTAAGTAAGAAAGAAAGAAAGACAGAAAAAAAAAGAAAACGAAAAAGGGAAAACGGGGTTTGAAACAAACATTACCAATTATATACAGGATAACAAGTTACTGACGAGGATACCGCTTTAAGTTACATGAATACGACACAGAATCACTCTTTCCTTTTCGAAACAAATGTGCGTGTGTGTGTGTGTGTGTGTGTGCGTGCGTGTGTGTGTGTGTGTGTGTGTGTGTGTGTGTGTGTGTGTGTGTGTGTGTGTGTGTGTGTGGTGTGTGTATGTGTGTGTGTGTGTGTATGTGTGTGTTCGTTCGTTCGTTCTTTGATTTAACGTCTTTTCACTATAAGTGATATTAGACGGTGTGTGTGTGTCTGTGTGTGTGTGTGTGTGTGTGTGTG
>CM060307.1:40332279-40334779 GCA_030674185.1 Monoplex corrugatus | reverse complement strand
GATAGGCGTTTTGTCTTGCAGAACTTGCTGTGTTTTCTGACGTTCATTATTTCCGTAAAAAAAAATTTGACATCCTGTTTGAAATTATTTTTTTCTTCCTGTCTGCCTACTTTTTTTTTTATATCTATGCGTTTCCCAAAGTTTTTTTTTTATTCTGTTTATCGAAAAGACTAACTTAGACACACAAATCCGCATAGATTCTATTCTTAAAAGAAAAGAGAAGATAGAGACATATATTATCATAAATCAGAAGAATATTAAAATAGAATTGACATGTGTAGTTGACAAAAAAGACAGCTGCAATTTTTTTTAGCGAAGCTGGCTTTTGTTAAGTGTGCGCAAAAGACAACAAAACAACAACAGAACACACACACACACACACACACACACACACACACACACACACACACCACACACACACCACACACACAGAGACACACACACACACACACCCCACACACACACACACACACACACACACACACACACACACACACACACACAAAACACACCAACACATACACGCACATGATTATAATGATTAAAACAATGCAGTGAATCGAGCCTGAATAAAATCACACACGCACACAAATGCACATGCACGCAGGCACACGCGCGCACACACACATTCACACACACATACGTACACAAACACACGCACACACACACACACACACACACGCGCGCGCGTGCGCTCACACGCACACACACACAAAGACACACACACACACACAAAGACACACACACGTACGCACTCACGCACGTACAGACTCACACACACACAACACACACACACACACACACTGGCGTGCGCACGTGCGCGCGCACACACGCACACATACACACACAAACATTTGGAAGTCCACCCGCACAAAAAAATGGCGTTGGCGGTCATGGCCCTTTATACGAATCTATCCCTTAAGGCCTTGTCACTGCAAGTACATCTCTACCCTCTCTGCCTTCATCACCATGCAAGTTCGTCCAATATTTTCTCCCTGGGTCTACATGGTGCTCTTTTCTACTCCAGCTTTCTTGTTGTGACTAGGTGCCCTAATTTGTCTTGCCTCATAAAAAAAACCATGCAAGTAAGCAAGCAAACAAACAAACAAACAAACAAAACTAAACAAAACGAAACAACAACAAAAAAACAAACAAACAAACAAAAAACAGCTGCCTCTCTCTAGTTCATATGCCGATTGCTATTCATAACTGCCAGAGCTTATATCAGATTCTTCAGATATATCATCTAAGATTTCTGTTGAAGAAACTCTGTAGCTTGAGAGACGATTGTTATATAATTTAGAACCGTGTGTGTGTGTTGTGTGTGGTGTGTGTGTGTGTGTGGTGTGGTGTGTGTGTGTGTGTGTGTGTGTGTGTGCTGTGTGTGTGTGCTGTGTGTAATATAAATATATAATTATATAATATATGTGTGTGTGTGTGTGTGCTGTTTTGTGTGTACTTTGTTGTTGTTATTTATATTTGCATATTATATTTCTTGTATAGTTCGTGATTATGTCGTGTGATGTGTGTGTGCGTGCTTGTATTGTGTGTGTGTACTTGTTGTGTGTGTGTGCGTGTGATGTGTATCTGTTGTGTGTATGGTATGTGTATGTATGTGTGGTTTGCGTTGTATGTGTGTGTGTGTTTTCCCCTTGTCGTGATGTGTGTGCGTTATGTCGTCTTTATGTTGCGTTTTGTTGTATTATGTTCCGTGTGTATTTGTGTTCGTGTTGTATTTATGTGTATTTGTTTTGTTTTGTTTGTGTGTTTTGTGTGTGTGTTTTCGTTTTTTTTTGCGTGCTGTGCTGTTTTGTGTCTGTCGTTCTGTCTTGTGTGTGTTCTTCTTTTTTTTCTTCTTTCTTTCTTGCTTCTGTTTTCTTCTTCTTCTTCTCTTCCTTTTTCTTCTTTCTTCTTCTTTCTTCTTCTCTTCTTCTTTTCTCTTCTTGTCTTTCTTTCTTCTTCTTTCTTCTTCTTCTTCTTCTTCTTCTTTCTTTTCTCTTCTTCTTTCTTCTTCTGCTTCTTGCTTCTCTTCTTCTTCTTCTTCCTTCTTCTTCTTCTTCTTCTCTTCTTCTTCTTCTTCTTCTTCTTCTTCTTCTTTTCTTCTTCTTCTTCTTCTTCTTCTCTTCTTCTTCTTCTTCTTCTTCTTCTTCTCTTCTTCGCATTCTTCTTCTTCTTCTTCGATTCTCTTCGCTTCTTTCTTCTTCTTTTTTCTTTCTTCTTCTTCTTCTTCTTTTCGCATTCTTCTCTTCTTTCTTCTCCATTCTTCTCTTCTTTCTTCTCCTTCTTCTTCTTCTCTTTTCTTCTTCTTCTTCTTCTTCTTCCTTCTTCTTCTTTTCTTCTTCTTCTCTTCTTCTCTTCTTCTTTCTTCTCTTCTTCTTCTTCTCTTCTTCTTCTTCTTCTTCTTCTTCTTCTTCTTCTTCTTCTTCTTCTTCTTCTTCTTCTTCTTCTTCTTCTTCTTTCTTCTTCTTTTTTCTTCTTCGCATTCTTCTTCTTCTTCGCA
>CM060307.1:40322279-40329779 GCA_030674185.1 Monoplex corrugatus | reverse complement strand
TGGTTCAAATCAGTAGTGTCCTGCACCACAGTTGTTGTTTATGTCCATGTTTGGCCCAAGGCTCTTTGAGAAAGGCGATCATGTCTGAGCTGTTGTAACGGTGACGAACGTGCGGAGCGAATACGGCTGGTGGGCGTTTCTGGCAGCAGCTTCCTGCCTTCCTGTTGGCTCTCTGCTCCTGAGACAGTCTCCAAGGAGTGTGGATGGCGCTGCAGCCCTCGGGTCTCTTCAGTCTCCGGTGTCCGCCGCCCCATTGTTATCACCTGTCTTCAGCAAGCATGGTTGATGGGCGCTTCCAACAGCAACTTCTGCAAGATTCGGCAATTAAGTGCTAGCTTGTTGCCCCTGCGACGGCCGCCCGGGCGTAGTGTGGCGAGCGAGTACTCATCACGCTACAAGCCTTCTGCTCCAGCGGTTTTCATCTTGGTTCACCTCTCATCATCGTCCTGCTTTAGTTTTATCGTTCTACTGATTCGTAGGTCTTCTGTCTACATTCATCGATCGCTCAATCAACACTTTTTCGCCATTCATTCATCAATGTGATTCAAGTGAAATCTGAAATCATAGTGTCAGAACGTTTTGTACGAGACAGCGAGCGTCACCCTTAGTAGGTTTATATTATGAAGGTGTTTTCCTCCTCATGAGGGGTTGATACATGTGTGAAGCAGTGGACAGGAGCAACTGAAAAATTTTACATTGTTAACGTATTTACTTATTGACTACATTGATCTTGTTTGGGTATTTTTTTTGTCTGTGTGTGTGTTCCAAGGGCTTCTTGGGGCTGTTTTCCTTGAGGATTTGAACTGTGTCATGCAATGTCGTTTCCTTGGTGCCACCTCAGGTGATGTTAATATTTATATATGTTTATGATATGTATGTATGTTGTGTTATGTTGTATTGTTGGGATTGAATAACATTCGTGTGAATGTACATGTATTTGTTCAAAGTTTTCCTTATTTAGTTAGCGGAAGGGGGTGTTAGATCTGATAGGTCTATTTCTCTGTCTTTCCACTCTAGATCAAGCCTTAGCGAGCTTGACAGTGTGTGTGTGAACGTGTGTGTGTGTGTGTGTATGTGTGTGTGTGTGTGTGTGTATGCGTGTGTGAGTGTGTGTGTGTGTGTGTGTGTGTGTGTGTGTGTGTGTGTGTGTGTGTACCTGCGTGTGTGAAAGAATGAAATGTGCACGTATGTCTCTGTGTATGTTTGAATGTATGTGGATTGTGTGTGTTAATATGTTTGTTCGTGTGTGTGTGTGTGTGTGTGTGTGTGTGTGTGTGTGTGTGTGTGTGTGTGTGTGTGTGTGTGAATAAGCATGTTACTGGCCTTCATTGTAACGACACGATATATATACTTTGTCGTCTATTAAATTTAAATTCTGTGGGCATGTGTGCCTTTGTGTCTTGTGTGTGTGTGTGTGTGTGTGTGTGTGTGTGTGTGTGTGTGTGTGTGTGTGTGGGCGCGTGTATGATAGCCAGAATCTGTTGGAAGAGCTGGACAGCAAGAGGTCCTGAAAGGAGATTTTTTTTCTCCACTCGGGTTTGAACCCTCGCTATCAGATCGTCAGGCCTCTCAAGGCCATGTCACCCTTGTGACAGATGTCTTAACCACTTAGCTACCGGAAACCAGCAACATGTAGGGGAAATTTTAAGCTCATGAAAATCACTTCTGTCCCTCCTCAGCCAAATCCACCTGGAACACTTCAGCTCCATCGGCCATTGTCCGTAGGACTCTGGTCATCTCCTTCCCTGAAATGAGAATTGTTTCATGAAGTCATACACAGATATGCCTACCAGCGTTTTTGTTCCATCTTCTAGTGCGAGGACTTTGTGGTTTAACCCTTCGACTCTCGCACACTATCAACCAACTGCAAAAACTTAACACTTTGATTCCGGTCACAGTATCCACCAACTTCCTACAGGAAGCTGGTGGATAGTGTGACGGAATCACAGAGTCAAGTTTTTGCTTTGCTATGATGGTTGGCAATGCACGATAATGCTAGTGGAAATCGTTCGCGAGTCAAAGAAATAGAAGCCGAATTTCTTCAGATTATTACCTAAACTGGCATTCTTTTTGGTCATGCAGAAATGAGCATCTTCCATTGTTTTATTCAGCACAGTGAGCTCTATCGGAATCATCTGTTTTGATGAATGGGATGGAGGATGGAGTGTTTACTAGTCGGGCCTCATACCACTCTTGCGCATGATTTCTGAATGGATTTTCCATTCCGGATGATCCGTTGTGCATTCTGAGTCATCCGCTCCATCCAGTCGACTTTGTTTCCATGTTCTGGATGTCACTGCTTTTTCAGGCTACATTCTGCTGCCTCCTGCCGCTTAGAAGTTTGCCGGAACTTTTGCTTGCGTGGGACTCAGTGTTTGTTTTGTACTGTTTTCCCCTGGCAGTGCTGATCGGTTGTGTGATCTCTTTAATCACCTGCATGTGTGTGTTTGGGCATGCATGTGTGTGTGGATTTTGTGTGTGTGCGCGCGCGCACTCGCGTGCGTGTGTGTGTCAGTGTGTGTGTGTGTGCATACGTGTGTGTGTGTGTGTGTGTGTGTGTGTGTGTGTGTTTGTGTGTGTCTGTGTGTGTGTGTGTGTGTGTTTATGTCTGTCTCTATCAGTGTGTGTTTGTGTGTGTCTGTGTGTGTGTGTGTGTGTTTTATGTCTGTCTCTATCAGTGTGTGTGTGTGTGTGTGTGTGTGTGTGTGTGTGTGGTGCACGAGTGCGTGTATGCTTATGTCTCTGTGTGTCTCAATCAGTGTGTGTGTGTGTGTGTGTGTGTGTGTGTGTGTGTGTGTGTGCGTGCGTGTGTATGTGTGAGCGTGTGTGTGTGCGTGAGCGTGTGTGTGTCTGTGTCTATGTCTGTGCGTGTGTGTGAATGTTTGTAGACCCAAAGTACAAGTGTACACATTGTGTCCCTTACAACGGAAGCACTTTAAACTCAAATTGTTTCAAAGTTCTTTAACTTTCTAAGTTTACCGCCCTAACCTTTAAGTCACACGTTGCAACAGATTGGCCCCAAGAAACAGTTTACAGAAAAGCTAACCATTACATCATCAGTTTGAAAAGAAACTTTGAGACAGAAGAAAGTTTTAGATGGATAATGTTCATTACATTGTTTTAAAGTTTGTTCACGAACTGTGTACTTTTATTTACAGATAAACGCCATATCAGCAATTTTTTTTAAAGATCATTGTACTCAGAGAGGTCACCTTTGTGCATACTTTGTTTTTTATTTTTTCAGTCTCATTTTTTACGCCATCTTAATGACCACAGAAGCTGGAACAAGTTTTTTTTTTACAATGCAATGATGATGATGTCGATGGGGATGATAATCATGATGCTGTGGAGTTCCATCTAGGATTGAGACTGCGTGACAGGGCTGTACTCTACGCTTACTATCATAATGTATCCTGGCGTCAACCAGACCAAAGAGATACAGACACCTGCGGTGCTGGTCACAAGATTTGAGCAACACCCTCAATGACGCATCCGTGAAGTGGATGAGAGTGGACTCTGTGGACCCAGTCTTCCAACGAGCCCATAGCACGCCCAACACTGGGTAGGAACTGGTTAGAGCCGAAAAAATCCACAATGTTTTTTGAAGGGATTCGAACCCACAACTTTCCTGTCGGTAGTCTGTTGCGCTAACCACTACAACACGGCGACTGGTGCCATGAATAATGAATGCAACAATAATGAATGCAGAGGTTAGAGTAGGTTTCGTGAAACTATTGTTACTAAACTAGTAATTAAGGTTCACTCTTTGTGACTAGAATATTGACAGAACTCCAGAAAACGTCCAAAACTCTGTCTCGGACTCCATTTAGATGTTGTGCTTCTTTCTGTTTGTTATTTGTGCTGGCATATTACTGAGTTCTACGTCAGATAGATATATTGATAGATAGATAGATAGATAGATAGATAGACAGACAGACAGATAGATAGATAGATAGATAGATAGACAGACAGACAGACAGATAGATAGATAGATAGATAGAAAGAGAGAGAGACACAGAAAGAGACACAGAGACAGAGAGATGGAGAGAGAGACAGAGAGAGGGGAGAGAGAGAGAGGTGTGTGTAAGAGAGAGAGAGAGAGAGGGAGAGAAGAGACAGAGAGAGAGAGAGAGAAGAGACAGAGAGAAAGAAAGAAAGAGAGAGAGAGAGAGAGAGAGAGAGAGAGAGAGAGAGAGAGAGAGAGAGAGAGAGCTCAGGCTTCAGACTTGAAAAAGGCCAATGAAGGAATGCTTTAAATCTGTTACAAAAACTATCAATAGGAACTACGTATTAAGATATTGGAATTTCCGTTATGCTTTAATTAGAAACAACTCAAAATCTGTAGCAAAATAACAGCGAGTTAATCTTAGTAGTAAGCACAGGTTAAGCATGTTTGAACTTCTGTAGTACTTTGGAGAATGAAACTTTGATGATCAAAAGACGGACAGCAGAGAACAAAGAGTATCTCGTCAACTCCTTTGCATGCTTGCATAAATCACACAGTCAGTCAAAGTCTCTGTATTGATTGTACGTACCTAGTCCATCAGTTGATGAACCCTCAGAACGGATACACCAAGCCAAAATGTAGCAATAATTCTTTTCAAATGAAAGTCCAATCAAGTGTAAGATAAGGCTTGATACTGTATGAATTTACGAAAGACCGATACTAATCATACCTTCCACTTGTCTGCATATGTTCATCCCACTTCTCCTATGTGCAATCAATTAACCTTTGTTGAAAAGCACGAATAAAACCGATTCTGATTTCCAGCTCCTTGAACACACCAAGCATTACCAAACCCTTATTAAGTTAAGCATTACACCCGCGTGTTCCTCAGTCATTCTTTCCTCTCAGGTCTATATCATAAAGCATTTTACATGGCTTTTTTGGAAGTCTAAAATCTTCCATGGTCAACAGTTTTAACCACTATCATACGCACTGTATGGCTGAATGAACAAGTAACAGGTTATCAGTTTGTTTCTCCATACACTAATGCATTTGATGAAAGCATATGGAACTTCAGAAACTTTTTTCAAAGAAAACAAATACACAGCACAATATGCAGCTGCTGTATCCAAGCTCCAAAGTTCTTCTCCATAATTATGACATAAAAGGCTGTATTTACACATCATTTGTTTTGCAAACAAGCCATACGAACTATTGTTTAATACATCCAATCGCTTCCTCACAAACAACAATGCATACTTAGCTTTGCTAGCAATATCTTTACAGCAAAAGTTCAGTTCATATTGCTTATAGCCCAGCCGACTACTATAGCCACATCAGAGCTACAAGCAAAAGTAAACCTCAAGTGTATGAATATATATATATATATATACATATATGTATATGTATATATATCCCCACAGATCTATGAATAACAGAGAGAGAAAGGGAGTGAGAGGGAGAGAGATGGAGAAAGAAAGAGACTGACTGAGAGAGAGAGAGAGAGAGAGAAAAACATAGACAGACAGAGAGAGAAAGAGAGACAGACAGACAGAGGCACGGACACACAGAGAGACAGAGACACACAGACAAAAACATACACGCGCACACACATACACATACAAACACACACACACACACACACACACACACACACACACACACACACTACACAGAGAAAGACAGACAGACAGAGACACAGACAGTGTGACAGACAGACGGTTAGACATGACAGACAGGAACATATAGTGGTGGCAGAGCTGTGAGGGAGAGTGGTACGAGAATGTATGTAGCCAGAAGTCACTGCTTTTTTCCAACCTGTCTTTCCTTAATCAAAAGCCGTTGATCTCCTTTATGAGGGGGAGAGAGAGGGAGAGAGAGAGAGAAAGAGAGAGAGAGACAGACAGACAGACAGAGACAGAGACAGAGAGAGACAGAGACACAGAGACACAGAGAGATACAGAGAAGACACAGAGAGAGACAGAGAGAGATAGAGACAGACACACAGACAGACACACAGAAAAAGAGAGACAGACACACAGACAGAACAGACAGAGAGAAAGAGACAGAGAGAGACAGAGAGACAGAGAGAGACAGACAGAGAGACGACAGAGAGACAAGAGAGAGAGACAGAGAGAGACAGACAGACACTCAGACAGACAGACCACAAAAGAGAGACAGACAGACACAGACAGAGAGAGACAGACACAGACAGAGACACACAGAAAGACAGACACAGACAGTCAAACAGACAAACATACCATTAGAAACAGAGAGACAGACAGGTAGGGAGAGTGGCGGGAGAGCTGTGAGGGAGAGTGGTACGAGAATATATGTAGCAGGTAGTCACTGCTTTTTTCCAACTCGTTTTCTCTAATCAAAAGACACTGATCTTCTTTGATGAGTCGACACTGAACAATAACACTGGCCCATGTCAGTGCAGCACTTCCCTTTCAGTCTGCATCTCACTCAGACGCTCGCTGCAGGATTTCCGAACGAGCAGTGCACGCGCAGTCATGCCCCAAACCAGTTCTCTGATGTCGGAGTGCTGTCATACTGTGCAGCCATGCTCCAGATATTCGATTTCTCCAAAATATATTTACCAGGAATATATAGGTTGCGACTTGTTTGCTTGCTACGTTGGCATTTTGGAATGTGAAACTGTGTCATGAATAGACAGACCACATACATCCCCCCACACACATACATGTATATGCATGGAAATAGTTGTATGATAGGAATGATCAACAAACAATGAAAAAGAAGAAGAAGAAGGAGAAGAAGAAGAAGAAGAAGTGGTAGCAGTAGTAGGAGCAGCAGCAGCAGCAGTGGTAGTAGAAAAGTAGTAGTCATAGAAGCAGTAGCAGCAGGAACAGCAGCAACAGCAGTGGCATTTGCAGAGAGACAGAGAGAGGCAGACAGAGTGGCAAACAGAAACAGAGAAAGAGGCAGAGATGGAGAGAGAGAAAGAAAGAGAGAGAGAGAAAAAGAGAGGAGAGAGAAGAGAGAGAGAAACACACTGACAGTGAGAGAGAGACAGAGACAGAGAGAGACACAGAAAGGCAGAAAGAGACAGACAGAGAGAGACAGAGACAGAGACAGAGAGAGAGAGACAGAAAGACAGAAAGGCAGACAGACAAGGCAGACAAGGAAAGTGGTAGCAAAGCTGTGATCTTCTTTGATGAGTCGACACTGAACAATAGACACTGGCCCCATGTCAGTACAGCACTTCTCTTCCAGTCTGTATCTCACTCAGACGCACTGCAGGATTTCCGAACGAGCAGTGCACGTGCAGTCATGCGCCCAAACCAGTTCTCTGATGTCGAAGTGCTGTCATGCTGCGCAGCCATGTTCCATATATTTGATTTCTCCAAAATATATTTACCAGGAATGTATAGATTGCAACTTGTCTGCTTGCTAAGTTGGCGTTTTATAATGTGAGACTGCGTAATGATTGACAGACTACATACACTCACACATACAAATGCAGACGTACTCACCAATGATTTCAATTTGCATAGAAATAGTTGCATGATAGGAATGATGAAACAAAC
>CM060307.1:40307279-40317279 GCA_030674185.1 Monoplex corrugatus | reverse complement strand
GAACAATGTCTGACTCGACGGGTGGCAGTTCCATCTCCAAGTCTGTGAAGGAAGAGGAAACCAAGTTGTTCTCACAACTGAAGGAGTTGGTTTCGATGGGGTCTGCATGATCAGCATTCTCTGCATCACATTCAACGTCTGCTGTGCATGGGTTGACAATGGGATGGTGTCCATGCTCACCATCAGGCTGGCAGTTGGCACCAGCACTGATTGTCTTGTCCAAGAGCTCTGATGTTGCAGAAGAACAAGACAGGCAACGGAGTGCATCGACATATGCTGGCAACGTCGGGTGGTCGTTGAAGCCATTGTAGCCACGTATTTGACTGTGAAGGTTCTCAACGTGATCCTGGTTACACTTTCTCAGGCACAAGTGTGTCAAGACCTCCTCCTCCATGATTAGCTTTTGGCTCAATCCCTTCATTGCCGAAAGCACTAGGAGCCACCCTTTGTGACTTGGAATGTTGCTGGCCAGTTTGTCATTCTTTGGGTTTGTGAAACACCAGCTTTCCACAAAGTTGGAAAAGGAAGCAAATCGAACCTGGTCACCCTCAAAATCACTCCTTGTGACCGGCTTCTTCCTGACTGGGGCGGAGAGGGAATGAGAGTCGACAAAATCCCACATGCTGTTCACCGTCTCCACAAAGCATGCTGTTTGAAGAGCAGCCTCGGACATCAACGACTTTGACACATACAATTTCAAGGCAGCAGCGACTGAGTGGGAAAATATCTGGCATGCCAAGATGACTTTCATCTTTTTCCCTCTGGGCAGGGTGAAGTGACACTCCTTCAGCTTGGGAGCAGCGCGAATTGACCCGCCAGATGTTTCAAGGGAGAAGAGTTCTTGGAGGTGACACCACTTTGCACTCATTCTTTCTCCATCCCAGCTGAAGGAGATGTATTTCGTCATGAAATTGTTCCTCAAGTTTTTGATGAGGTGTGGCGGATCTGGCATGACAAAGGACTGTGTAGTGCCATGAAACACATACGGTCGTTCCACAACACACCCATGTCTTTCATCCATTTCCATTGGCAGGATTCTTGGTCCATCACAATGGCATCAACATACAAACCAATCCCTGTGACGGCTCTGACGATTTCGGAAATGATGGCTGTCAAAGTAGGTGTTGCCAGGTTGTGCTTGGCAACAAAATACCCCAACACCTGCTTCCACTTCAGGGTCAGTCCCCTGATCATGACCAAAATTGCTTGGTCAGCGATTTCGTCACTCTGGTGATGCTCGCCGCAGTTGACAAAGCCAACCAGCTCGTCACGATGATGACTGTAGGTCAGGGCTTTGGTCACAGTCATTCCATCCAAGGAGAGTGTCACTCTTTTCTCATGTTCTTCAAGTGCTAATGTTCTCAAGCGCATCATTTCCACCAGACTCTGACACAGACCGACCCCAGTCAACACAGTTGAAAAGCGCCTCCTGAGTGTTCTTGGATGTGGAAGCATAAACCCAACGGAGCGGAGAACGGCATAAGCAGAAGTGCTCCTAAAGTACACAGCGAGACACAACTCCATAGCCTCTTTCTCGGTGTCCCAGTTGATCCACTTTTTCTTCCGCATCATGATCTTGAATAAAGCTGCTGGAACAACTGGCAGGTCTTTGAGGAAATTCTCCAGGATTGCTTCTTTCTTTGCACGAAGAGACGCTACTTGTACAGCATGGCGCTTTATAAGTCTGACCTTGGCTGCTTGTGCTGTTTTGCATTTCCTTTCAAGTTGTTTGTTTTGTTTCTTGAGGTCTTCTAAAGCACGTTTGGCCTGCTTCAGCTCTCGGGCCAACTTCTCAGGATCTGGTTCGGACGCTTTCACCACGGGTCTAGTACTGTCTCTGTCACCATCACAATCATCACCATCACCTTCATGATATACAGAGCTGGAGGCAGTATCTTGTCGTCTCCTCTTTGGTACAGGCTCTCTGATCTTGGGCGGAGGTCGTCGACATTCCATGGATGGAGGAGGATTTGGGCAGCTGACAATGGTAGGCACGGCAGTCGGTAGCAGTCGAGAATGCTGAATGTCTGTAGGGCAGTTGAAAACTTTCTCATGAAAATGTACAGAGCACACCCTCTTCGACTTGATGTCAGCAATCTTGACGTCATCTCTCCTGATGTTGATGATCCACTTCTGGCACCTGAAACAAAATCAAAGTAAACATGAAATACATCCACAGTTGCCTCATAGCTCAGCTTGCCAACCACCACCAAGTATGTAGAATTTGTGATTAACCAAGCTCACCTAATCACAGTCAGTCTCAGTCTCAAAGTCACTCTTACCACACACAGACACACACACACACACGCACACACACACACACACACACACACACACACAAACACACACACACACACACACGCACGCACACACACGCACGCACGCACACACACACACACACACACACACACACACACACATATATATATATATATTATATGCAAGGGATTATGTAGGTCAGGTTATCTAATGAAATATTGATAAAAAAAATATAAAGTTTCCATGCACATTTGCCTCCACATACATAACATAGGGTCTTACATGTGCAGTTCATGCACTGCATTTGTAAACAATGGGGCAGGCCGGTGTCGGTTGGCGGTGGCCTACACGTTGTCGGCGCACACTTTGTTTTGACAAGTCACACGTGTACACACACACTGGCACTCAACACAAGAAGACTGAAAATAATACCAACTTACCTCTCTCTGTCTGTCTCCGTATTTGGAAAATAGAAGAAGCGCACTGGCTTGCCTGTTCTTGGGTCAATACTTGTACGATTGTTGTTGCTGCAGTTGATCACACAACAGTAACACGCTCCGCGTTTGGTTACAGTACTGGTACTCGCCATGCTGCCTCAGTCAGCATTTTAAAAATGGCGCCCCGAACGTTTACGGAAATTGCCGGAACATACCGAGGAGGCGCTTGTCCCTTCTGTCTTATTTGTCTTCTGTGGGCTACATTACGTAGTTTTGACTCGATATTGTTGTGACGTCAATTGACAGAGTTCAGGCCTAGAGGAAATATGGTTTTCATTTTGTTCATCCAAAAAGACTCCCTCCTCAGACTGGTGTCCAGGCTCTCAGAGTGCACCTTTTCCACTGCGATACACTTCAAGTTTTGAAGCGAATGGCCAGTCCGGTTGAAGCGTTTGGTGACCTGAGTGCCCGTATTGTTTTGGATGTTTGACCGGTGTTGGTAGAATCTGGTTTTGAGAGAATTCTTCGCCTGTCCTATACATTGAGTTTTAGGGCAGATATCGCAGTGGAGGAGATACACTATGTTGGTAGATGTACATGACAGTTTGTGCCTTATTTGGAAAGTTTCACTCGTGTTGAAACTGCTGAAAGTTACACCTTCAATCAAGTGTTGTTCGCAAATGATGCACTGTTTAGCTGAACACTTGAAACAGCCGGCATCAGGGTCAGGAGGGATTGGAAGGCAGGATGGCATGAGGAGGTTATGCAGGGAGCGACAACATCTCTCCCCTAGGATGGGTGGGTCTGGAACAGCCTTCTGCATTTTGCTGCTGGTGTGAAGGATAAATATATATATATTGTTAATCTACGAAGTAATTTGCATTCAACCATGGACTACTACTTTTCACACACACAAACACAAACACACACACACACACACACACACACACACACACACACACACACACACACACACACACACACACACACACACACACACACACACACACACACACACACACTCACACACGTATCTACGCACATAACTTTTTTTCCTTTTACTATCTGTATTACAATCAACCACACCCCAAACCCTACCAACCCCCGAGGTCCAGAATTAAAAAAAGAAAGAAAACAGATGATAGGCGCAGTAGTCCAGTGAGTGGGCAAGACGGTGGATTTCTAATCTGAGGTCTGGGTTCGATCCTGTCCAGGAACCTCTCGCTTAGTGGGTATAGGGTAGATAACTCTATGACCTATCAGGTCAACATGTATGCAGACCTGTTGATGCCTAAAACCCCTTCACGTGTACATGCACTTTGATCTTCAAATATGCACATTAACGACCCTGTGAGTCATGCCGGTGTCCGGTGGCTTGTAGAAACTTAAGACCGCTCATCATGCACGCCCATTTCAGTTTCAGTTTCAGTTTCTCAAGACGACATATTCCCTGCTCGGAATGAATTCCACATGTACTAATGTTACAGGTAATATGTAATGGAGAAGATACAGAGTGATCATAGCACAAGCCCTAAGCCTGCACATAAACCATGAGCTGGCCAGATCTTGAGGCTGTACCTAGCCTATTGTTCTTTGTTTGTTTTTTGTTTCGTTTCTTTGTTTCCTTGTTTCTTTCATTTTTGTGTGTGTGTCTTTTTATACTAGTATTGTATCAGTCTGTCTTTGAAACAGTCTTGGTTACATTGAAATGACGTGTGGATCTGTGTATCGTATCTTCAAATAAAAAGTATAAACAAAGATAACAAAACAAACAATAGACAGCTATCGTGACTAACTTATAGACATATAAACAACAATCAACAAATCACACACACACACAAACACACACACACACACACACACACACACACACACACACACACACACACACACACACACACACACACACACACACACACACAAACACACACACACACTGTGGATTGAGATACTTGAGAAACTGAGTCTGTTTCACTGATTATTTTACTGCAAAATGCTACGTTCTTTTTTACCAAAAATGTTAACACAAGAAACCTATTCTGAAACTCATTATAAAGAAGTAATTTCAGATCAATCTTTGTCAGTTAAAATTTCAGAATCATTGGTTCACAGTCCTGTTAATGTATTGCTTTAAGTTAATGAAGGTTGTACTTCGGCGTTAAATTTTCCCTTTACATTGTTAATGTTAATTGTTAGTGTTAAGATCTTGTTCCTTTTTTCTATTTACCCACTTACTTATGTCTCTTACTCTGTCTCCCCTCTGCTCCCAATCCAATTCGCCCACCTCTCATGCTCATTTTTTTCCCGTCTAATATCACTCATAGTGAACAGACGTTAAATCAAAGAACGAACACACACACACACACACACACACACACACACACACACACACACACACACACACAAACACACACACACACACATACACACACACACACACACACACACACACACACACACACACACACACACACACACACACACACGCACACCAAACACACCAAACACTGCGACAAACTTGCACAACCACGAATCATCATCATCATCATCAAGTGCCCTGCCGCATGGCGTTGGCGATCATGGACCTCCATCTGTCTATCTCTCGTTGCCCCCAGCATCTCCCCCACCCTCCTCGTCCCCATCCACTCTGCAAGTCCGTCCAGCATTTTCTCCTTGGGTCTACCCGGTGCTCTCCTTCCGTCCAGCTTTCCCGTTGTGACCAGGTGCTCCAAATCCCCCTTCCTCATAAAATGGCCTATAAATGTTGCCTGTCTTTTCCTAATCTTCCATTTGAGTGATCTACTTGTGTCTGCCTCCATCAAGACTGTCTCGTTTGTTTTCTTTGCTGTCCATGGAATTCTCAACATTCTTCTTAGAAACCACATCTTGGCTGCCTCAATCTTGCTCTGGCTTTGCTTGCTGACTGTCCATGCCTCACAACCGTACAACAGTATTGGTTCTATATAACATTCAATGACTCTCTTCCTGATGTTAATCGATAGGCATTTGTTGGTAAGAATGCTTGTCATCTTCTTGAATGCTGTTTTGGCTTGGCCGATTCTGCCGGCTATTTCCAATGTGCATCTGTCGTCTGATGAAATGACCGTTCCCAGGTATTTGAACTTATTAACCTGTGTCAAGGATGTGCCATTTGCTGTTATTTTACATGAGGGGATTTCATGTTTTTTACTGATCACCATGACTTCAGTCTTCCTGCTGTTTAGTTCCAACCCCTTACCTTTGCTTTCTATTTCTAGTATATTCACAAGGTTTTTGTAGGTCCCTTTCATTTTCTGCAATTAGCACGGTGTCATCTGCGTATAGAATGTTGCTTATCATTTTCCCTCCAACCTTTAATCCAGGGTCTTCTTCTAGACTGTATATAAAGACTATAGACAGCAAAATACCAGCACGGTGTGAGAGAAGCGTACGCCCACACACGCCTTGGAAACAAATCGGAACACTACGCTCGTAAAACGAAGAAACAACAACAAATAACCAAAATACCAATGACAAACAACAACAGACGATTGCTCATTATCCAAATACATCCTGTGCTAATTACAACACATACGGACGACACTCCTACAGTTTCTCTCCTGCTTAAGCATTCATCATTTCCAGTACTTAGTTTTTTTTTGTTTTTCTATTGTCGTGTTTGAACAGGGACTCTATGACTGTTTCTATGTCTGTCGATATGTCCATGTGTCCGTCTGTCTGTCTGTTTTTCTATCTCTGATTTTTTGTCAGATTTTGTCTTTTTGCATATCTGTATGTTTACGTATGTGTGTCTGTATGTACATACAAACAATATTTATATGTGCGTGTCTGTGATGTTGCTGTTATGTTCTTACACTTTACTATGTTATGCTCTTACAAGTTACTATTTTGTATTACATATTTACAGTTTACTATGTTATGCTCTTACAATTTACTATTTGTATTATATATTTACAGTTTACTATGTTATGCTCTTACAATTTACTATTTTGTATATATATTTACAGTTTACTATGTTATGCTCTTGCATTTTACTATTTGTATTATATATTTACATTTTACTATGTTGTGCTCTTACAATTTACTATTTTTGTATATATATTTTTACATTTTTACTATGTTGTGCTCTTACAATTTACTATTTTGTATATATATTTTTACAGTTTTACTATGTTGTGCTCTTACAATTTACTATTTTGTATTATATTTTTACAGTTTACTATGTTGTGCTCTTACAATTTACTATTTTGTATATATATATTTACAGTTTACTATGTTGTGCTCTTACAATTTACTATTATGTATTATATATTTACAGTTTACTATGTTGTGCTCTTACAATTTACTATTTTGTATTACATATTACGTTTACTATGTTATGCTTTTGCATTTTACTATTATGTATTATATATTACATTTTACTATGTTGTGCTCTTACAATTTACTATTTTGTATTATATATTCATTCTTGTATTATGTTCCCATTCACAAGAGGCTGTGATCATATCTGAATCTAAATAAGCGCTATTTCCGTTTTCTGAGTCTCTGTCAGGTTCTGTCGCCTTGCAAAAGTGTTTGTTTATTGTGTACATCTGTCAGATTATTTTATGTATTTTCACATGCACTCATTTGGATGTTTGTGATCAAGTCTATGTGTTCACACTGAAACAGATTTCTTGTGTATTTATTTTTTATTTACTCGTTTGTTTCGATTTGTTGTTGTTGTGTGTGGTGTGTGGTGTGTGTGTGTGTGTGTGTGTGTGTGTGTGTGTGTGTGGTGTGTGTGGTGTGTGTTGTGCGTGTGTGTGGTGCGTGTTGTGTGAGTGCGTGCGTGGTGCACGTGTATGGTGTGTGTATGTATGTGTGTGTGTGTGTGTGTGTGTGTGTGTGTGGTGTGTGTTGTGTGTGTGTGTGTGTGTGTGTGTGTGTGTGTGTGTGTGTGTGTGTGTGTTTCAGTGTCCTATTTTGTATTGTTTTAGTGTAGGCAAATCAGTAACAGCAAACTTGTAAGTTGGCCTATGCTCTATAATATATACTGCTGGACAATAAACTTTCATTTTTCGTTAAAATCTATCGATCTATCTATCTATCTATCTCTCTATCTCTCTCTGTCTATCTATCTATCTATCTATCTAATCTATCTATCTATCTATCTATCTATCTATCTACCTATCCTATCCATATCCTATCTATCTATGTATCTATCTATCTATCTATCTATCTATCTATCTACTATATATATTATACATATACATACATACATACATAAACTTTCATATTTCGTTAAAATCTATCTACCTTTCTATCTATCTATCTATCTATCTATCTATCTATTTATCTATCTACATATATATATTATACATATACATACATACATACATAAACTTTCATATTTCATTAAAATCTATCTACCTTTCTATCTATCTATCTATCTATCTATCTATCTATCTATCTATCTATCTATCTATCTACATATATATTATACATATACATCATACATACATACATAAACTTTCATATTTTGTTAAAATCTATCTACCTTTCTATCTATCTATCTATCTATCTATCTATATCTATCTATCTATCTATCTATTATATCTATCTACTATATATATTATACTATACATACATACATACATACATAAACTTTCATGCGTCGTTAAAATCTATCTATCTATCTATCTATCTATCTATCTATCTATCTCTATCTATCTATCTTCTATCTATCTATCTATCTAACTATCTATCTACCTACCTATTTATCCATCTATTTGTCTATCTATCTGTCTATCTATCTATCTACCTATTTATCCATCTATTTATCTATCTATCTGTTATCTATCTATCTATCTATCTATCTATCTATTATCTATCTATTATCCATTTATCTATCTATCCGTGTGCCTGTCTGTGTTTACCAAAGGCAGATGCGAAAAATGTCCAAATACTGTTGTATTCTGTCACCGTCTTCAACGCTGGCAAATAATGAAGAATCAGTCAACCCATTCAAGCAAGCAAGCTATCGATCGACCGATTAATAGATCGAGCGATGTGTCCATCTGTCTTTCTGATTGTATGTTTCTCTGTCTGTTTTTTCTGTATAGCCCCATCTTATCCATATTGTTCCAAGGTATCGAATTTAATCACTAACCAATTCATTACATTCATCCTAGAAATGTTCTGTACCTTTGAAAAAACACAGAATGCAAGTTATTAGTGTGTGCTGATAATTCTGCAGAGTGTCGTTGTTAATTACAGAGAACATGTCACAAATAAAGAAATAAATCAATGACATAGGATCATTGCTTCATCACAATAACACTATTAGGTCTTGGAGAACCCTTTTCTACTTAATGGGCACCTTTGTCTATAAGAAAGCGATGTCCATTGAAAAAAACGACAGCTTTGCTTCTTTTCAGAACAGACATGCAAATGAGTGCGGCAAAAATGAAGGGATGCGTTATATAGAGTTATTCGTTGATCATTAGTGCCATACCAAAAATAAGAGAGAGGAAATGTTCCTCGTAAAACCCTTGTGCTAGGAATGAACACTGCTACGACAACTTTTTGTTCTGTCTCTTTCCGCCTCTGTCTCTGTTTCTCTGTCCTTGTTTCTCTTTGTCTGTCTGTCTGTCTGTCTGTTTCTATGTCTTTCTCTCTGTCTGTCTGTCTCTGTCTGTTTCGTCTGTCTCTGTCTGTTTGTCTGTCTGTCTCTGTCTGTCTTTCTTTCTTTCTTTCTCTCTCTCTCTCGCTCTCTCTCTCTTTCTCTCTCTCCCTGTTTGTCTCTATTTCTCTCTATTTTTCTTGTCTGTCTCTTTGTCTTTTTTTTTTATCTCTGCCTCTGTGTGTGTGTGTGTGTGTGTGTGTGTGGTGTGTGCGTGTGTGTTTGTGTGTGTGTGTGTGTGTGTGTGTGTGTGTGTCTTTCTCTCTTGTCTCATCTCTCTATCTCCCTGTCCTGCCTGTCTGTCTGTCTCTGTCTCCGATTCTTTTTGTCTGTCTGTCTGTCTGTCTCTGTCTCTCTGTCTCTGTCTCTCTCTGTTTCTCTCTTTCTCTGTCTTTCTGTCTGTCTGTCTGTCTCTGTCTCTTCTGTCTCTCTTCTTCTCTCTCTCTCTCTCTCTCTCTCTCTCTCTCTCTCCCTCCCTCTCTCTCTCTGTGCAGGTAGGATGGTTCTGTTGACAGAGCCATGGACTTAAACTATGATGCATCGAGTTCAGTTCCAGTCTGCAACAACAACATCGAGAAGAGGTCCTTTCCCGGATCCACCCCATCTTCACACGCCAAAAGTTTGGTGAGGTCAGTGTTTC
>CM060307.1:40292279-40297279 GCA_030674185.1 Monoplex corrugatus | reverse complement strand
AGATATGCTGTAAGCAAGGTAAAAGATATGCTGTAAGCCAAGATAGAAGATATGCTGTAAGCAAGATAGAAGATATGCTGTAAGCAAGGTAAAAGATATGCTGTAAGCAAGATAGAAGATATGCTGTAAGCAAGGTAAAAGATATGCTGTAAGCCAAGATAGAAGATATGCTGTAAGCAAGATAGAAGATATGCTCTAAGCAAGGTAAAAGATATGCCGTAAGCAAGATAGAAGATATGCTGTAAGCAAGGTAAAAGATATGCTGTAAGCAAGGTAAAAGATATGCTGTAAGCAAGATAGAAGATATGCTGTAAGCAAGATAGAAGATATGCTGTAAGCAAGATAGAAGATATGCTGTAAGCAAGATAGAAGATATGCTGTAATCAAGATAGAAGATATGCTGTAAGCAAGATAGCAGATATGCTGTAAGTAAAGTAGAAGATTTGCTGTAAGCAAGGTAGAAGTTAAGCAAGATAGAAGATATGCTGTAAGCAAAGTAGAAGATATGCAGTAAACAAGGCAGAAGATATGCTGTAAGCAATGTAGAAGATATACTGTAAGCAAGGTAGAAGATAGACTGTAAGCAAGGTAAAAGACGTGCTGTAAGCAATGTAGAAGATAGACTGTAAGCAAGGTAGAAGATAGACTGTAAGCAAGGTAAAAGAGTGCTGTAAGCAAGTGTAGAAGATAGACTGTAAGCAATGTAGAAGATAGACTGTAAGCAAGGTAAAAGACGTGCTGTAAAGCAATGTAGAAGATATGCTGTAAGCAATGTAGAAGATAGACTGTAAGCACAGGTAGGTACTAGAAGATATCTGTAACAAGGTAAAAGACGTGCTGTAACAAGGTAAAGATAGACTGTAAGCAAGGTAAAAGACGTGCTGTAAAGCAATGTAGAAGATATGCTGTAAGCAAGGTAGAAGATAGACTGTAAGCAAGGTAGAAGATAGACTGTAAGCAAGGTAAAAGACGTCTGTAAGCAAGGTAGAAGATATACATGTAAGCAAGGTAAAAAGACGCGATGCAGTAAGCAAGGTAGAAGATAGACTGTAACAAGGTAAAAAACGTGCTGTAAGCAAGGTAGAAGATAGACTGTAAGCAAGGTAAAGACGTGCTGTAAGCAAGGTAAAGAATACTGTAAGCAAGGTAAAAGACGTGCTGTAAGCAAGGTAGAAGATAGACTGTAAGCAAGGTAAAAGACGTGCTGTAAGCAAGGTAGAAGATAGACTGTAAGCAATGTAGAAGATAGACTGTAAGCAAGGTAAAAGACGTGCTGTAAGCAATGTAGAAGATAGACTGTAAGCAATGTAGAAGATAGACTGTAAGCAATGTAGAAGATAACTGTAAGCAAGGTAGAAGATAGACTGTAAGCAAGGTAAAAGACGTGCTGTAAGCAAGGGGAACCTTGTCAGCTCACAGGCTTATGTACAGCTCTTTGTCTCATGCCATATCGTTCTGGATCTTCTCCCATCACACGGCATCAGCGGTGACAGTGCGTATATAGAACGTATTCCTGACCCGGAGACATTATCATGAAAAATTGAAACTAAAATTCAGAGAGAACGCTATCTTTCAGACCACATCTTGCACATACAAGTATCACACACTGTCGTAGATCACACACACACACAAACACACACACACGTACACTCAGACAGACGGACACACAGTCAGATATACAGAAACAGAAACAGACACAACACACACACACACCACACACACACACACGCGCGACACGCGCGCACGCGCACACACACACACACACACACACACACACACACACACACACGCACACGCACACGCACATCTGGGATCATCAAACATGCACGGTCTCTCTCTCTCTCTCTTCTCTCTCTCTCTCTCTCTCTCTCTCTCTCTCTCCTCTACACACACACACACTACACAGACACACACACACACACACACACACACACACACACACACACACACACACACACACACACACACACACACACACATACACACATATCTAGGATCGTCAATGTTTTGTTGTTGTTTTCGTTGTTGTCGTCGTCGTTGTTGTCGTCGTCTTGTTGTTGTTGTTTGTTAATTGCATTTTACATAAGAAACAATAAGACTGAGACATTACGTTCCTTAAAAAAAAAACAAAAAAAACACTGCATTTGTTGGCTTGTTGATTGCTTTATTTCTCATGGTAAATCAATTTCTGTTGGCGTGTGTAGCCCACGTGGGGAGAAGTGAGGGTTACTTGGTATTTTCTTCTTCTTTGCATTTCCTTTCAGATCCATGTATACGCTGAATTGTTGTGGGTGATTTCTTCCACATTTTTCTTTAATCAGCAATATAATGGCATTTCTTTTATGCAGAATAATCGAGCAATGATTATTTAAACTAAAAAAGAAATCATATGGAATATCAGGTCATTGACTGATTGATTGATTGATTGATTGATTCTTTCATTTATTCGTTTGTTAAGTTATGTATTGATATTATTATTTATTTATTTATTTATTTATTTATTTTCATTTATTATTATTTATTTATTTATTATATATACATTTATTATTTATTTGTTTATTTTATGTTTATCTACTCATCTGTTTACCCACCCATCCGTCCATCCATCCGTCCATCCATCCATCCATCCATCCATCCATCCATCCATCCATCCACCATCCATCCATCCATCCATCCATCCATCCATTCATCCATCTATCTATCTATCTATCTATCTATTATCTATCTATCTATCTATCTATCTATCTATCTATCTATCTATCTATCTATCTATCTATTTATCTACGTATCTATGTATCTATCTATCTATCTAGCTAGCTAGCTATTTTATTTATTTCTCTATTTATTTATCGAATTGTGTATTTATTCACTGACTTTCATCATTCATTCATTCATTCATTCATTCATTCATTCATTCATTCATTCATTCATTCATTCACTTCATCATTCATTCATTCATTCATTCATTCATTCATCCACTCATCATTCGTTCATTCATTCATTCATTTGTTCATAATTCATTTTTCATTCATTCATTCATCATTCATTCATTCATTCATTCATTCATTCATTCATTGTTTTGTTGTTTGTTTATTTATCATTTATTATTTATTTATTTCTGCTGATTTATTTGTTTATTTATTTATTTATTTGTCGTTGGCTTTGTTTAAATCTTTACTTTTATTTGACGGCAATAATGGAATTGCATTGAGATGTGTCATGACATGCGACATGTAAATGCATCAATTCAGTTTAATTCTCTATATCAGACAGATTGGTAAATAAATAAGTGAACTGAATAAATGAATTGAATGAATTGAATGAATAATGAATGAATGAATGAATGAATGAGTGGATGAATGAATGAGTGATGAATGAATGAATGAATGAATGAATGAATGAAAATTATAAATACATACATACATACATACATATATACATACACATACACATATACATACACACATACATAGATACATATATGCATACAAATATACATACATACATACATACATACATACACATACATGAGTGCATGCATTCATACATACATACATACATACATACATACATACATACATCATACATACATACATACACACATACTACATATACATACATACATACATACACACCACATACACACATACATACATACATACAGCATACATACATACATGCATGCATGCATGAATACATACGCACACATACATACATTAATAAAATAAACAAATAAGGAACAACTAAATGATAAATAAACAACTAAATAGATGAATCAACAAATAAATATATAAATAACAATAAATAAACAAATAATATATGAACAAATAAATAAATAAATAATAAATAGATAAATAAATAAATAAATAAATAACAAATACACAAACAAACAAATAATAAGTGATGAAATTGGAAAGAGCACAATTTTGTTAAGAGTTTTAGCGTGTTTTTGGAAGACATTACTGGTTAAATCTACGATTGAATTTTTTTTTTTCATTCTCTTTGTTATCATGACATTTATCTCTATATATTTTTGTTTCCTTTCTATTAAATTCTAAGTATTACATATTTATTTATTTATTTGTTTGTTTGTCTATTCATTCTATTCACTTATTTATGTGTATTTACTAATTTGCCTGATGTGGAGAATGAAAAATTAATATATTTGTTTGTTCTTTGTTTCTTTCTTTCATTCTTTATTGTTTGTTGTTATATTTGTTTGTTTGCTTGCTTGTTGGTTTATTTGTTTGTGTGTTTGTGTATTCATCATTCATTTTCATTTCGCTATTGAATATCTATCAATCCGTTTATGTGCAGTGCAATTGTCATTTGTCGATCTATGAAGTAAATAAGCAAAACAAAAGACAGAGCCAAGAAAGTAATATTTAAAAAGAGCAGAACAACAGTAACAACGCATCAACTCCACCTCCATAAACAACAACAACACCACGGTGAATGTGTATGTGTGTGTGCGTGCGTGCGTGCGTGCGTGTGTGTGGGGTGTGTGTGTGTGTTGTGCTGATATTTGATGTTTTTAAAAAAATAGTGCTAATATTTAAAATAAGGCTGTGTTTTGCCAACTTGATTTTCACAATTATATCATCTATTTAATTTGTTTTATCAGAGACTTTGTTTATGAATTGAATTATGTAATATATTTCCCATTTCATTTCGTCGTGTTTTATTCATAATGTCTCTCATGAATAGACAGTGAAGTTCAGTAATACTCGCGCATGCTCATGTCTACTTTGCTCGATGGTGTTGTTCATCATCTTAAATGATCCATCATTAGATCAGTAAATGTCAGATCTCGTCATCTCTTCTACTTTCTCTTTTTTTCTCTTCTTCTTCTCTTCTCTTTCTCTTCTTCTTCTTCTCTTCTTCTTCTTCTTCTTTCTCTTCTTCTTCTTCTCTCTTCTTCTCTCTTCTTCTTCTTCTTCTTCTTCTTCTTCTTCTTCTTCTTCTTCTTCTTCTTCTTCTTCTTCTTCTTCTTCTTCTTC
>CM060307.1:40282279-40284779 GCA_030674185.1 Monoplex corrugatus | reverse complement strand
TGCCATCTCAGGGGTTGGTTTCTTTTTTCGTTCACCGTTTGTTGTTGTTGTTTTAGCTATTTCAAGGGTACTTTGACCTCTTGCCTGTAATACCCCCCCCCCCCCCCCTCCCGTCTTCTTTGCGCACAACTCATCTCTTTCTCACCGCAACTTTCTTTCTGAGATATATCTACTCACGTTTTTCTAAGCTGTGTGCTGAGAAAGAAGAATTCTACTATCTCATTGTAGAAATATATTGTCAAACGACTATTAGAATAGCTCATATTGACTGCATATTCTACCCAATGCACGTGTCATGTTTTGTTATACTGCATGCGACGCCTGCCTTGATTTGTTATATTGGATGTTGGGCCTGTCTTGTCTTGATTCATCTTGTCTTGTCTGTCTTGATCTTCTCTTGTCATGTCTTGTTTTGTCTTGTTGTCTTTTTTGTCTTGTTTTGCTCTTCTTCCTTGTCTTGTTCACGACCCGTACGATGGTTTTCACCTTAATCATCATGCAAGTTGAATAATATCGGCATTTTAGACCGGGAAGTTCACTGATCACTGAGTTTGATCTTGTCTTCTTGCCTGGCTGACTACGATTTGACTTTGTCTTGTCCTTGCCTTGCCTTGCCTTGCCTTGTCTCTCTCCTTGCCTGCCTTGCCTTGCCTTGCCTTGCCTTTCCCTTGCCTGCTTGCCTTCCCTTGCCTTGCCTTGCTTTGCCTTGCCTTGCCTTGCCTTGCCTTGCCTTGCCTTGCCTAACCTTGCCTTGCCCTGCCTTGCCTTGCCTTGTTTTGCCTTGCTTTGCCTTGTCTGCCTTGCCTTGCCTTGTCTTGTCTTGCCTCACCTTGCCTTGCGCCTTCCCTATTGTCTTGCCTCGCCTCGCCTTGCCTTGTCTTGCCTGCTGCCTTGCCTTGCTTGCCTTGCCTTGTCTTGCCTTGCCTCTTGCATTGTCTTGTCTTGCCTCACCTTGCCTTGTGCCTTGCATTGTCTTGCCTCGCCTTGTCTCGCCTTGTCTTGCCTTGCCTTGCCTTGCCTTGCCTTGGCCCACCTTGTCTTGCCTTGTCTTACCTTGCCTTGTCTTGCCTTGCCTGGACTTGTTTTGTTTTGTTTTGTCTTCTTTTTGTCTTGTCTTGTTTCATCATAATGTAGGCGCGTTTATATTTCATTTTGAGCTTTTCTGATTCCTGTTTGTACGAAATCGGGTGGTCCTTTTTGGTTTGGAACCCAATTATTATATTAATAAATATGCGCTGGTAAGTAAGGACTTTCATAAAAGAAGTGAGATATGGCAGTATATTTTTTTCTTCGAGTTGGCATCTATGAATATACATATTTATTTCGGATGAAGATCAAATATAACATTGAATTTGTACACATGTTTTCATTAGCACCAAAGCAATATTGTATTATCAATTAATCAGATATTTCCACAAGTGATATTCTTTACGTCAGTGATTCGCCTACTGTTGCCGAGATTCTTCAGACATGGAAATTCTTCCCAAATCACATTGTCTGTGTGGTCATTTATTTCAAACCACACATCACAACAAAACTAATAATTTAACGATTATCGGTTCCCAGGATTTGGTGTAAGATACGTGTCTGCAGCGATAGATTTTTTTTTTATAAACGCTCATAAACGCCTTTTTCCATGTAACGCTTGTTCTCATTTTCTCTGACCTTCTAAACAAGACTTTGGAGGTGCGCCAACAGTTGTAAAGTATCAAATCATGACCGTGTTCATTCCAGTAGTGAGCAAACATTCAATGCTGTTGGAATATCATTTGTACATCCCTTTGATATGTTCGCTGTGGTTTTGAATATTAAATGTATGTGTTCTTGTCAGCATAACAACGTATGTACGAATTTGGACCAGTCTCTTTAAAGATTAAGAAAACGAAAGAAAAAAAGCTGTCAGATTTGTCTTTCTCCCCAGCCCCCTCCATGGGAGCTTCAACAATAGTCCGAATTCAATTTACAGTACTTGGAAAGAAGATGGGCGACACCGAACTTGCACTAAGCTCACAGAAAGGATCAAGATCAAATCGGGTAGATGGAGTTTATAATCTCTCTCAAGATGATCTGTCTTGAACATGGCTCTTTCCAACGTCTAAATGTAAAATAAGATCACATACCAAAATGTATGTTGACCTATGTGATAGCAATAAGACCGTTGTCATTATATTTCAGTTCAAATATTAAAATCCTTTTATCACAGCCATGTAATAATGCTGTCTCATCTTTCCCACCTGTCCGCGTCACCGGGTTCGGTGTTGGCCGCTGCGCATCTATGCACCACCATCTCCCTCCAGGCCGCTCTGTCTTGACCGTTTTGGACAATTTCTTGAATTTTAGGCCACTGATGTTGGTTATGTTCTCGATGTATAATACTGAAGGTCTCTCTTTTCTTCCTTTTTTGGCGGATAGGGGAATGACCCTCAGATATGGGGGCCAGTAGCGAATATCCAATAAGCAGCCGCAGACCAAACGTTGTCAGTATTTTAGGAGAGGCTGG
>CM060307.1:40272279-40277279 GCA_030674185.1 Monoplex corrugatus | reverse complement strand
GTACATGTGTGTGTGTGTGTGTCTGTTATTGTTATTGTTTTTAAAGCCCAGCCGACTGCGTAGAGCCATATCAGGGCTAGTGTGTGTGTGTGTGTGTGTGTGTGTGTGTGTGTGTGTGTGTGTGTGTGTGTGTGTGTGTGTGTACGCACGCGCGTGCACGTGTGTATGTCTATGGGTGTGAGCGTACACGTGTGAATGTATGTATTGATATGGGTTTTTTTATATAAAATTTATATTGAAAAACTTTGATTGTTTCGTCTGTATCTGTTTAATTATTATTTGATTATAATGTTATAAAAAGATGATTGTATTTAGGAAGAAAGCTGAACCGAAAATATTGTAATGAAAATAAGGATTAAAAACGAGGAAATAAGAAATGCGGAGATTCTCATACGTACAATAAAATAAACAAACAAAAACAAAGATAAACAATAATCGATAAAACTGACTAACACATAAGCGAACAAACAAACAAACGAACAAGAGAAACAAATACTGTTGTGGCCGTTTTTGAATAGACAACGTTTTCTGCCTTAAGATAGAAGACATAGATTTCAATGTCCCAGCATGACCTGTGATTGAAAGAAAGATGCACACACTTTCTCACTTTGTTGTTTATTTGTTTTCTCATTTGATTTCTTTTATTCAGGACCACAACAACACAAATATTGAACAGATCCAAGAACGCAAGATTAACAGCAAGGCTTTGTCGTCTCGTTTATAAATCTGAAAAGGCAAAGCAGGAAAACTATAAAAACAGAGCTGGTCATTGAACAAATATTCTATCACATGCATTGATAATACATGCTTCCATTGAAAAAAATATTCTATCACATGCATGTGATAATACCATGCTTCCCATTGAAAAAAATATTCTATCACATGCATGTGATAATACCATGCTTCCCATTGAAAAAAATATTCTATCACATGCAGTGATAATACCATGCTCCATTGAAAAAATTTTCTATCACATGCATGTGATAATACCATGCTTCCCATTGAAAAAAATTCTATCACATGCATGTGATAATACCATGCTTCCCATTAAAAATATTCTATCACATGCATGTGATAATACCATGCTTCCCATTTAAAAATATTCTATCACAGCATGTGATAATACCATGCTTCCCATTAAAAAAAAATCATTGGCAATATTTCTCAACAATCTGCTTCTCAGCTGTTCTTCCCTTCTCTGGTCTAAAAGAAGCTTAGGGTAGTATTTCCAAAGGGAGGTTATTGTGATGATGGGAGAGAAACCGCAGAGGTCTCTAATAATCCCAGGTGTAAAGAGTTGTGCTGTTTCAATCCATTTCTCCCCACAAGCGTAAAGACGTCTCCTGATATATTACACTTCACGTATTAGATGTGGCCCCTTAGGGCTTCAGAGTATTGTCCTGTTTTTTGTTTCTTCATTTGTTTTTCTTTGTTTTGTAAGAATAATCTGTTTATTGAAATCAAAGCGACTACCGGCTTTCAAGCAAATAGGAATCAGAAATACATAAAAAAATACAACCAAAACGCGTGTTAGATAGAACAAAACTAGACAAGACAGGCGCACAGTTTCGGACAACTGGCTTTTTTCAAACGTGTACAAAAGACATCATCATCATCATGTGCCCTACCGCATGGCGTTGGCGATCTTGGCCCTCCATATGCATCTATCCCCTATCGCCTCATGTCAGCCAAAACAAGAAAAATACAAAGACAACAAAGAATAAAATCACCAAACCTAATGAAGAATACGGTACTCAACTTTCGTAACTTTAAGTTGAGCAGTGTTGAAATATAAACATAAGACTAAAATGCTTTCACAGGAAACCTGGAAACATAATAACCAGAAATACACAACAATAGAAGAAGAACACGTGTTTATTATTTTACAATACAAGACAGGCGAAAGCTTTCAGGGCAACTGGTTTTGTATCAAGCGTATGCAGAAGACAACAACGACTAAATGCACCACACTTCACACACACACACACACACACACACACACACACACACAACCACACACACACACACACACACACACCACACACACACCACACACACACACACACCACACACACACCACACAACACACACCACACACAACACACAACACACAAACACACACACAACACACACACACACAACACATCAAACACACACACAACACACACAACACACACAAACACACAACACACACACACAACACACAACACACAACACACACACACAACACACACACAAACACACACACACACAACACACAACACACACACAAACACACACACACACACACACAACACACACACACACACACACACACAACACACACACACACACACACACACACATACACACACACACACACACACTAAAAAACAGTGGACGGCTTTCCAATCGTGGTGTCTGGCAGGAGAAAATGGCAGATTCACAAGGAGAAGAATGGCAGAATGGTTCAAACGTTCACCTGCCAACAACTAAACTCGAGGTTCCAGCCTTCGCTTTCCATTGAGGCTTCGAGCTTTCTCCTCACGTTGATCAAACAATCAAACTGAACGTCTAGCATTTCGGAAGGTGACGAAAAAGGAGTCGGACTCGTGTGCCTTCTGGCCTGAGTGCGCTAAAGATCCCATGGCAGTTGAAAATAGTGAAAATGGCGTATTACGAAAACATAAAAAGTACAATACCAACACTGTGTAACATAAACCGAAGTAGTCATTTCTTTAATTGGTTGATTGGTTGTTTTGTTTCTGTCTGTTGTGTGTGTTGGTGTGTATGTGTGTGTGCGTGTGTGTGTGTGTGTGTGTGTGTGTGTGTGTGTGTGTGTGTGTGTGTGTGTGTCTGTGTGTGTGTGCGTGTGTGTGTACCTTTGTGTTTTGTATGTCTGTGTGCGTGCGATGGTGTTTCTTTTCTTTTTTTTCTTTTGTGTGTGTGTTGTGTGTGTGTGTGTGTGTGTGTGTGTGTGTGTGTTGTGTTTGTGTGTGTGTGTGCGTGTTTTTTTGTGTGTGTGTGTGTGTGTATGTGGAGTGGCAGAGAAAATATATTAACGATTATTGACAGTTGTATGGCTGTTTAAGGATAAATTGACGCGACAATCTGATCAAACTCTAAGGTAAAGTAAATAAAGCCACATAGATTTTGTTCATTGTACAAAGAAACAGAAACTGGCCAGGAAATGTGTTTAGGAAGCAACAACAACAACAACAGAAAGCAGTTATGATGATGGAATGAAACCAAGAAAGAATAGAATTAAAGCGCAGATATTTACATATTCATGAAATAAAACACAGCCAGGACTTCTTCTGCAGCTCGCTGCTAACCATACTATTAACAATAATAATAAAAGCAATATTACTACTGCTACTACAACTACTACTACTGCTACTAATTCGACTACTGCTACTACTATTACTACTACTACTGCTAATAATAATAATAACAACGACAACAACAACAACGATGATGATGATGATGATGATGATGATGATGATGATGAATGATGATGATGATGATGATGATGATGATGATGATGATTATGGTGATGATGATGATGATACAGAATTTATACGGCGCCAAATCTTGATAATTCAAATCAAGGGGCACCCATGCACCAGACACGCATGCAATCAACGCAGACCCCCTTACAACACGTGGAAAACAAAAACTCAACTCAACTCTTTGTCAGCATAACATCCATGATAATTCAGCTGATCAAATAAAACAAGACAGAAAAAAGCAATCATGAAATAAACAAAAACTTAATTAAAAAATAAGAAAATGAGCAAAATAGTCAATGCATAAGCCAAGAAATCAAACAAACAACGATACAAAACAGTCTTTATCATACTTCTGAAACTGAAATAAGTTGCACGCACCCTCCGTCCTATACTAAGACTGGAGCCAGTATGTTTCGATGTACGAGCACGGCATATGACATACGCCATCATATTTCCGTACTTCTGAAACCCTTTTTGAAGTAGATTGCAGCCTTCCTTTTAAAACTGGACCCAGTGAATTTAAACATTCAACAAACTTTGATTGTAGAAGAACAAAAGGGTTCTTTCTCGTTTACTGATATGACGTCATAGTTTCCGTACTTCTGAAACCGTTTTTGAAACAGACTGAATCCTTGCTTTAAGACTGAAGCCAGTGAGCTTAAACATCCAACAAACCCGTCATTGTAGAAGAACAAAAGCACTCTTTCTCGTGCACTTGCTTGCTTTCTAGTTTTATTTTATCTATTGAGGCCCATAATAAACACACATGGTGAATAAATTCAAAAAAGATTAGGAACAAAGCTTTATCGTCTTGTTTATCAGTATGCAAAGAAAAGCAAGGTCACTCATAAAAAGAATCAGCCCTGTCATTCAGACTCATTTCTATTGCATGCATATGATAAAGCCATGAATCAGATTTCTAAAATATCAAGGGCACTATTTTTTTGCTAATCTCTGTAAAGGCTTTGCGTCTCTCACGGGTACGGCACAAAGGTAACTTAAGCCGGTATTTCCGAAGGGAGGTTATTGTGATAAAGGGAGACAAACCGTGGAGGCCTCTAATCCCACGTGAAAGGTTTGTGCTGTTTCATTACATTGGGATCGACAAGCGTAAACGGCGTTACCAGACATATTGCAGCGTCATGTATTAGATGTGATCCCCCAAGGATTGAGACTTTTTGTTAGTTTGGTTGGTTGTTTGGTTGGTTGTTTGGTTGGTTGGTTGGTTGGTTGGTTAGTTGGTTGGCTAGCTGATTGGGTGGTTGGTTGGTTGGTTGGTTGGGGTTGGTTGGTTGGTTGGTTGTTTGGTTGTTTGTTTGTTTGGTTGGTTGGTTGGTTGGTTAGTTGGTTGGCTGGCTGATTGGATGGTTGGTTGGTTGGCTGGCTGATTGGTTGGTTGGTGTTGGTTGGTTGGTTGTTGGTTGGTTGGTTGGCTGTTGTTGTTGGTTTGTGTTTGTTGTTGCTTGTTTGTTTTGTTTGCCTTCTTTTTAAAAAAAAAATTTGTGATCG
>CM060307.1:40264779-40267279 GCA_030674185.1 Monoplex corrugatus | reverse complement strand
ACGAACAGTTTGCGCCTGAAGACATGACTACTTATTTGGAAGACATTGAGTATGACAGGATGTATAATGAATGTGATGTACGTTGTTCTAAAGATGAAACTGTGAATAGTTTTGGCAAAACATTGTTGAACTTCTGTTTCATGTTGGATATGGTTATTTTGAATGGTTTTTGTGATGGAGATACAGAGGGTGAATACACTTTTGTGTCTCCAAACGGGTGTAGTGTGATTGACTATTTTCTTGTTCCATATAATCTGGTCTCATGCTTTGATTTACGGGTAGGTAACTGTGTTGATTCATGGCATCTACCTGTTGAGGTAATATGGAAAAGGGGAAATAATCATACATATGTAGAAAGTGCAAGACAACAAGGGGAAGAAAAAATTGTATGGTCTGAAGAATTAGCAAGTTTATTTGTACAAGAGCTTGATGGTTCTGAGTTCAACAATTGTCTACAGACAGCTTTCGGTTTGTTAGATTTTAATGTGAATGACAGTTCGGAGCAATTTACTAAGGCTTTATGCGGGGCAGCTGCGTGTATGGTACGAACAGTGAGACAAGGACAAAAGAAACAGAATGATTGGTTTGATAAGGAATGTGAAAGAAAGAAACAAGAAGTTAAGAGGCTACTGAAAAGATTCCAGAGATGCAAAACAGAAAAAGAAAAAAAAGAAAAAAGAGAAGCATATGTCATATCACGAAAAGAGTATGTTAAACTAAGGAAAACGAAAGAAAGGGAATACGAAGATAAGAAAATAAGAACACTCAAAGATTCCATCAATGACTCCAGGACATTCTGGTCAATAATAAGATCTGTTAATAGAAAGGCCTTTGTGTACAATGAAATCTCTATTGAACAATGGTACAATCATTTCTGCAGTGTTTTCAATGATATCGGGGGAAATACTGCACAAGAGAGTAATATAGTAGAGGAAGAAAATAATTTTGAGCCCCTTTTCAATGAGCCTATAACTAAAGAAGAAGTGACTGCGAGTATCAGGCATTTGAAAGCAGGAAAGAGCGCAGGACCAGATCAAATAATCAGCGAAATGTTAAAACATGCAAATGCTAATGTAATTGATTTCCTTGTCCATTTATGTAACAAGCTTTTTGATAATGGCATTTTTCCGTCAGAATGGGCAAAGTCCATAATAATCCCAATTCATAAAAAAGGAGATGTGAATAATCCAGATAATTATAGAGGAGTCGCTCTAACAAGTATAGTGAGTAAAGTTTATACATATATTTTGAATAAGAGATTAACAAAGTGGGCAGAAAAAGAAGAGAAAATAGTTGAAGAACAAGCTGGATTTAGAGCAAAATACAGTACAATTGATCATATTTTCACACTTTACTCCCTTGTGCAGAAGCATTTACTTTTAAATAAGAAACTTTATGTTGCATTTGTGGATTTTAGGAAGGCATTCGATTCTGTGAATCGTAATAATCTTTGGAATATATTACGTAAAAGTGGTGTGAATGGAAAATTATATATGGCCCTAAGAGGAGTTTATAACTCAGTGTTTGCATGCGTGCGTGAGAAGTGTGTATATTCAGATTATTTTGAATGCCCTAAAGGAGTGAAACAGGGGTATCAATTGAGTCCTCAATTGTTTTCATTTTTCATTAATGAATTAGCAGTGGAACTGTCAAGAAAAGGCAGGCATGGCATTCAAATTATCCCTGGGGTTATTGAGATATTCCTATTGCTGTTTGCAGACGATGTTGTTCTTCTCTCTGGTACAGTCAAAGGCTTACAAAACCAGTTAAATGTCTTAAAGGAAGAATCGGATCGACTAGCTTTAACAGTTAACATGGATAAAACTAATATTATGATTTTCAGGAAGGGTGGACATTTATCAAAACACGAAAAATGGTTCTATGGAATTAACGAGGTTAAAGTTGTTAATTCTTATAAATACTTAGGAATAATATTTTCGACAAAATTAAGTTTAAATTATGCATGGGAAGAATCTTGTAATAAAGGGAAAAAAGGTGTTATTGAAATTCTAAAATCCTTACGGAAGCTCAATTCTATTGATTGTAATTTATATTGGAAAATGTTTGATACACAGATAGAACCTTTACTTACATATGCAGCTGAAGTATGGGGTCTTACTGTAAATCCACATATGGAAAAAGTGCATACATATGCTATGAAACGTTATTTGGCTGTACCAATTCACTCTTCTAATACTGTTTTATATGGAGAAACTGGAAGATATCCTTTATACATTAGAACCTTTGTGAAGAGTATTAAATACTGGTTGAAATTGTTAAGGCTTCCACAATCTCGGTTATGTAAACAGGCATATGAAATGATGGTTACTCAAATGGAAATAGGAAAACAGAACTGGGCCTATCAGGTAAAAAAGGCTTTATCAGAACTTGGGTTTGGAATCGTGTGGTTGTCCCAGGGAGTAGGAAATGAGTGTCAGTTTATTAATGAATTTAAAGACAGGCTTATTTGTTCGTTTAAACAAAATTGGCACTCAGATAT
>CM060307.1:40257279-40259779 GCA_030674185.1 Monoplex corrugatus | reverse complement strand
ATATCACTTTATACTGTTCTTATGTTTATTTGCCGGATTTAGGTCTTCCTCTTACTTATATGACTAATTACGTCGGGTGGTCAACTGTTTCTTCAACTTTTTGTTCAACTTTTTAAATTAATGTACGTTTATCTCCAGTGAAGATGTTACTTTATAATTTTTTTTTCCGGATTTGGGTCTTCCTCTTACTTATACCCTAGACGGTATTATCCACAGGGCTGATCAGGCCATCGTGAAGTCCATCACCACTGATCACACCCTCCCTTCTGACCATGTCTGCCTCATCTCTGATCTCCTGCTTTCCCGTCCTCCTCCTCAGAAAACTGCTGTGCAAGCCAGACACCTATCTGCTGTTGACTTGTCTGTGTTCGATGCTGATCTTCACTCTCTCCTTACTGCCTCGCCTCCTAGTACTGCTGATGAACTGAACAACCTCCTTCTTGGGCTACTGGATCAACATGCTCCATCAACAACACGCCAAGTCTCCAAACGACCGCCTACACCTTGGTTCTCCTCCATAGCTTCACAACTGCAAGATGCCAAGCGTGACAGACGTCAAGCTGAGAGACAATGGCTCAAGTCCAGTCTAACTGTGCATAGGCAAATCTTTCAAACTGCCAACAAAATTGTTAATAGCCTTGTAGACGCCGCTAAATCAGCCTATTACAATGCCAAAATTCTTGCTTGCTCCACGTCCAAACAATTGTATAATATCACTAATACTCTTCTTGGCAAAACTGGCTCTTCTCCTCTTCCATCTAACCTGCCACCATCTGATCTTCCACAGGCTTTCTCCGACTATTTTGTCAACAAGATTGCTAACCTCAGGCTTTCTCTTGATTCCACGACGAACACTCATGCAACATTTCCTGAACCCCCTTTCTCTGGAATCCCCCTTACTTCCTTCCAACCCGTTTCTGAGGACTTTGTTAAGAAAATCATCATGAAATCCGGCATTAAAACCTGTGAACTTGACCCATTGCCAGTTTCTTTCCTCACCCATTGTCTTGATACTCTTCTTCCTCACATCACCAACATCATCAACCATTCCCTCTCAACTGGCTCCTTTCCTTCTTCTTTCAAGTCAGCAATTGTTAGACCTCTTCTAAAAAAGACGACTCTTGACCCTGAGAATTTGAAAAACTATAGACCTGTGTCAAATCTTCCATTCCTTTCCAAGGTCTTAGAGAAAGTTGTTCTCAACCAGCTGTTAAACCACCTTCATTCCAATAACCTTGTCTATCCCCTTCAGTCTGCTTACCGTTCTGCACATAGCACCGAGACTGCTCTTCTCAAAATCTGCAACGACTTACTGACTACTCTTGACTCTAACAATGTATCACTTTTGACTCTCTTGGACCTATCTGCTGCCTTTGACACTATTGACCACTCTATCCTTCTCTCCCGTCTGCATCACTCTTTTGGGCTCCATGATACTGTCTTGAATTGGTTTCATTCTTACATCACCGATCGTCTGCAAGTAGTTTCTGTCAATGGTCTTTCTTCTAATGCTTCCTGTCTGACCTATGGAGTGCCACAGGGATCTGTTCTGGGCCCCCTACTTTTCATTCTCTACACCTATCCTGTCTCCTCTATTGTCCAAGAACACCTACTTCAGCATCATTCTTTCTCGGATGACAATCAGCTGTATGTCTCTGGGCCTCTCCCTGACCTTCCCCTCATGATCCAAAACACCCAATCTTGTGTAGCCGACCTGAAGGATTGGATGACTGAAAACAAACTGAAATTGAATGAAGAGAAATCCGAATTGATCTTGATCACCCCACCCAAACTCCAAAATCACCCCTCTCTTCCAACCTCCATCACACTTGTTGACTCGTCTATCACTCTCTCCTATTCTGCCCGTAACCTTGGTGTAACTCTTGACCAAACCCTGTCCTTCCATCTGCATGTTAGCAACGTTTGTCGGACTTGTTTTCTTGAACTCCGCCGAATTGCTTCTATCCGCCATCTCCTCTCAGAAGACACGACAAAGACTCTTGTCTGTGCACTTGTTCTATCTCGTCTTGATTACTGTAATGCTCTTTTGTCTGGTTCCCCCTCTCACCTCATTAACAAACTTCAGAAAGTTCAAAATCATGCTGCCCGTCTCATCTTCCGCTCTTCAAAATTTAACCATGTTACGCCATTGCTCTGTTCTCTTCACTGGCTCCCGGTTCAGCAAAGAATATCCTACAAGATTGCCTGTCTCTGCTTCAAATCTATTGAGTCTTCCTGTCCTGAGTATCTCGCCCATCTGTTACATCTCTACACGCCATCTCGAGCTTTGCGGTCCTCATCCGACACCCGTCTCTATAGTATCCCCATAGTCCGCACTAAAAGGTTTGGGCAGCGTTCTTTTTCCTATCAAGCTCCAACTATCTGGAATCAGCTACCTCGCTCACTCAGATACTCACCCTCTCTGTCCACATTCAAACGCTCCCTCAAAACTCATCTGTTTCCCAAATAACTGGTAATTTCTGCCCCCCTCCCCCCATGT
>CM060307.1:40247279-40254779 GCA_030674185.1 Monoplex corrugatus | reverse complement strand
TTTCTCTTTTTCTGTGTTGTTTCTCTCATTTTCCCCTTCTGTTTGTATTCCTCCTCCTCTCTTTCTCTCTCTTCTCTCTTTTTGCTTTCACGAGTCGTCACTGCTTCTCCTCTGATTTCTTTCCAGTAGAGGTGTTTATCTTTTCTTTCTCTTTCTATCATTTTTCGTTCTCTCTCTCTCTCTCACTCTCTCTCTCTCTCTCTCTTTCTCTCTCTCTTTCTCTCTTTCTGCCTGTCCTTTTTTCTGTCCCTTTCTCATTCATGTCAAGCTCATCTAACACAACTACCATTCAGACAGAAATAGTTAATGACTAAAGATGGGAAGCAGGAATATCTAAACAGAGATCAGAATTCCAATAGACCGCAGAGAAGAAATCGAAACAAAATGAGGATATGAAAGCATCTTAAGCTTTTCTCCCAAAATTGAAGTTCTAAAACTCAATGCGCTTCTGCCTTCTTTGTGGGAATAGGTTATCGTCTTTAGGACAGAGACTGGGCAGATTGCTACGTCTTTCACTCTCACGTAATCCCCTCTTCTTTTTTTTCTTTTCATTATATCGTTTCTAAACATCCTACCAGCAAATTGGATTTGATGGCAGAGTAAAACGTTCGATGGCTAAGGATTTCCACCCTTTCCCATTATACTATATCGATGTCCTGCTTTACCTGCATCACTATTTCTAAAGCGTTTTAAAAGATGTAAAACCCTAAGCCCCCAACTCCACCACCGCCTGTCTGTCTGTCTGTCTGTCTGTCTTATCTTCTCTCTCTCTGTCTCTTTCTGTCTGTCTCTCTCTCTCATCTGTCTCTCTCTCGTCTCTCTCTCTCTCTCTCTCTCTCTCTCTTCTCTCTCTTCTCTCTCTCATTCATCTTTCCCTCTCTCCAGTCTTCTTCTCTTTCTCTCTCTCTCGCTCTCTCTCTCTCTCTCTCTCTCTCTCTCTCTCTCTCTCTGTCGCTTTCTCTCGCTGCCTGTCTCTGGCTCTATCTATCACTCTCACTCTTTCTGTCTCTCTGTCTCTGTCTCTGTCTCTGTCTCTGTCACTGTCTCTTTCTCTTTCTCTGTCTCTGTCTCTGTCTTTCTCTCTCTCTCTCTCTCTCTCTCTCTCTCTCTCTCTCTCTTTATCTCTCTCTCTCTCTGTTTTCACAAATCTTCAGTGTTTTTTTCTGACTTCTTTCAGTCCAGTTCTCACTCACTCTGTCTCTCTGTCTCTGTCTCTGTCTCTCTGACTCTCTCTCTCTCTCTCTCTCTCTCTCTCTCCTCTCTCCCTCTTTTCATTCTCTCTGTCTTTGTTTATATGTGTCTCTCTTACCTGTCTCTCTCTTCCCCCACTCTCTTTATCTTTTCCTCCCACCTAGTCTCTTCCCTTCTCCATTTCTCTCTGTCTCTCTCTTTCTCCCTCCCTCTCTCCCTCTGTCTCTCTTTTTCTCTCTCTCTGTCCCTCTCTCCCTTTCTCAATCATGTCAAGCTGACCTAACACCACAACAATTCTAACAGAAATTGTTCATGACTAAAGATGGGAAGCAGGAATAGAACGGAGATCAGAATTCCAATAGGCCTGCTGAGCAGAAATCGAAGTGAAATGAGGAAAAAAAAGCATCATAAGCTTTTCCCCCAAAATTGAACTTCTTAAACCCAATGCTCTTCTGCGTACTTTGTGGAAATGGGTTATCGTATTTAGGACAAAGACTGGGCAGGTTGCTGCGTCTTTCACTATCACGTAATCCCCTCTTCTCTTTTGTCATATCGTTTCTAAACACCCTACCAGCGAATTGGACTTGATGGCAGAGTAAAACGTTCGATGGTTAAGGATTTTACCTTTCTCCAAGCTCCATCATGCTATCTCGGTGTTCTCTATTGTCTCTATCTCTATTTCTAAAGCGTCAGAATGATGTAAAGCTCCAACCCCTGACCCCACCTCTGTCTGTATATCTTTTTCTCAGTGTCTGTCTTTGTTTCTGTCTGTCTTTGTCTGTCTGTCTGTCTGCCTGTCTGTTTCTCTCTCTCTCTCTTTCTCTTTATGTATCTCTATCTCTATCTATCTGTCGGTCTATCTATCTATCCAGCTAGCTAGCTATGTATGTATGTACGTATGTATGTATGTATGTATGTATGTATGTATGTATGTATGTATGGATGGATGGATGGATGGATGGATGGATGGATGGATGATAAATGGATGTATATATGTATGTATATTATGCATGTATGAAAGTATGTATGTATGTAGGTATGTATGTATGTATCTATCTATCAATCTATCTATCTGACTGTCTATCTGTCTGTCTGCCTGTCTGTCTATCTATTATCTACCTATCTACATATCTATCTATCTATCTGTCTATCTATCTATCTATCGGTTAATCTTTTTCCCTCTCTCTCGTCATCCTTCCCTTCTCAATGCGCGTCTTTCTCCTTGTCACATATACAATTACACACAATTAAGATAAACCATCAAAAATGTTCATATCAGTTTAACATCCTTACAAACACACAGACAAACATACACACACATAAACGTATACAATTCTACACTCAAACACACACACACACACACACACACACACACACACACACCACACACACACACACACACAACTCAACACACACACACACACACACACACACACATCATACACACACTCATACATGCGCGCGCGCAGCGCACGCATGTATTTACATTGACACATTTACACATTCACACCCACAACACACACACACACACACACACACACACACACAACAAACACACACACATGCCACAACACACTACATAGCTACACTCACACATTCACACACCACACACACACCAACACACAAACACACAAACACACGCACCCACACCCACTCACACACACACACACACACACACAAAAAACACACACACATAACACACACATACATACACACACATACACACACACACACACACACACACACACACACACACACACACACACACACATAGAAATACACATCATTCACCAGAAAAGGCACACAGCTTATTAAGATGGGAAGGGAGGTAATCTAAACGTAGTTCAGGCCAGAGATTGGGCAGATTGCTATGTCTCTCTCTCTCGAACATAATCCCACTTTCTCTTTCATTATAGAGTTACTAAGCATTCTGCCAGCCAACTGGACTTGCTGGCAAATTGAATGCTCCAAGGTAAAGGAATACCTCCTCCCCTCTCTAACTCTATTTTTTATCTTAATATTCTGATATGTTTGTCTTTATCTGCCTTTCTCTTGAATGTTTTTTCAGGCAAGTCCCCCCATTGCCGTCTCTTCTCTCTCTCTCTCTCTCTCTCTCTCTCAATCTCTCTCTCTCCCTCTCCCTCTCTCTCTCTTTCTGTTCTTTTTCTTTCTCTTCCCTCTCTTCTGTCTCTTTTTTTGTTTCATCTTTTCTTTCTCTCTTTCTCTATATCTTTCTCAGACAAGACACCCCCCTCACACACACACACACACACCCATGGACATTGCCACACACTTATATTGACACACGCACGCATTCATACACACACACACATACTCTCTCTCTCTCTCTGTCTCTCCCTCTCTCTCTCTCTCACTCACACACACACACATTCACACACACACAAACACACACACACACACACACTCTCTCACACACATTCACACATACACACACATACACACATACACACACACACACACACAAACACACACACACACACACACATACACACACACACACACACAAAGAAAAACATCACTCACCACAAAAGGACATTCATGTCAAGCTGACCTAACACCACAACCATTCAAACAGAGCTAGTTAACGATTAAGATGGGAAGGGAGGAAATCTAAACGTACTTCAGAATTCCAAAAGATCACAGAGAAGAAATCGAAGGGAAACGAGAAAATTAAACCGTTGTTATCTTTTCTCGCAAAATTGAAGTTCTAAAACCTCAATGCTTTTCCTCGTGCTTTGTGTAAATGGGTTATTGTATTGAGGCCTCTGTGGCCTCACAGATTGGGCAGATTGCTACGTCTTTCTCTCTGTCCTATATAATCCTACTGTCTCTTTCATTATATGGTTTCTAAGCATCCTGTCAGCAAACTGGACTTGATGGCAAAGTAAAATGTTCCAAGGTAAAGGAATACTCCCTCCCCTCTCTAATTCCATTTTTATCTTTATATTCCGAAATTTCTGTCTTTATCTTTCTCTTGAATGTTTTTCAGGCAAGTCCTACCTCCCTCTCCTTCTCTCTGTCTTCTTCTATCTCTGTCTATCTCTGTATCTCTCTGACTCTCTGTCTCTCTCTAGCTGTCTGTCTGTCTCTCTCTCTCTCTGTGTCTCTGTCTCTCTCTCTGTCCAAGCCTCTCTTTCTCTGTCTGTCTTTCTCTATCTCTGTCTGTCTGTCTGTCTCTTTCTTTCTCCTACTCTCTCTATATCCTTCTCTCTCTCTCTCTCTCGCTCTCCCTCGCTCTCTCTCTCTCTCTCTTCCTCTCCCTCACGCTCTCTCTCTCTTTCTCTCTCTCTCTTTCCTTCTTTCTCTCTCTCCCTTGCTCACTCAAGTCAAGCTGACCTAATACGAGAACCATTCAAACAGAGTCAGTTGATGACTAAGATGGGAAGAGAGGAAATCTAAATGTAGTTCAGAATTCCGAAAGATCACAGAGAAGAAATCGAAGGGAAACGAGAAAATTAAACTGTCGTTATCTTTTCTCGCAAAATTGAAGTTCTAAAACCTCAATGCTTTTCCTCGTGCTTTGTGTAAATGAGTTATCGTCTTGAAGCCAGAGATTGGGCAGATTGCTACGTCTCTCTCTCTCTCTCTCTCTCTCTCTCTCTCTCTCTCTCTCTCTCTCTCTCTCTCTCTCTCTCTCTCTCTCTCTCTCTCTCTCTCTCTCCCCTACATAATCTCTTTCATTATGTGGTTTCTAAGCATTCTGCCAGCAAACTGGACTTGATGGCAAAGTAAAATGTTCCAAGGTATAGGAATACTCCCTCCTCTCTCTAATTCCATTTTTATCTTTAAATTCCGATATTTTTGTCTTTATCTGTCTTTCTGTTGAATGTTTTTTCAGGCAAGTCCTCCCCCTCCTTCTCTCTCTCTCTCGTTCTCTTTCTGTCTTCCTCTCTCTCTTTCTCTCTCTCTCTTCTTTTTCTTCCTCTTCCCTCTCTTCCTTTCTCTCTCCTTCTTTCACTCTCTCCGTCGCTTTCTCGCTCTCTTTCTCTCTACCTCTGTTCCCCTTTCACTTTCTGTCTTTTTCTCTGTCATTTTCTCTGTCTCTCTCTGTCTCTCTCTGTCTCTCTTTTTCTCTCTCTCTGTCTCTCTCTCTGTCTCCCTCTGTCTCTCTCTCTGTCATTGTCTCTGTCTCTGTCTCTGTCTCTGTCTCTCTTGCACACCTCTTCTCCTCCTTTTCTCTGTTTCTCTCTGCTTTCAAGAATCTTGCATTGTCTCTCCCTTGATTTCTTTCAACAGTGTTCTCTCTCTCTCTCTCTCTCTCTCTCTCTCTCTCTCTCTTTCTTCTCTCCGTCCCTCACTCATTGTCCTCCGTGTCTCTTTGTGTCTCTTACTCGCTATTTTGCTTGCTCTCACATGCATGCTGATTGTAAACAATTATTTAGTACGCGTGGGTTCTCGTATTGAGGACAGACGTTGCACAGATTATTACGTCTCTCTCTCCTACATAATCCTACTTTCTATTTTTTTTATAGAGTTTCTAAGCATCCTGCCAGCAAAATTGGACTTGATGGCAGAGTCAAATGTTCGAAGGTAAAGAAATACACCCCTCCCCTCTAACTCCATTTTTATCTGAATATTCTGATATGTTTGTATTCATCTGCCTTTCTCTTGAATGTTTTTCATGTAACCCCCTCCTCTCCTTCTCTCTCTCTCTCTCTCTCTCTCTCTCTCTCTCTCTCTCTCTCCCTCTCTTTCTTTCATTCTCTTCCCTCTCTTTTTGTCTCTTTCTTTCAATTTCTCTCTCTCTTTCTCTCCTTTTTTTTCTCTATCTGTCTCTTTAATTCTCTCTCTCACCCTCTCTCTCTGTTTATCATTTTCTCTGTCTCTCTCTGTCTCTCATTCTATCTCTCTTTCAGGTTTATATCTTTTTTCCCTCTCTTTCTGTCTTTCTTTACTTCTCTTTCTGTCTCTCCTCTCTCATTCTGTCTGTTTTTGTTTTACTCTGTCTCTCCTTCTCTCTTTTCTGCCTGTTTCTCTCTGTCTCTCTCTTTCTCTCTCTTTCTCTGTCTGTCTGTCTGTCTTTTTCTCTATTTCTCTGTCTCTCTCTCTGTCTCTCTTTCTGTCTCTCTTTCAGTTTCAGTTTCAGTTTCTCTCTCTCTTTCTCAGACACCCTTCCTCTTTTTCACTGATTCTCTCTGCTGTCACGAATCTGCATTGTCTCTTCTTTGATTTCTTTCAGTAGTGTTCTCTATCACACACACACACACACACACACACACACACACACACACACACACACACCACACACACACACACACACGCACACGCACACGCACACGCACACGCACACACACACACACACTCTCTCTCTCTCACTCTCTCTCTCTGTATCTCTGTCTCTGTCTGTCTCTCTGTCTCTGTATGTCTGTCTCTCTATCTGTCTCTGTCTGTCTCTGTCTCTCTGTCTCTTTGTTTCTGTCTGTCTGTCTGTCTATGTCTCTGTCTCTGTCTGTCTGTCTATCTCTTTCTTTCTCTCCTCTTCTCTCTCTCTCTCTCCTCTCTCTCCATCCCTCACTCATTGTCCTCCCTACTTCTTTGTGTCTCTTACTCGCTATCTTGCTTACTCTCACATGCATGCTGAATGTTAACAATTCTTTAGCAGTTCTATGATTTCTATGAATTTAACTAAGCATGCATCAATACCAGAGAGACTCCAGGATTCACTTAATATTTCCATAACGAGATAATGGACGGTCTTTGGAATCTCCTATACTGCTAATATCATCTTGTGAACGTAGGCATGGTGTGTTTGTGTGTATGTGTGTGTGTGTGTGTGTGTGTGTGTGTGTGTGTGTGTGTGTGTGTGTGTGTGTGTGTGTATGTGTGTGTGTGTGTGTATTGTGTGTGTGTGTGTGTGTGCGTGTGTATGTATCTGTGTCTGTATAAGTGCTTGTGTGTGTATATGAATGTGTGTGTGTGTGTGTTTTGTGTGTTTGTTTGTGTGTGCATGTTTGTGTGTATGTTTCTGTGCACGCGCGCATGTGTGTGTGTGTTTTTACATGTGTGTGTGTCTGTCTGTCAACGCACGTGCGTGCACATGCATTTGTGAGCATTGTGTCTCTCTATCCCCCTCTCTCTCTCTCTTTCCCCCTCTCTCTTTCACACATACATACACACACGCACGCACGCACACACAAAAACAAACCCACATATACGGCACGCACACACACATACACACACAGCACACACACGATTGCACACACATATGCTTGCGCGTGCGCGCACTCACACACACACACAAACACACACAAACACACACACGCGAACACACACACGCAAACACACACA
>CM060307.1:40219779-40237279 GCA_030674185.1 Monoplex corrugatus | reverse complement strand
TCGTTGTGGGAACATGGGAAACTGTGAGAAGGGGCTGTGTGACGGAATATATGATAGAATCGTCATTCTACGAACTACATTGATTTTCGTTCCTACCTTCATCATCATGTGCCCTGCCACGTGGCGTTGGCGATCATGGCCCTCCATTCGAATCTAGCTCTTGTCGCTGCAAGTACATTTTCCACCCTCTCTGTCCTCAGCCTCCCTGCAAGTCTGTCCAATATTTTTCCCCGAGTCTACCTGCAGTTCTCTTTCTCTCAGGTGACCAGGTGTTCTAATTCCTCTTTCCTCATAAAATGTCCTATAAATGTTGCTTGTCTTTTCCTCATCTTCACTATTAATGATCTTCTTGTGTCTACCTCCTTCAAGACTGTCTCGTTTGTTTTCTTTGTTTTGTTTTCTCTACCTTGACCAACATATTTGCAGAAATGCAAAACAGCAGGTTCGCCATATCGGTATGTCTAGACTTCTTACGCGACGACGATGTATATGACGGTAATTAGGGTCTGAAAAAATCTATCTTCAGTTAATCATTCATTAACAGACAGCGATGTTTGCAGGCGGCGGTGTAGTTCAGGTGTAATGAGTCTATGGCTTACTTACGATGACACAAAACGGTACTGATGGCGCTGATGATCCCGATCATGCCTCGTAAATGTGCGGTCAATGTGTGTGTTTTGTTTATTAGTTTGCTTTTGTTTCTTGGTTTGTAGGTTTGTTTAATTTTTGTTAGCACGTTGTTTGGTTTGTTTGCAGGCTTGTTTGTGTATATTTTCGTGGGTATTTTTGTTGTTTTTGTTGTTTGCTTGAGTTGCGGTTACCATAGTACTGGTTGTTTTTTGTCTCATTGACATTGGTTCCAAAAGATGGACGCTCTGTGCCAGTTTGTATTTTGCATCTTGATCAGTAATTGTTTTCTTTTGTCGGAGGTAGATTGATTGATTATTTGTTTGTTGTTGTTTTTTTCCTTGAAGAAACTGCATGGGTTGCAGCAGTTAGGTGAAACTTGATCAGCGCTATGGTGATAAGTTATGATCAAATCGTTGAAATAGAAGCTTTAAAAAAAAACCTCTTGTGTCTAACAGTGCGATTTGTTGCCGTCTTTGCACAGTTGCTTGGGGCAAAATGCGAGGACACGTGAATAGAGAAATGGCAGGCCATGAAACGGCTCACTGAAGAGATGACTCCTCAAACCGAATGGATTTCTAGCTAAACTGCATTAAACGGTGTATTTTCTTGGCCTATGTTTATATGGTATGGTTTTGTCCCAGCCCTGGATTAGAGTGCGTATTCACTTGTTCATGTGACATCGCGTAATCATCTATCTATCTGTCTGTCTGTCTATCTATCTATCTATCTATCTATCTATCTAGCTAGCTGTCTAGCTATCTAGCTATCTATCTCAATTATCTATCTATCTATCTATCTATCTATCTATCTATCTATCTATCTATCTATCCATCCATCCATCCATTATAATAAATAAGGAAAAGCAATGGAAAATCTACACACAAAGTCAGCTCTCTGCTTATTCTACTAGAGAGGTAGATAATGCGTGTCGATTTGCAGCCATTTTGGAGAAGACGCTTCGGAGAAAACGTGACGTAAATTCCGACAGTTAACAAAGCCACACTTCGGCCTTACTGCAGGAAAAACTAGGCGGCTGGATTAAGTTTAAAAAAGCACAGTCGCCTGCATTCACCAGTGGAGCTGACAGAAGCTTTGTACCTGCGTGAAAAGTTATCGTTTAGCGTGACCCCTCCAAGTCGCACAAATGCGACCATGGCGGTCGTACGGGAAGCCGCTTGATTTCGACCATGGCGGGAAAAGAGTTAATGAGTGATGCTCAATCAGTTCAAATGTATTTGGAAAATTTCGCTTTACTAGAATAACTTCGCATGGTTTTTACATTGGTTCATTTTACTACAAACATAACGGCACATTCTACATTGATCTAGGTACTTATGAAAAAATTCTCTTACACACACTCACAGTCACAAACCTGTTCACAATCCAATTTTATAATAAAAGTACACTCTCTTTCACACACCAACAGTCTCAAACATGTTCACAATCCAGTTTTATAATATGTGTACATTCTCTTACACACACTGACAGTCACAAACCTGTTCACAATCAATTTTAAAATAAAAGTGCATTCTCTTACACACACAACAGTCAAACATGTTCACAATCCAGTTTTAATTTAAAAGTACATTCTCTTACACACACTAACAGTCAAACATGTTCACAATCCAGTTTTATAAAAGTACATTTTCCTACACACACTAACAGTCACAAACTTGTTCACTATCCAGTCTTATAAAGTACAATTCTCTTACACCACGAACAGTCACAAAACTGTTCACAATCCAATCTTATAAAAGTACAATCTCTTACACACACTAACAGTCACAAACCTGTCAAATTCAGTTGTAATAAAAGTACATTCTCTCACACACACTAACAGTCACAAACTGTCACAATCCAGCTTTAAAAAGTACATTCTCTCACACACTAACATCCAACACCTTCACAATCCAACAGTTTTTCCCAAAGTAACATTCTCCTAAACACACACTAACAATCAAACCTGTTCACAATCCAGTCTTATAAAAGTACATTCTCTTACACACACCAACAGTCACAAAACTGTCACAATTTCCAGTTTTAAGATAAAAGTGCATTCTCTTACACACACTAACAGACTCAAACCTCTTCACAATCCAGTTTTATAAAAATACATTCTCATACACACACTAACAGTCACAAAACTGTCACAATTCAGTTTTATAAAAGTACATTCTCTTACACACACTAACAGTCACAAACCTGTCACAATCCAGCTTTATAAAAGTATATTCTCCTACACACACTAACAATCACAAACCTGTCACAATCAAGTTTTATAAAAGTATATTTTCCTACACACACTAACAATCAAACCTGTTCACAATCCAGTTTTTATTAAAGTACATTCTCTTACACACACTAACAGTCACAAAACTGTTTACAATCAAGTTTTGTAAAAATACATTCTCTTACACACAGTAACAGTCACAAAACTGTCACAATCCAGTTTTAAAATAAAAGTGCATTCTCTTACACACAATAACAGTCACAAACCTGTCACAATCCAGTTTTAAAATAAAAGTACATTCTCTTACACACGCTAACAGTCACAAAACTGTCACAATCCAGTTTTAAAATAAAAGTACATTCTCTTACACACACTAACAGTCACAGACCTGTCACAATCCAGTTTTAAATAAAAGTACATTCTCTTACACACACTAACAGTCACAAAACTGTCACAATCCAGTTTTAAAATAAAAGTGCATGTTCACTTACACACACTGACAGTCACAAACCTGTCACAATCCAGTTTTCTAAAAGTACATTCTCTTACACACACTAACAGTCACAAACTTGTCACAATCCAGTTTTCTAAAAGTACATTCTCCTTGAACACACTAACAATCAAACCTGTTCACAATCCAGTTTTCTAAAAGTACATTCTCTTGAACACACTAACAATCAAACCTGTTCACAATCCACTTTTAAAAAGTACATTCGCTTGAACACACTAACAGTCACAAACCTGTCACAATCCAGTTTTAAAATAAAAGTACATTCTCTTACACACACTAATAGTCACAAACCTTCACAATCCAGTTTTATAAAAGTACATTCTCTACACACACTAACAGTCAAACCTGTTCACAATCTCCACTTTTAAAAATAACATTCTCTTACACACACTAACAGTCACAAACCTGTCACAATCCAGTTTTGAAATAAAAGTACATTCTCTTACACACACTAACAGTCACAAACCTGTCACAATCCAGTTTTAAATAAAAGTACATTCTCTTACACACACTAACAGTCACAAACCTGTCACAATCCAGTTTTATATAGTACATTCTCTTACACACACTAACAATCAAACCTGTTCACAATCCAGTTTTATATAAGTACATTCTCTTACACACACTAACAATCAAACCTGTTCACAATCCAGTTTTATATAAGTAATTCTCTTACACACACTAACAGTCATAAACCTGTTCACAATCCAGTTTTAAAAAACTAAAAATGTATCATTTATAAGACATTACACACACTAACAGTCACAAACCTCTTCACAATCCAGTTTTATAAAAGTACATTCTCCTACACACACTAACAGTCAAACCTGTTCACAATCCAGTTTTCTAAAAGTACATTCTCTTATACCCGTTCATGATTCAGTCACGCAATGGGCGCAGGAAGAGGTAGCAAAACAAATCAGAAAGATTCTGGACCTGCACATACATTCTAAACAATGACATTTCGAGGTGGAAGGATGACAACAATTTGCATGGCCCAAATGTATTGACATTGCAACCCCTTTCTCTACAGCAGTTCCATTTTCATAGTGAAGTGCCAAGAGCATTCACGGATTGTTGTGGACTGGAATCATCATCACCACCATTATTATATATTATTATTAATTATTATTATTATTATTATTATTATGTTATTATATCATTAATTTTATTATTATTATTATCATTATTATTGTATTATCATCATTATTATTATTATCATTATTATTATTGTTATTATCATAACTATTATTATTATCATTATTACTATTGTTATTATTATTATTTTATTATTATTGTTATTATTATATTATTATTATTATTATTATTATTATTATTATTATTATTATTATTATCATTATTATTATTATACTTCATTATCTTGTTTATTCGTATTTTAGTATCATTACTATTATCATCATCATTATTACTATTACTGTTATTAATTAATGTTATTATTATGTTTATTATTATTATTATCATATTGTCATTACTATTATTATTATTGTTACTATTATTATCATTATTATTATTATTATATATCATTATAATATTGCAGTTGTTCTTGTTCTTGCTGCTGCTGGTGTTGTTACTGCTGTTGTTGTCATTACTTAGTTTTTATTACTGTGCTATCATCATCACCAATCATCAGCAGCAGCAGCAGCAGCAGCGCATCGTTGTTGTTGCTATTGTTGCTGCTGCTGTTTTTGCTGTTGCCACCGTTGTTGTTGCATATCATTTTTATCATTGTTGCTATCATCATCATCATCATCTAACATCATCATCAATCATCATTGTCATCATTATCATCGTCGTCAACATATAGTATTAGTACTAGTAGTAACTATAATTTATATTGTCTTGACACGTAAGGGTCTGTGGCTGAAAAGGATCGTAATGTTCCATACCAAACATCACACTGGACAGAACAGCCCTAGCCAGAAAACACCCAAAGGCCCATAACCTCCCCAGTTCTGCTCCCAGGGGACATAAGTTTCTCTGCAATGTTCGCCAGACAAGGGAGGGAAACCTATTCATCGACCTGCCCACAGCACTAAAATACGTTAAGCGCGCTGGTCCAAAAGAAGCAGCTGAACATTGAATTAGAAGTTCCGTAAACCATCATGTCTCACAATACAATTTGCTGCTCACTTGGCCCAGTGAAATGGGGCAATGGGCGAGGAAATGTGAGTTGGGGAGGAAACGACATGCTCGGAAAGCACTTAAGAGATGACGAGAGGCGAAGTGAATTGATTTCTTTGTCAAGAAAATTGGAAGATGGGGTTTCTGGGCCCAGGGTTTTTACGTCCTGCAACTGTCACACAACCAGTAATCAACAGCATAGACACACCTCTTACAGCGTGTTTTTAGCAACATATTACAGCATGCTTTTGTGGATGGATGAAATCTGTAAGGAGGAGAAGATGGTCAAGCCTTTTGCACTTTGATTTCTGTTTTTCAAACACATTTGATCACTGTCAGGAAGTTCCACATGCATTTCACTCAAATCAGACAGCACATTTCTGATAGACTCCTAGTTCCACTCAAATCAATAAGCACATATATGACAGATTCCTCATTCCAACTTCATGTATCACAAATATCTGAGATACTCCTCGATCATATGTGAAAATTCGATGCGCTAGTAACATTGAAACTGGAGAGAAGAACGGGATCTGTCAAACAATGACACCACTGGAATGATTGGATCATTATGATGGGCGGTGACAAGCAGCAAATAGTACATTTATGAGGCTGTAAGACAGGATTAAACTCGAGACATAAGAGCTTGAGTCTGGGCACTATCAAAAGACCAGTCCAGTCCTGTCAGTAAAACTGTAGGCTTACAAGAAGATTGAACTGACGTGATCAATATCATCATCATCACCATCATCATCATCATCATCATCATCATCATCATCAATCAACATATAGAATTAGTATGAGTTGCTATACCTTACAAGGTTGGACATATACGGTTGTATGGCTGAAAAGAACCGTATTGCTCCACCCCAGTAACATCACACTGGACAGAACAGCCCTAGCCAGAAAACAGCAAAGGCCCATAACACCTCCCCACCCCCCCCCCCAGCTCTGTTCACAGGGGACATAAGTTTCCCTGCAATGTCCGCCAGACAAGGGAGGGAAACCTATTCATCAACCTACCCACAGCGCTAAAATACGTTAAGCGCGCTGGTCCAAAAGAAGCAGCTGAACATTGAAATTAGAAGTTCCGTAAACCATCGTGTCTCACAATACAATTTGCTGCTCACTTGGCCCAGTGAAATGGGGCAATGGGCGAGGAAATGAAAAATTGGGGAGGAAACGACATGCTCGGAAAGCACTTAAGAGATGCGAGAGGCGAAGTGAATTGATTTCTTTGTCAAGAAAATTGGAAGATGGGGTTTCCAGGCCCAGGGTTTTTACGTCCTGCAACTGTCATACAACCAGTAATCAACAGCATAGACACACCTCTTACAGCGTGTTTTTAGCAACATATTACAGCATGCTTTTGTGGATGGGTGAAATCTGTAAGGAGAAGAAGGTGGTCAAGCCTTTTGCACTTTGATTGTTTTCTTTCAAACGCGATTGATCACAGTTAGGAAGGTCCACATGCGTTCCACTCAAATCAGACAGCAAATTTCTGACAGACTCATAGTTCCACCCAAATCAGCCAGCACATTCTGACAAATTCCTACAAGAAGATTGAACTGACGTGATCAATATAATCATCGTCATCACCATCAACATATAGTATTAGTATTTGTTGCTATACCTTACAAGGTCGGACATATAAGGTGTGTGGCTGAAAAGAACCGTAATGCTCCACCCCAGTAACATCACACTGGACAGAACAGAAAAACAGCAAAGGCCCATAACAACCCCCCCCCCCTCCCAGCTCTGCTCCCAGGGGACATAAGTTTCCCTGCAACGTCCTCCAGACAAGGGAAGGAAACCTATTCATCGACCTGCCCACTGCGTTAAAATACGTTAAGTGCGCTGGTCCAAAAGAAGCAGCTGAACATTGAATTAGAAGTTCCGTAAACCATCATGTCTCACAATACAATTTGCTGCTCACTTGGCCCAGTGAAATGGGGCAATGGGCGAGGAAATGTGAGTTGGGGAGGAAACGACATGCTCGGAAAGCACTTAAGAGATGGCGAGAGGCGAAGTGAATTGATCATCGTATAAGCCTGATCAGGAAGTATCTCTCTGTGGAAACAACTGCAAAACTCGTTCTCCTCCTTCATAAATGTCTCGCATTGACTATTGCAATTCACTCCTGTCCGGTCTTCCTGCCTCTACCATTCACATCCTCAGCGCATTCAAAACAATGCTGCACGCCTTGTACTCAAAAAGAAAAAAGCTGACCACATATCTCCTCTCCTGGCCAACTTCACTGGCTCCCTGTATCAAAGCGCATACAGTACAAACTAGACACCATGTGCTACAAAAGCCTCAATAACACAGCCCCCGATTACCTGTCAAGCCTACTTGAGATCTATGTTCCCTCACGTACCCTCCGCTCTGCCTCCGATCCTCTGACTTTCACTTTCCACGCACTAAGCTCAATACCTATGGTCCACGAGCCTTCTCTGTTTCTGGTCCGCTCTCCTGGAACAAACTTCCTCTCTCAGTCCGCCAGCAACCTACTTTTGTCTCCTTCAAGTCCGCTCTCAAAACTCACCTTTTCTCCTCTGCTATAAAATCCTGACTCACTCATCCCCTCTGCAGCCTGTTCCACTCGAGGGGAATCACATTGTAATATAATTGTATATATATGCTCTCTATAATTTCCATTGCTTTTATTCTTTCTCCCCATTTATAGCCGTGTGTGTGTGTGGTTGTGCGCGCGCGCCGCGCGCGTGTGTGTGGGGGTGCGTGCGTGCGTGCGTGTGTGTGCGTGCGTGTGTGTGTGTGTTCTGTTTCAGCGATTAGATTTGATTTTATCAAAATTTTGCGCTATATAAATATTGTAATTATTATTATTATTATTATTATTATTTCTTTGTCAAGAAAATTGGAAGATGGGGTTTCCAGGCCCAGGGTTTTTACGTTCTGCAACTGTCATACAACCAGTAATCAACAGCATAGACACACCTCTTACAGCGTGTTTTAAGCAACATATTACAGCATGCTTTTGTGGATGGGTGAAATCTGTAAAAAGAACAAGATGGTCAGACCTTGTGCAATTTGATTTCTTTCTTTCAAATGCGATTTATTGCAGTCCACCTTCCACCTTCATCTGTCAGAAAATATCTGAGATACTCCAGGTTTATATGTGAAAACCTGATGCGCTGGAAAATATATATATGTTAGTATATATGTTTTACATATATATATATATACAAAAATATAATATATAACATTATACATATGTGTATGTATGTATGTGTGTGTGTGTGTGTGTGTGTGTGTGTGTGTGTGTGTGTCTGTGTGTCTGTGTCTGTGTGTCTGTGTTGCGCGCGCTCGCGTGCAATGATCTTTTCATGAAAAATTTGAAATTTTGTTTAGACAATGTACGTTTTATGTATTTTATACCGGAAAGGTTTATGATTTTCAAATTCTTTTCATGACACCACTATCATAAAGTATTCAGCCAACAAGAAACAAGTCATGATATCTATTTTGTGTAAATATGTTTCTTGACTGTTTCTGTTCAGAGTTCCATGTACCAGATGCACGTTTTCTTTTCTTTTTAGGTTTGTTTGTTTATTAATAGAAAGACGTGCTCAGAACGTTAATTTTCCAAATCCCTCCCTCTGAAGGCAATAAAAAAGAAAGCTGTGCTGAACTGCGGTAACACGTTCTCAAAGGGGAGAGAGCTGCAGTTTCACATGGAAATCCACTGTGACAAAAGAAATTAATATGAATATGGATATGAAAAAATAACGGACTGAGGGGATGTGAGCTTAAACCTGGGATGGGACAATTTAGTTTTTCATGGGCTGGTTTGTTCTTTCGATATAAAGTCATGAAGTTACGATCTGATATCTCCAGTTTAATCCCAGTCCGCATCGCTAAAAAATGGCCTGCCAGTCTTAATGCTTACATCGTTTTGGTGGTGTCCGCTTATGATTCATAAGTGTCTCTCTCCTTGACTTCCCATTTTAAAAAAATTGCCAGCACATGGGGATTTCCGCCAGCTCAGAGAGTCTACCAAATTTTTGCTAGCGGATTTGGGTGAAGCGCTTATGGAGCTGTCTAAGTGCGAATATTCTTTCCTGGACAACTCCAAACGTATTTTGGCTTGACCACTTTCTTCTCTTTTTAATATTGTTTCTATCCACAAATGCAGATCGTGAGGCTTTGCTAAGGAGAATGTGGTTTGCATGGACTATATTGCTTGGGTAACATCCTCAGTGTGTAAACAATTTGGACCTGAAAAAGACCTTTCTAGGACTGCTTAGAAATCTATTCAAACTGGCTTATCATCTCTTTAGTGTCTAGCCTGCCACTCACCCACTCGATTGCCTTCAACCATGGTCCCATTCCACAGTGCCAAGGGAGTAGCAAATAGTATTGGGGAACACGACGGTTTACGGAGCTTGTAATTCTATGGTCAGCTTGCTTGTTTAGGTCCCACCACACTGATCGTGTTTCCACGCTTGTGGTCGATGAAGATTTCCCTCCCTTGTCTAGGAAACTGTGCATGGGCAGTCGTGTTCCCTGGGAGCAGAACAGAGTTATAGCCCCTTGACCTATCCTGAAGGCACAATGTGACGTGAAGATGGAACATTATAGCATCATTGATGTCTTAACCCTAAGGTACAGTGATTGAAATAATGATGAAATTTTCCTTTGTTTGTTTGACGAAAGAAGACAGGTATTAAACGATGTTAAAAGGAATGTTCAAATGAAATAAAGCATGTCCTGTAAATGGCTGATTGAGATTTCCTTTTGCTTCTGATTTCAGCAAAATAATATCATGTCTTAATGGATCTGAATTATAACTGTTTACTGTTTGTTGGCCATCATTATAACTCAGAGAAAATTATAGAATGGTACCTAAAGAATGCTGCATATCTTTTAAAAAAAATTGAACATTAATAATTACTGATCTAGTTCTAATTTTATTCTTTTCTTGCTTTAAAGAAAAGAAACTTTGAAAAGGTGCATTCATTTTGAAATGGAAGTTTGAAACGACAAATTAAGCCTTCAAGTCGATTAATACCAAAACGCCTTTTGATCAAAAACACCACAAAAACAGGGTGATGTTCCCTGGCAAACGTGTTGCTCTTAATTTTTTTCTTTTTCCTCTCTTTTTCCGGTAGATATAAAACTTCGTTTGCCTCAGTTCAGGAAAAGAATGAGACAAGGTGATATTGTGAATCAGTTATTTAAAACACTTTCAGCTTCCTGTGAGAAGATGCCATAAATGGTGATGCTGTGAAATCGTTACTCATGTATTTACATTTGATTTGCTTGTCTTTGAATCAATCTAAAGCCTGGAAAATTGCTCACTAACTATGCATTTTCTTTACATTTCTGAAATAATACACTGGAATTGGTAGACGTACACACACACACACACACACACACACACACACACACACACACACACACCCACACCACAAACACAAAAACACACTCATATTCACACACACACACACATGCACACACACGTGCGTGTGCACAGACAGAGAGACAGAATGAGAGAGAGAGAGAGAGAGAGCGATATCGGACATAGACATAGACATAGACATAGAAATAGACATAGACAAAGACAGAGACAGAGCAGACAGACAGACAGACAGACAGACAAACAGACAGACAGAGGCACACAGAGAGAGGGAGACATACGTGCAGAGACCCATGCACAGATACACATAGACATTTACGGATCGACAGAAACATATGCATACATACTACTTGCACACATTAACACAATACAGACACTACACAAATACAAACACACACACACACACACACACACACAGAACAACAAACAACAGAAGGAAAAACACACACACACACACTCACACTCACACACAGTCTATCCTGTCTTTCCCATCTCAGGAATGCACACTTATCTTCCCCTAACTGATTTTTGTTTAAGAATATAGGATTGGTTTCCATGAAATTGCACCACATTGGGCCTGGATATAAGGTCAAATACGCCAGCCCAAAATGTCAAGCCTTATGAATCATGCATGCTGAACACAGTGTTTTAAGGTTATCAGCCTGTAAGCTGGTACATCGGCAGTGCAGTGCTTATTCTGAGTCATATGGAAATGATAAGGAATCGAAACAGAAGAGAGTGACGGAAAATACACTGATGTGGTATTGATCTTGTTGGCAATCTATACAATTAGGTGCCATGCTCTCTCTCTCTCTCTCTCTCTCTCTCTCTCTCTCTCTCTCTCTCTCTCTCTCTCTCTCTCTTTCTTCTTCTCTTTTCTCTGTCTCTGTCTGTCTCTCTCTCTGTGTTCTCTCTGTCTCTGTCTTTCTCTCTCTCTGTGTCTCTCTGTCTCTGTCTTTCTCTGTCTCTCTCTCTCTCTGTCTCTCTTCCCTCCCCCACCCCTCTCTCTCTCTGTCTCTTTCACCTTAGCTATCAGGATTAGACAGCTGTTTATTTGTGATGGTCTAGCATTGCCTAAAACTTTGACTTCAGAAAGTCAGATGCGTAGTTTGGGTCAAGGATCTAAGCTGTAACTGAGTAAAAAGTGAGAGAGAAAATCATGTATACACATACAAAGAAAAAGGTAAAGGGAGACAGAGGGGAAAGGGGAGACAAAGACAGAGGCAGTGAGAGAGAGTGGGGGGGGGGGAACACAGAGAGAGAAAGAGACAGAGACATAGAGAGACAGAGAACCAGACAGCTGAACAGAGACACATGGAGAGAGAGAGAGAGAGAGAGAGAGAGAGAGAGAGAGAGAGCGAGCGAGAGAGAGAGAGAGAGAGAGAAAACAGACAGACAGGCAGACAGACAGACAGACAGACAGAAAGAGAGAAAAAAAAACACCTACATACAAACACACATATACACAAACACACACACATACAAACACACACACAAACACACACTTACACTTACACATACACACACACACAAACAAACAAATTCACACTGACACACACACTAACACAACACTAACACACACAGACTCACACACACACACACACACACACACACACACACACACACACACACACACACACACACACACACACACAGTGTCTCTCATGTCTCTCTCATCTCAGGAATGCACACAGATCCTCTACCGCCACCCCACTATTCATTCCTATGAACATTGTATTCATGGTTACCATGAAGCTGCACCACACTACGAACAGCTATAAGGTTAACTACGCCAGCCCAAAATGTCAGACCTCATGAATCTTGTATGCTGATCACAGCGTTTTAAGGTCAACAGCTTGTAAACTGGTACATCTGCAATGCTTATTCTGAGTCACATGGAACTGAACTCTTTCACCATCAAGTTTCCCCAGAAATGGCACTCCTCAGTGCTAAGTATATTTTGGGCAGCCAGTTTTGCAGCGCAGTATGCATTTTTAAAAGCTTGTATGTGACCTGTTTTCACGAAATGAGTCCTAACTCGCAGGCAGCGAAAAGCGTACAGCCCGGAAAATGTGTGATATGTCGATTTTGTCAATTTTCACTTTTCGTCTAAAATGGAATATTTAATCTTTATATCACATGTAGACCTCTACATGCACTCAGCACTTTATAATTCAATCGGAAAATGTATTTAAAATGCGTTTAACCAGATAACGGCATGCTTTTTGTGTCAGAAAAAGGGATATATAAACTTAAATAAGACAATTAGACAGTAGATGTTCACACCAATTTTTGTGTGCTATCTGATGATGTTTTACCATGGTACAAAATTTGGAAAAGATTAGTGAAGCACAAATACCTCTTGCTAAGGTAAAACTTCACTGAAGTGGCGAAAATTGTAAAACTTGATTTTCTAAAATTGTTGCTTGCTGTTACACACTTCAAACACCCATAACTTCCTTATTTTTAGGAGTAGAATAATAAATTTCATATGAAAAGAAAGTTAATAATCTGGACATTTTGAAAATCATAATATCCTAAAATCTGTTATTTTCACCTTAGGACTCATTTTGTTAAAACGGGTCACATATCTCAAAGATTATTAAAATTGTCACTTATTCTTTTTTGCTGTGTAAAGATAGATGTTGTGTTTATATATGAATGCTTGCTTATGTTTATGTGCTTGATTGATTATTCCACAGATAATCTTATTATAAAAAAAACAATTTTTTTTTCATACGCTTTATTAGTTGTACTACTGACCTTATTTCGTGAGTTGTGCGCCAGACATCATTATGATAAATGAGGAAAAGCAATGGAAAATCTACACACACAATCACTGTCTGCTTATTCTACTCGGAGTGGTAGACAATGCGTGTCGATTTGCAGCCATTTTGGAGAAAACGCTTCGGAGAAAACGTGACGTAAATTCCGACAGTTAACAAAACCACATTTCGGCCTTACTGCTGAAAAACTAGATCGCTGGTTAAGTTTAAAAATAGCACAGTAGCCTGCATTCACCAGTGGAGTCCGACAGAAGCTTTGTACCTGCGTGAAAAGTTATCGTTTAGCATGACCCCTCCAAGTCGCACAAATGGGGACCATAGCGGTCGTAGGGAAGTCGCTTGATTGCGACCATGGCGGGAAAAGAGTAAAAGGAATCAAAACAGAAGACAGTGATGTAACATACATTGACGTGATATTGATCTTGTGGGATATAATAGGTTGGGCAACCCTGCACAAACCAGTCTATTGTCTCTGTGGCCTTTTTCGTCGATGGCGGACGGTCGGCAGTGGAAAATTAGTTATCTTAAAACACAGCGACGCTCATAGCTAAAACAACCAATGCGCAATCGGCACAGTTTCTGACAACGACTACAGTAGTAGTATACTGGAAATCATCCACCGTGGGGCATTTGCGTCTTTGTCTAGCCTCTATAGCGCGCTCGACTCTATCCTCTTCATAGTTCTTTGCTCCCGCGAAAACAGCAGCTCTCCACCCCACTCGATTCTGGGCAACTGTATCCCAGTTCGCAACATTTGATAGAACATTCTATCATGGACGTTTTACACTGGTCCTTGAAGCGAAGCTTGGGTCGCATAACGTTACACGTGCCCTCAGACAGTTCCCCATACAGTATCTGCTTGGGGATTCTGGAGTTATCCATGGGCCACCGTGACCAAGCCACCTGAGACGCTGAGACCGCAGGACGGGATATAGTGGCTGAATGCCAGCTCTTTTGAGCATTCTGTATTCTGGACTCTACCTTGCCATTTAATCTTAAACAATTTTTCGTAAACACCTCAATGAAAACTATTTAACCTCCTCTCCTGACCAGCACACAAGGTCCACGTCTCACTCCCGTAAAGGAGTGTTGAGAGGACGCATGTTTGGTAAATTAGACTCTTGGTGTTTATCCTAGGCTTATCATTTTCCCATGCTCTTTTCATAAGTTTCTTGAATGCGGCTGTAGCCTTTCCTATTCTGTTTGTCAATTCCTCATCCAAAGATAGGGTCGATGTTATGGTGGATCCCAAGTAAACAAACTATCTACTGTTTTCATAGATTCATCACCGACTTTTATCTCTGGTGGTGAGTTTGTGCCTTGTCCAATTACCTCAGCTTGCTTGACGCTGATTGTTAACCCGAAGAGATCGCATGCTTCCGCTAAACGATCGACTAGTCTTTAAAGCTCGATTTCACTGTGAGCCGCTGTCGCAACGTCATCAGCGAAAAGCAATTCTCTGATCAACATTTCTGTCGTCAGTCGTTTCGCCTTCAGTCTATTGTCTATCATCTAGAATTACTTAATTGTCTGACATTAGAATGACTGATGCATGTCGATCAGTTAACTGATATTATGGAGTGAGAGAGAGAAAAGAGAAAGGGAGAGGGGAGGGAGAGAACAGGAAGAGAAAAAGAAATAGAAAATAGAGAGACTGGCAGACAGACAAAGAGGAGAGAGAGACAGAAGACAGACAGACAGACAGACAGAGAGACAGCCAGCCAGCCAACCATGATACACACACACACACACACATCTACATACGCACGCACGCACACACACACACACATATGTCTGTCTATCTATCTATTATCTATCTATCTATCTATCTATCTATCTATCTATCTATCTATTTATCTATCTATCTATCTATCTATTATCTATCTATCCATCTATCTGTCTATCCATCTATCTATCTATCTATCTATCTATTATCTATCTATCTATCTATCTATCTATCATCTGTCTGTCTGTCTGTCTGTATGCTTATATGTATATGTATGTATGTATGTATGTATGTATGTGTTGGATGTATGTATGTGTGTATGTGTGTGTGCATGTATGTATGTATGTAGTATGTATATGTATTGTATGCATGTACGTATGTATGTATGTATGTGTGTGCATGCATGCGTATGTGTGTGTGTGGCGCGCGCGCGCGCGCGTGGTGTGTGTGTGTGTGGGGTTGTTTTTGTGAGTAGCTTCTCAAAATCCTTATCTCTGTTTCTTTCCCCTCTGTTTGTTTCTTTTTGTAGTTCTGTCCGTCTCTGTCTCTGTCTCTGTCTGCTTGTCTGTCTGTCTATCCGTCTGTCTGTCTCTTCTCACACACACACACACACACACACACACACACACACACACACACACACACACACCACTCTCTCTCTCTCTCTCACTGTCTTTCTTTCTCCCCCCCCCCCCCATCCTTTGTGTCTCGCTCTCTCTTCTCCATCTCCCAACGGATATGTAAATAACAACATATCAGGTAGTCTGCATGAGTCAGTTGGCAGCCACCCAAGGACAATAGTTCAATATGTTGGACACGAAAACTATTTCCTTGATTACGAAATCTCCAACACCAATAACATCATGTCATCACTGTGTCAATATTCCCCTTTAGTGCGTGTAGGGGAAGTATTCTTGGAATGAGATATTTCACATCATGGGACAGTCTGGCTTTTCTTGAAATAACACAACGAGGACCTGAAGGTATATGGTAGATTAAGTGAAAAAGTGTGTGGGGGGGGGTGGTGGGGGGAGGGGAGGAAGGAGAGGGTGAGGTATTGTTTATGATGGTTTGCCTAAAACGGCTGATTTTTTTTTAATGATATCCTATCTAGAATCATCGTCGTCGTCTGTATTATCATCTTGTATTATCTGTCTTTTTCTTCTCCATAATCATCACCATTACCATCATCATAATCATTATCAGCAGCAGCATTGTCATCATCACCATCACTACCATCACCATCGTCACCATCCTCCTCCTCCTCCTCAACATCATCATCGTTGTCATCGTCGTCGTCATCCATCATCGTCATTCCGATCATCATCTGTCATCATCAGCTATCATCATTATCGTCGACATTTATTATCAGTATCGTACATCACAACTATCACTCATGACTCACACACACCACACACACACACACCCACCACACATCTCTCGTTGTCTCGTCGTCGTTGTCCTTTGTGTCGTCGCTTGTCGTTTCGTCATCATGTAATCCATCGTTGTCATCATCATTATCATCTCATCGTCAATATGTTTTCGTCGTCGTTGTCTTCGTCATCGCATCATCGTTCGTCATCTTAACCACCGATCTCGTCATTTACTTTATCGTCGTGACTCTCATCCCACCTCATCAACCACCATCATCATCATGACATCTATACAGTACATCATCATCATCCATCATCATCATCACATCATCATCACCCATCATCGTCATTGTCATCGTTTACATCATTCATGAGTATGTTCGATGCACTTATCACTGCTAAGACGCTTTTTTTAACGCTTCTTTTAAAAACTAGCACTAATTATCAAACTTTACTTGTAACCTCACTTTTTGACTGCTGAAATTTGGATTTGACATGCATCGAAGATTAATTCCTATCAAACATTTATTTCAATTAGACGCAAACTTTGAGTAATACTTTTTAATTGTTTTTTGTTTTTAACATTAGGGATTTTTTTTTAGGGTAGATAACAAAAATATGAATCAGGCTCTTTGAATTTAATACTTGACTTCAACACACAAAACTAGCTGTGGCGACCAAACAGTGCTAAAAGTTTAGAGCTTAAAATTGCTCCCAAGGAA
>CM060307.1:40199779-40204779 GCA_030674185.1 Monoplex corrugatus | reverse complement strand
TGCATTCAATATGCGTACCATGTTATCAAAGAGTATCATCCATCACTGAGGATGACGATAATTGTTTGAAGTTTGTCTCCAAATGTTTATAATTAAAGCTAATCAGCTAATACCTCGGCTCTGTGCAACACAGATAAATCACCGAACACTAGCGATGCTCCAGTACTCACATAAGTTTTGGAAAGGAAATGGTAAACATTGTAAACTTTCAAAGAACACATTAAAATATGAACTGTTATCTACTTAAGAAAAGGAGAAGGTGCACATCTTATATGCATGATTAATGAACAGTTGAAAGTTAACTAAAAGTCAAAACAGAAACAAAGAACCACAAGTGAAGAATGTGTGTCAAAGCATGTTAAAACCGAAATTAATGTACCGGTGAAACGTACAATAAACTTGTAATCTGCAAGGACTTCAAATACGATACGTATAAGCATGACAAATACTTGACTGTTCACTGCGTTATCAGTATTTCATTTTATTGCAAGTTCTTTTAAACATGTTAAAAATAATACTCAATATTAAAAGGTGTTGAAATATGTAGGCCTACATTTAATAATAATATAACAACCTTACATTGGGCTAGAGGCTTATTATTCTCCTATTAATGTAGGTGCAATGCCAGAGAGAGAGACAGAGACAAAGAGAGACAAAAACATACACACATGCACACACACGCACACACACACACACACACCTTAGGGAGAGAAAGAGAGAGAGAGAGGGAGAGAGAGAGAGACAGAGACAGAGAGACACAGAGAGAGAGACAGAGAGAGAGAGAGAGAGCACACCAGCTTGTCTGTAGGGCTATACAAAGCACACAGCGTTTTACAGTGGTGTGGACATGAATAGAACCGACTTATGACTTCTAGTATGGGGCAACTAGGACAACAGAAGTTAAACAACAGTAGGTGTTGACTGCCATGGTTCTGTTCTGTCTCATTGATAGCTGCCTCATTCACAGGTCGAAGCTTTCTGGATGGTGGCCTGGTTTTCTTTCCTTGTGTATTACTATTGATTTACATGTAGTTACGTTGATGATGATCTGGCAGTTTCTGTCTCTTTCTTTTTTTTCTTTCTTTCTTCTTCTTTCTTCTTCTTTTTCTTTCTGTCTTACCTTTTTCATTTTTTATCTTTCTTTTTTCCTCTGTTTTCATCATCCCTTTGTCTTCTTTCTATCTTTTTTCTTTCTTTTTTCTTTCTTCTTCTTCTTCTTCCTCTTCTTCATCTTCTTCTTCTTCTTCTTCATCTTCTTCTTCATCTTCTTGTGCATCTTATTTTTCTGTTTTCCTTCTTCTTCAGTTTTTTTTTTCTTTTGCTTCTTCTTCTTCTTCTTCTTCTGCAAAGTTTCGTCATCTGTTGACAACACAATCCTTTCCGTTTAACCTGTCACCTAGTAAGAACTTTAGAGGTCTTTGATTTTCTGCACTACCATTTCACTGACCATGTCCCAATCGTGCAATGTCAAATGAACTGCAAATTGCAGTGACAGAGAGAGAAAAAAAGAGACAGAGACACAGAGAGAGAGAGAGAGAGAGGAGAGAGAGAGAGAGAGAGAGAGAGGAAGAGCGAGCGAGAGAGAGAGAGCACCAGCTTGTCTGTAGGACTATAAAAAGCACACAGCGTTTTACGATGGTGTGAAACTCGCTCATTGACATGAATAGAACCGACTTATGACTTCGAAAATAACTGTATGGGGCAACTAGTACAATAGAAATTAAACAACAGTAGGTGTTGACTGCCGTGGTTCTGTTCTGTCTCGTTGATAGCTGCCTCACTCACAGGTCGAAGCTTACTGGACGGTGGCCTGGTTTTCTTTCCTTGTGTATTAGCTATTGATTTACATGTAGTTACGTTGATGATGATCTGGCAGTTTCTGTCTTTCTTTCTTTTTTCTTCTTTCTTCTTCTTTTCCTTTCTTTCTTTTTGACTTTTTTCTTTTTTTATCTTTCTTTTTTCCTCTGTTTTCCTCATCCCTTTTCTTCTTTCTTTCTTTCTTTCTTTTTTCTTTCTTTCTTCTTCTTCTTCTTTCTTCTTCTTCTTCTTCTTCTTCTTCTTCTTCTTCTTCTTCTTCTTCTTCTTCTTCTTTTTCTTCTTCTTCTTCTTCTTCTTCTTTTTCTTCTTCTTCTTCATCTTCTTCTTCTTCATCTTCGTGTGCATCTTCTTTTTCTGTTTTCCTTCTTCTTCAGTTTTTTTTTCTTTTGCTTCTTCTTTTTCTTCTTCTGCAAAGTTTCGTCATCTGTTGACTACACAATCCATTCAGTTTAACCTGTTACCTAGTAAGTACTTTAGGGGTCTTCGATTTTCTGCACTACCATTTCACTGACCATGTCCCAATCGTGCAATGTCAAATGAACTGCAAATTGCAGTGACAGAGAGAGAACGACGGGGAGTGAGAGAGAGAAGAGAGAGAGAGAGAGAGAGAGAGAGAGAGAGAGAGAGAGAGAGAGAGAGAGAGAGAGAGAGAGAGAGGCAGGACTTGTCTAAGGGCTATAAAAAGCACACAGCGTTTTACGATGGTGTGAAACTCGCTCATTGACATGAATAGAACCGACTTATGACTTCGAAAATAACTGTATGGGCAACTAGGAGAACAGAAATTAAACAACAGTACGTGTTGACTGCCATGCTTCTGTTCTGTCTTGGTGATAACTACCTCGCTCACAGGTCGAAGCTTTCTGGATGGTGGCCTGGTTTTCTTTCCTTGTGTATTAGCTATTGATTTACATGCTGTTACGTTGATGATGATCTGGCAGCTTCTTTCTTTTCTTCTTTTTCTTTCTTCCGTTTCTTTCTTTCTTTCTTTCTTCCTCTTTCTTTTCTTTTTTTCTTTCTTTTTTCCTCTTTCTTATTCATCTCTTTTTCTTCTTTCTTTCTTTCTTTTTTCTTCTTCTTCATCATCGTCTTTTTATTCTTATTCTTCTTCATCTTCTTGTGCTTCTTCTTTTTCTGTTTTTCTTCTTCTTTAGTTTTTTTTTCTTTTGCTTTTTCTTCTTCTTCAAATTTTCGTCGTCTGTTGACAATACAATTCATTCAGTTTGACCTGTCACCTAGTAAGTACTTTAGGGGCCTTCAATTTTCTGCACTCCCATTTAACTGACCAGTCCACCAATCGTGCAAATTGCTCAAATGAATGCAAATAGCAGTGAGAGAGAGAGAGAGAGAGAGAGAGGAGGAGGAGTGGAGAGGCAAGAAGGTAGATGAAAGAAAGAGAAAAGAGAAAAAGAGGGGCTGACTGAATTAAAAAAGCACACAGCGTTTTACGATGGCTGAACTCGCTCATGGACATGAATGGAACCAATTATGACTTCGAACATTACTGTATGGGGCAACTAGGACAACGAATTAAACAACAGTGGTGTCATACATTGGTTCTTTTCTCTCTCTCGTTGATGAGCTGCCTCAATCAAGTCGAAGCTTATGGATGTGCCTAGTTTTCTTTACTTGTGCATTTCTATTGATTTACGTGCAGCTATGTTGATTGATCTAGTACTTTTGTTCTTCTTGTTCTTCATTTTCTTTCTTCTCTTTCTTTCATTCCTTCTTTCTTTTTTTTCTTTCTTGTTTCCTTTTTTTCTTACGTCTGTCTTCTTCTTCTTCTTCTTCTTCTTTACAATACAATACAATACTTTATTTTGTATAGCGCAAAATCTTGATAAAATCAAATCTAAGCTGCTAAAACAGACACACACGCATGCATGCACACACACACACACACACACACACACACACACACACACACACACACACACACACACACACACACACACACACACACGCACATGGCTAAAATGGGGAGAAAGAATAAAAGCAATGGAAAATTATAGAGAGCATATTATATACAATTATATATTACAATGTGATTCCCCTCCGAGTGGAGACAAGCTGCAGAGGGGATTGAGTGAGGTCAGGATTTTATGCAGAGGAGAAAAGGTGAGTTTTGAGAGCAGACTTGAAGGAGACAAAAGTAGGTTGCTGACGGACTGAGAGAGGAAGTTTGTTCCAGGAGAGTGGACCAGAAACAGAGAAGGCTCGTGGACCATAGGTATTGAGCTTAGTGTGTGGAAAGCGAAAAGTCAGAGGATCGGAGGCAGAGCGGAGGGTACGTGAGGGAACATAGATCTCAAGTAGGCTTGATAGGTAATCGGGGGCTGCGTTATTGAGGCTTTTGTAGCATATGGTGTCTAGATTGTACTGTATGCGCTTTGATACAGGGAGCCAGTGAAGTTGTGCCAGGAGAGGAGATATGTGGTCAGCTTTTTTCTTTTTTAGTACAAGGCATGCAGCATTGTTTTGAATGCGCTGCAGGATGTGAATGGTGGAGGCAGGAAGACCAGACAGGAGTGAATTGCAATAGTCAATGCGAGACATTATGAAGGAGAGAACGAGTTTTGCAGTTGTTTCGACAGAGAGATACTTCCTGATCAGGCTTATACGATGGAGGTGATAGTAGCAAGATCTGGCAGTTTGAGAAAGAAAGTTGTTCATGGAGAAGGTAGAGTCAATGCAGACACCAAGGTTTTTAGCTGAATCAGAAATTGGGACTGATGTGTTACATAATGGGAGAGAAAGAGGAAGGCAGCTGAGAAAGTTTCTGACGGGTGCCGATGAGGATAGCTTCTGTCTTGTCGTCATTAAGCTGAAGTTTGTTGAACGTCATCCAGTTCTTAATGTCCGAGTAACACTCAGTGGTGCGAGTCAAGAGGCGCAGTATATTGTCTGATGTGTCACTGTCTAGAAGTTGGGTGTCATCAGCATAGAAGTGGTGTTTTATAGAGTGGGAGTTGATGATGGTAGACAGGGGGGAGGTGTAAAGAGTGAAAAGAACAGGGCCAAGGACAGATCCTTGTGGAACACCACAGGTCAGGTATGCAGGTTGAGAGTAAGTGCAATTAATGAGAACAGTTTGTTTTCTGTTTGATAGCAATGTCAGAGATGCCAAAAGTATGATGAAGTCTAGAAAGGAGAATACCATGATCAATGGTATCGAAGGCTGC
>CM060307.1:40189779-40194779 GCA_030674185.1 Monoplex corrugatus | reverse complement strand
CTTTAGTGAATAGGCATTAAATCAAAGACCACCACCACAACACATACTATACATACATACATACAAATACATACATACATACATACATACATACATACATACATACATACATACATACATACATACATACACAAGCCCACACACACAACCACACACAACTTATCAATGTGCTATATTCAGTTAAATATGAATAAATTTCATTCAATTCCAAGGTCATAGTGGGGGAAAGCATGAAGAAAACACTGTAAGATTAACTCCAACAATGTTTCTATGTTCTATTAATTAACAGGGAAACAGTGTATAACTTTGTATGGCAATGTGTGAGTACATGTGTGTGTGTGTGTGTTTTGTTTGCTTGTGTGTTTGCTTATCTCTGTCTCTGTCTCTGTCTCTGTCGCCCACTGTCTCTCTCTGTCTCTCTTTCTCTGTCTTTCTCTGCATGTCTATTTGTCTGTCTGTCTCTCTCTGTATGTGTGTGTGTGTGCGCGCGTGAGTGTGTGTGTGTGTGTGTGTGTGTGTGTGTGTGTGTGTGTGTGTGTGTGTGTGTGTGTGTGTGTGTGTGTGTGTGTGTGTGTGTCGACAGGTCAGGAAAGACAACATACAATACGAGCCTGGTGCTGACAGTTCACACCGAGTCTGCTGACTGAGAAATCCGATTAGTTCAAACTGTTCTACGTTAAGTGTTCTGGTGTCTACTATGTTTCCCATTCACATTTCTCCACCCTTGTCTCATCCCTCTGATCCAAGCAAGCAACAAATTGCACTGCCAGACATAAAACAGTTTACAGAACTTCTGTTTCGGTTATCAGCTGCTTCTTCAGAACCTGTACACTGACCACAGGTCAAGGCTAAGAGCGAACAGTTTCATGTAACTGCCCTCATGTGTCTATCAAAATTTGTTAATGTTATAGTTCGTTTTTGTTTCAAGCACAGCCGACTGCGTAGAGGCATATCAGGGCTATAACCGCTTCAAAGCATACAAAACTTCAGCAGGAAAAAAATAACAGAAAATTAAGTACACGTATCAATGCATTCACGCACATAATCTAAGAACACGCCCATGGCATTGACCACTCCGTCGAATTTATCGCGCAAGGGATTTAAAAAAGACACCTGAATACAAATTTAAGCATACCTAAGGACACTAAAACATGTATAAAAACAAGCATAAATTAACTGAAATTGCTTCCGCATATCTCACTTCCCTAGAGCCAAAAATGCATTCAATACATGTATCCAATTATCAATCCTTACAAAAAGTATACGTAAGATTTTATCGAACATAACACATGAATGGACCAGCAAAACAGAAAATAATATGAAGAAATGACAGAAGCAAAGGAACAAGGCAGAAACAAAGAGAGTGACAGAAAAGAGGAAATTTCTAGCGCAGAATTTCCAGAAGGTGGGGATACTTTTTATACTGAAAGAACCCCCGGCATCCCCACGGGGGGATAGCTAAGCTTGCAGGCAAACTTCTGTCCTCGAGAGTAGACCTGAGTTATAGTCCCTTGTGCATTTTTAGCTGTCATTGAGGTTTGGATGGTTGACGTTGAAAGCTTGCTTGCATTTCCAAGCGCCTTGACTGCCTCTTATTGATGTTCAGCATTTTTGGTTAACACAGAGAGACAAATATCAATTAACAGGAACACAGCCTAAAGTTTGTGTGCTTTAATTTATTTATATATCATAGCTTGTATATGAGCTCACTTTTCTTCAGCAAACTTTGTTTCTTTAACCAGAGTTTTGTGATGTTTTGAAAGCTATGACTGAACAGACTTAAACTAATTTGGAGAAAACAGCGCAAAATTTGTGTGTGTGTGTGTGTGTGTGTGTGTGTGTGTGTGTGTGTGTGTGTGTGTGTGTGTGTGTGTGTGTTGTGTGTGTGTGCGTGCGTGTGTGCGTGCGTGCGTGTGTGTGTGTTGTGTGTGTGTGCATATGTGTTTTGCGTTTGTGTACATCTTTTGTGTGTGTACATTTGTATGCTTGTTTGTTTGTTTGTTTGTTTTTTGTTTATTTGTTTACTTATTGTGTGTGTGTGTGTATGTTCTTCAACGACGACAGAAGATCTCTCTCTCTCTCTCTCTCTCTGTATGTATGTAAGCATGTGTATGTGCGCGCGCGCGCGTAGTGTGTGTGTGTGTGTGTTGTGTGTGTGTGTGTAAACTAAAACCGAGAATGATAACAGATCAGGAAAGAAATATACAATACCAGCTGGTGCTGACAGTTCACACGGGAGTCTGCTGACTGAGAAATCCGATTAGTCCAAACTGTTCTACGTTAAGATAAGTGTTCTGGTGTCTACTATGTTTCCCATTCACATTTCTCCGCACTTGTCTCACCCCTCTGCACAAAGCTAGCATGCACCAAATGGCACTGCCAGACATGAAGGATTTACAGAACCTGTGCACCGACCACAGGTCAAGGCTGAGAGCGAAGAGTTTATATTTAGTTATTGCTCTCATGTGTATAGCTCAGCTTGCAGGCAGACTTGTGTCTCTGAGTGCAGACCTGAGTTTATAGCTCCTTGTGCATTTTTATAAGCTGTCATTGAGGTTTGGATGGTTGACGTTCAAAGCTTGCTCGCATTTCCAAGCGGCTTGATTGCCTGTTTATTGATTTTCTGCGTTTGGTTAATACAGAGAGATAAAATATCAATTAACAGAAACACGCACTAGGACTTTTGTGTGCTTTAACTTAATTATATATTACAGCTTGTATATGAGCTCAATTTTCTTCAAAAGAACTTTGTTTCATTAACTATTATTTTGTCATGTTTTGAAAAGAATGACCGAACAGACTTCGATTAATTTTGGAGAAAACAGTGCAAAAGTGTGGGGTGTGTGTATGTGTGTGTGTGTGTGTGTGTGTGTGTGTGGTGTGTGTGTGTGTGTGTGTGTGTGTGTGTGTGTGTGAGAGAGAGAGAGAAGAGAGAGATAGAGAGTTTGTGTGTGTGCATATGTTGTGTGTGCATACGTGTGTGTGTATGTGTGTGTGAATATGTGATTGTGTGTGTGTGTGTGTGTGTGTGTGTGTGTGTGTGTGTGTGGTGTGTGTGTGTGTGTGTGTGTGTGTGTGTGTGTGTGTGTGTGTGTGTTGTTTGTTTGTTAATCGTGTGAGTGTGTTCTTCAATGTAATATCTATTAATATCTATTCACAGGAAATGCTATTGTACGAGGAAACATGCATTTTATTCGGATTCCATTCACCTTTCGCCTATAAATTATTACTTTGAACGATCTTTTGTTTCCACACATTACACTTGTTCAGGCAAAAAGTAAAGTTGAGTGTATACCATAATTGGGGATCAAACCACGATTGTCCCAGACTAAACAGTCATCTTCCCCGTCCTTTTTCTCATTCAGTCGGTTCATTTCTATTCCTTTCTGTTCTATTTCTTCCTGTACCTCTGTCTCTGTATTTGTTTCTGTCATTATGTTTGCTTGTCGTACTATGAGCCCGTCTGGCATTATGTGTATCATCTCTTCGTTTTGTTTTTCATTTTATATCACAGTATTCACGTGAGATACCACCTGAAGATTTTGTAGCTGCAAACCACATTACATACGGCATTCATACTGTATGTTTAACAACTAAAACTATCCGTACATATAAAACAAAGGTAAGGGGTAAGAAACTAAACAGCAGGAAGACTGAAGTCATGGTGATCAGTACAAAAACATGAAATCCCCTCGTGCAAAATAACAGCAAACGGCACAACCTTGACACAGGTTGATAAGTTTAAATACTCGGGAACGATCATTTCACCAGATGGCAGATGCACACAGAAATAGACCAGCAGAATCGGCCAAGCCAAAACAGCATTCAAAAAGATGAAAAGCATTCGTACCAACAAATGCCTATCAATTAACATCAGGAAAAGAGTTCTTGAATGTTATATAGAACCAATACTGTTATACGGTTGTGAGGCGTGGACAGTCAACAAGCAAAGCCAGTAACAAGATTGAGGCAACCGAGATATGGTTTCTAAGAAGAATGTTGAGAGTTCCATGGACAGCAAAGAAAACAAACAAGACAGTCTTGATAGAAGCAGGCACAAGAAGATCACTGATAAGGAAGATTAAGAAAAGACAGGCAACATGTACAGGCCATTTTATGAGGAAAAAGGAATTGGAGCACCTGGTCGCAACGGAAAAGCTGAGGGAAAGAGAGTACCAGGTAGACCCAGGGAGAAGATACTAGACGGACTTGCAGAGTGGCTGAAAGACAAAGAGGTGGAAGAGATGCTTGAGGCAACAAGAGATAGAGACAGATGGAAGTCCATGATCGCCAACGCCATGCGGCAAGGCACCTGATGATGATGATGATCTATACATATAGAAGCAATCTCGATGTCATTTTCACAATCAGAAAAAAATCTTTCTTCCTTTTTCTACCAATTACCTACTCTTCTCTCTGTCTGTCTATCTGTCTGTCCTGTCTCTCTCTCTCTATGTCTATCTCCTTCTCTCTCTCTCTCTCTTCTCTTTCTCTGTCTGTCTGTCTGTCTCTCTGTCTGTCCCTCTGTCTCTGTCTCCATCCTCTCTCTCTCTTTCTCTTTCTCTCTCTCTGTCATTCAGTTGAATTTGATATATTCTGGCTCCATTTACAAGAAAGGAAAAGACATAGCCAGTGCTGAGAATCGTTTAAAATTTCGTCTACATTCCTTTCTCTTTTGGACAGAAAGTGTGGCAGATCTTGGCTCAGTGAAGTGTATTTGCTGTGTGCCTCAGACATTCAGTAATTAAGCAATTGACTTCGAACGACCCTTGTATTGGGTTAGAGCTCTTGAGAGATGCTTGAAAAACCTTGCGGATTGGCTATATTGTTTTACTCTGACAGATCACAGTGAGCTGAAAGAAACGGAACGTGAGAGCATGGAAAGTCTGATTCATTTTTACTGACTTTTCAACGTGAGATCTCTGAAAGAGACAGAAAGACAGGCACATCAAGACAGACAGAAACAGTCTTCAGACAAAAGAATGATGGACAGACGGAAC
>CM060307.1:40182279-40184779 GCA_030674185.1 Monoplex corrugatus | reverse complement strand
ACCTACCCTATCAGTACATTTATAGGCCATTTTATGAGGAAAGGGGAATTGGAGCACCTGGTCACAACAGGACAGCTGAAGGGAAAGAGAGCACCAGATAGACTCAGAGAACAAATATTGAACGGACTTGCAAAGTGGCTGAGGACAGAGAGGGTGGAAGATGTGCTTGCGGCAACAAGGGATAGATGCATATGGAGGGCCATGATCGCCAACGCCATGCGGCAAGGCACTTGATGATGATGTTGATGACCCTATCAGTTTTGGTCGCAAAATTGCACTGAAGCCAGACATGTGTAACTATCATGTTCTTCTCTAACCCCCCCCCCCCCCTCCAGCAGGGGAAATCCAGTCTTGTTGCATACCGTTTGAAAACGTGGGATTGCGGCTTTTTAAAAAAAATATTGGTCTTGATTGGCTAAGTTAAGAAAAGTCAACGAATAGCATGCAGCAAACAATAGGTTAGTTTGAATTTCTGGGAAGTTTATACATGTTTTTTTTTCTCAAAACATGTATTTCGACGTGTTGCCATCTTCAAAACCCTGTAGATCAAAAACCATTCGTCCGATTGAAAAGGTTTTCGCCATTGGAAAGTATATCTTTTGTTCTGTAAAATGTCAAAATCACCAACTGGCAAAAGTAGACTCATTCCGTGGTAGAGGGTCACATATCATCATGCATTTGTACGTTTGACGGAAGCTGTCACATTTACATTTTGCACCGTTTGTAATACTGTAAACTGAATTCGAACTTTTTGTTTGCCAAACGAAATGTTAGATAAATACTCAAAATTGAATTGTTTTGGCCTGGGTATTCTTATACATGCTTGTTTGATGTGCTCTTCAATAGGATTGCACGTTTCCAAATCTCAGGAAGATTTTTCTTCTGGAAAACAAGATAACATGCATTCAGTCTTGCATGCAGAGCTGTCAAACCGAATCATTCAGCATCGATGATGGCAGTAATTGTTTTGCGTTTTTGTCTGCATATTTTCTTGTTAAAGCAATTAGTATGTGCCTAACGGTTTAACTCCATCACATAAGCTGAATCATTGAACTCTTGTGTCGAGCCAACGATCATGAACAGATGAAATGAACGGATTTCTGATTGAAGCACAAAATGCAACACAGCACTTTCATCGACTTAGTAAAGAAAAAATGCATACCTTCTTTGTAAAGAAAAAATATATACATAATGTATATTTACATATATAAAAACGTCATCATCATCAAGCGCCCTGCCGCATGGCGTTGGCGACCATGGCTCTCCACAATCACCATGTCGCTGCAAGTACATCTCCCATCCTCGATGTACTCAGCCACCCTTCAAGTCCTTGCAATTTTTTCTCCTTGGGTCGACCTGGTTTTCTCTTTCCCCCCAGCTGTCTTGTTGTAACCATGTGTTTTCTCCTCTGCTCTGTCTCTGTCTCTCTCTCCCCCTCCCTCTCTGTCTCTCTCTCCCCCTCTCTCTGTCAGCGTGAACGGATGGAGGGTCGTTGACCTCCGAACAATACATTCAAGATCTAAGAAGCTTTATTCTTTATTAGTACACCGATGGGCGTTACTTGCATGGAACTGTGGAACTGCATGGAGCTCTCTCTCTCTCTCTCTCTCTCTCTCTCTCTCTCTTCTCTCCTCTCTGTCTCTCTGCTCTGTCTCTCTGTCTCTGTCTCTCTGTCTCTGTCTGCTCTCTCTCTCCTCTCTCTCTCTCTCTCTCTCTCTCCCTTTCTCTCATTCTCTGTCTCCCTCTCTCTGTCTCTCTCCATTTTTCTCTTCCTATCTATTTTTCTTTTCTTTTTCCCCCTTTTTTTAAATCTGATATGCGAACGTACATAGAGAGGCAAGAAGGTCAGGTACAACCTAATGTTTTTATACTTGAGTAATAACATGTTTTGAAATTTGGAAATTTCAGCAAATTCTCTGTCTGTCTGCCTGTCTGCTACCTGCCTCTCTCTCTCTCTTTCTCTCTCTCTCTCTCTTCTCTCTCTCTCTCTTCTCTCTCTCTCTCCTCTCTCTCTTCTCTCTCTCTCTCTCTCTCGTCAGTACCATTTTACAACTTCATTACGAGCCCTATTATGAACAGACATTCATTTCCTGAGAAACACAATTATAATGAAGTCAATCTTTATATTCCATCGGTACAGATACTGCAAGAGAGAATCAGTAGTTAAGAAAACCACAAAAATCCAATGACACAAGAAAGAAAAAAAGAGCAACAGATTTCATCATGAATACATAAAAATGTATACACAAACACGAATGTGTCTGTGTTTGCGGTTGCGAGCGTGCATGCGTGAGTGCGTGCGTGTGTGTATGTGTGTCTGTGTGTGTGTGCTTGTCTGTGTGTGTACATGTGTATTTGTGTGCGTGCGTGCATGCGTGCGTGCATGTGTGTGTGTGTGTGTGTGTGTGTGTGTGTGTGTGCGTGCGTGGTGTGTGTGCGTGTGGTTTGTGTTCGCATATATGTGTGTGTTTATCAGTGTTTGTATGTGTGTACATTTGTG
>CM060307.1:40134779-40174779 GCA_030674185.1 Monoplex corrugatus | reverse complement strand
TTTTCCTTCCTGTTGAAGTATTGTATAATGTTTTGAAACGGTTGTAGCCCTGATATAGCTGTACGCAGCTGGCTGGGCTCTAAATTAAATAAAATAACAATAACAATAAATCTGAGCAACCTACATGTAGGATACAAGAAACAGATTCCATTACTGATCGTATGTGTCTGCCCTCTTCTTTCCATTAGATATTGAGTGGTGGTCTGATTGCTAGTCTTTAGATGAGATAATAGACTTAAGTGCAGGACACAGTATACATCTACCGCATGTTGAAGATCATACGGTAATAAAAGAATTGCATCTGTTAAATTCTGCAGAAAAATACAGTTAATGAATAAACAACAAAAAGAAATACAATATAAAAATGTGACAACGCATTTCGGTGATTTCCTTTCCCCCGGAAGGATTGTCATACGGGAAATCTTGAAAATTCTTTGTGAACAATAAACCACCACAATCCAGCTCAGTTCGGAGTTCAGTCCATCAGGTATATCAGTATCTGAAACAGTGCGCCTTTCTTATCCTAAGCACAAGGAACACATGATCAGAATATCGTGAACCATGATTATTACCGTTTTTATGCAGAACGGTGCGCCTTTTCAATTCCAGGCACAAGAAGCACAAGACCAAAATATTGTGAACCATGATTATACCGTTTTTATCCAGAACGGTGCGCCTTTTCAAGTCCAGGCACAACAAGCACAAGACTATAATATTGTGAACCATATTTTTGTATTTTCAACCAGAACAATGTGCCTTTTAAATCTTAGGCACAAACACATGACCAGAATATTGTGAATCGCAATTATTGTTATACATTCCAATAAAAGTTCCTGTGTCCACAGAAATATGACAGAGACTGTGACCCTCCTTCACTGTGCCTTCAGTGGACAAAAAAACCCGCACACCCAGGACCCATGTCAACCCCTAGACACCACAAGGCGTCATTTACACCTTTCCGCGCCGTCTGGTCCATCTTGTCCGATCTTCATGAAAATCCGGTAAGTAACTACATGTAGACCAAAACTGAAAACTGGGGGTGGGTGGAATGGGATGGATAGAGGAAGGGGGGGGGGTGTTGCGAGAGGGGTAGTGAGGTGGTGAGAATTTCAACTTTTCATGGGACCAGCATTGTGATGGCTGTGCCAATCTATTGTCCATCTGATGACGGACTGACTCAGCCCGATACATCGTTGGCATCTAGAACACTGAAGATCCTCCCCTCCTCTGTTCTGAGTCGGCCTGTGTATGTCCTTCAGGGCCTTGAGATCTCCTTGTTCTGTTCGTGCCATGATATCCTTGGTCTTCCTCTTCCGCGTTTACCTTCGCGCAAAAAAGTAGCAGAATGGTTAAGACGTCAACCTGCCAATAACTAAATTCGCGGCTCCAGGGTTAATTTATCGTAAGAGACGTCTTTTCTCCTTAGTTTGACCGGAAAATGGAACTGGACGGCTAATCCTTAGGAAGGGGGCGAAAAATGAATCGAACTCGTGTACCTTCTGGCCTGCGCTCCCTAAAGAATCCACGGCAGTTGAAAGTCGTGAAGAACAGGGCATTCGCCCGGTTGACCTGACAAAAGAACTATCGGTCATCATCATCATCATCATCATCATCATCAGGTGCCTTGCCGCATGGTTTTGGCGATCATGGACTTCCATCTGTCTCTATCTCTTGTTGCCCCAAGCATCTCCCCCACCCTCCTCGTCTTCAGCCACTCCACAAGTCCGTCTAGCATTTTCTCCCTGGGTCTACCTGGTGCTCTTTCCCTCCAGCTTTCCCGTTGTGACCAGGTGCTCCAAATCCCCCTACATCATAAAATGGCCTATAAATGTTGCCTGCCTTTTCCTAATCTTATGAGTGATCTACTTGTGTCTGCCTCCATCAAGACTGTCTCGTTTGTTTTCTTTGCTGTCCATGGAACTCTCAACATTGTTCTTACAAACCACATCTCGGCTGCCTCAATCTTGCTCTGGCTTTGCTTGCTGACTGTCCACGCCTCACATCAGTACAACAGTATTGGTTCTGTATAACATTCAAGGACTCTCTTCCTGGTGTTAATTGATAGGCATTTGTTGGTAAGAATGCTTGTCATCTTCTTGAATGCTGTTTTGGCTTGGCCGATTCTGCCGGCTATTTCCGATGTGCGTCTGATGAAATGACCGTTCCCAGGTATTTGAACGTATTAACCTGTGTCAAGGTTGTGCCATTTACTGTTATTTTGCATGAGGGGATTTCATGTTTTGTACTGATCACCATGACTTCAGTCTTCCTGCTGTTTAGTTCCAACCCCTTACCTATACTTTCTATTTCTAGTATATTCACAAGGTTCTGTAGGTCCCTTTCATATTCTGCAATTAGCACGGTGTCATCTGTGTATCGAATGTTGTTTATCATTTTCCCCCCGACCTTTAATCCAGGGTCTTCTTGTAAGTTTCTCATGATGTTTTTGCTATAAAGTGAAAACGGATCTGGTGACAAAACACAACCCTGTCTGACTCCTCTTTTGATGTTTTGGAAAGAGCTTATATTGTTTTCTATTCTCATTGCAGTTGTTTGTTCCCAGTACATATTTCAGATTATTCGTGGATCTTTTCCGTCAACATTTGAGTCTCTCCAGTTGGTTGATCATTTCTTCATTTCTTCGTACCCGATCGAAAGCCCTAGTATATTCAACAAAGCATAAATACAAATCTTTATTCATTTCAATTGACCTCTCTATGATAATTCTTAGGATGTATATGGCATTAATAGTTCCGTTCGCTTCCACAAATCCACACTGTTCTTCTGCTATTTCTTTTGATTCTATTCCTTGTCCTCATCATGATTATTCTTAACAGGATTTTTGTTACATGACTCATCAAACTGATTGTGCGATGGAGTTCGCATTCTATAGCCCCTCTCTTCTTTGGAAGTGCAATGAAAATTGATTTTGACATATCTTTGGGGATTTTTCCAGTGTCATAAATTTCACTTAGGAGGACTGTTATTTTTTCTATGCCAAATTCCTCCAGGGCTTCAATCATCTCTGTAGTAATGTTGTCTGGTCCTGGGGCTTTTCCTGGTTTCATCTTTTTCAATGGTGCTCTAACTTCATCTTTCATTATGGGTGGTCCTTCAAAGTTCTTTTTTATAATGTGTTCTTCGTTTCTGTCATCCTCAAAAAGATCTTTAATGTTCTCTCCCTATCTGTCCAGTATTTTGTTTTTTTCGATGATAAGCGTGCCGTTTTTCCATTTTAAGCAACCAGTTGATGTGCATGTATTTTTCCTGTGGACAATTTCTTCAATTCGTCTGTACATACCCTGAGGATCCATTTTGTGTCGGTCTTCTATCTCTTTGCATTTTGTGTTCAGCCAAGCTTCCTTAGCTTCATTGCACCTATTCCTGATTTCTTTGTTTATCTTCCTGTATATCTCCTCGATTTTGTTTTTTTTTGTTTTTGCCCTCCTTTCCTCCATCAAGCCCAACATTTCATTAATCATCCAGCTCTTTTTTGCTTTTCTATCTGCCTTAGGGATTTCATTTATCGAATTTCTCAACTTTGTCCATTGTTCCCCACTGTCACCAACGTCTTCCAGAGCACTGAATTTGTTTTGAACATGTACATTAAATTTTTTACGTATCATTTCATCTGACTTTTAAGAGTCCAAGGTTTAGTTTGATTTTGCTTTTGGTCTGTTTCCTTTTCCTCAATTTCAGCTTAAATCGTCACACTACAGGATTGTGGTCACTGTACAGGATTGTGGTATTGGAGATAAAGGTTCACTTCTCAATTCCCTTCCCTTGGGACCCAATTAGTCTTCTTTCCTTTCTGGGGTCTTGGTGGAAAAAAATGACAGAGAAGACAGCTTGGGTCAAGGGTCATTTGTCGAACAGGCTTGGGTGTACTCTTAGCATCGTGCGTGTGTACGTGCGTGCGTGCGTGTGTGTGAGAGCGTGCGTGTGTGTGAGTGCGTGCGTGCGTGTGTGTGTGTGAGTACGTTCGTGTGCGTGTGTGTGTGCGTGCGTGCGTGCGTGCGTGTGTGTGCGTGAGACAGAAGATGACGGCTTGGGTCAGGGGTCACACGCCCTACTCCTGTCCTGTTCCCCACCCCTCCCATCACCCCAGTTTGCGTGTGTTTGTGCCCTGGAGGTTTTGTCGTTGTTGACGATTGCTTTGTTGAATGATGGGAGTGCGTGGCTTGATTTGAGTCTTGAATCAAGATTTGGCGCCTTACTGTTGTCATTGTTTTCATTATGTCCAGTGAAGGGCAGTCTGGATAATGTGATTCTGCTCTCTTCGATTAGTGGTGACTGCTTGGAGATGGTGTTAGGCCAGATGATTCCTCTGCTTCTTCAAAATGTTATGTGTAGGGTTGACAGCTTGATTAGGTCGCTCTCTGTCATCCTCCATCATTCTGAGCCTTAAAGTGGGGTGAAAAGGACACGGCTCTGGTACAGTTCCACTGTGTATTTGTATTGTATTTGGGGGGAACTGGTGAGATGACTGTTACCAGACATTCAAATCCTTCAACCTGTTCCATTATGCTGTACCATCTGCCGTCTTTCTGCATAAGGGGATTTCTTGTCTTTCACCGACCGCCGTGTCATCCAGTCATCTCACCAGACGGCGGATGCACTTTGGAGATGGCCAGTAGAGCTGGACAGGCTTAGAAAGCATTCAGCGTTCTTGACGACACCGGGAAGAGTTCTTCAGTGTTGTATAGAACCGATGTTGTTGTACAGATGCGAAGCGTGGACAGTCAAATCGCAAAGTCAACAAGATTGAGGCAGTTGAAATGTAGTTTCCAAAAAGAATGTTAAGAGTTATATGGAGAGTAAAGAAAACAAACGAGACAGTTTTGAAAGAGGCAAACACAAAAAGAAATATTAATAGGATTGGGGAAGGACGGGCAACATTTATAGGACATTATATGAAGCAAGAGAATTTAGAGTACCTAGTCACACATGAAAGGAAGAGGCAAAAAGAGGACAAAGTGGACCTAGGGAGAAAATACTGGACTTGCGCTGGTTGGATGAAGAAAGAGGGTGGGAGATGAACTTTCAACGACAAAAGATAGATTCGTATGGAGGGCCATGATCGCCAACGCCATGCGGCAGGACACATGATTTGGGGGAACCTCCACACGTTCAGCATTCTCAGCATGTTGATGGTCTTGCTGAGACGATGCTGGATGGTGTTGTCTGCTCATCCATCGTATCTCCCTCAGATGAAGACACTGCATGTCCTCTTTTAAATTCATTTTTGGCAGGAGTCCTGCTTCACGCTTCTGCACACATACGTACACAACAAAATGCATTAATGTGTGTCTCTACAGACCTTGTACATATACAAAAGCATAACGGACAAAACATTCTTTTACATGAAAAATTATCTATGAATGTAAATATGAAACCAACGTTCAAGGAAACCTCCATCATCACCATCTACCAAACACCAACCACCACCACCACCATCACCCACCACCACCAACTACCACCACCAAACGCAAAGACAATAGGAATACATTTGATACCTTCTCCTTATTGACAGATGACTGAAGAAACTTAATGAACAACATCTAAGCTGGACACCATTCCAGACATCCCCAGAACGGACGGTACTGATGAGTTCCAAAAGTCGTCTGCAAGTGCGATATGAAACCTTTGGACATCAACACAGAGAACTGGGAAGACACAGCAGCCGATCGCAATAGATGGCGCAGTGTGATCCAGACACACGGGTTGGGGGAAAAGAAGATACAGACCTCAGCTGTGGTGAGAGCCAGGTGGAAAGCAAGCTCTAGTGAAGGCAAATCCTATGCCAGCATCCATACATGCATCCAATGTTGCAGAGACTGCCTTTCCCGCATCGGCCTTACCAGCTACAGTAGATGCTGCTCATAGGCGTCAACTCGAACCGATATCATCCATAGTCGACTTCGATTGACGGAGGCCTACCACTACTTGAGGATTTTGTAGCAGATGGTGTCTAGTTTGTACTGTATGTGCTTTGATACAGGGAGCCAGTGAAGTTTGTGCCAGGAGAGGGGAGATGTTGTAAGCTTTTTTCTTTTTGAGTACAAGGCCTGCAGCATTGTTTTGAACGCGCTGTAGGATGTGAATGGTGGAGGCAGGAAGACCAGACAGGAGTGAATTGCAATAGTCATTGTGAGGCATTATGAAAGAGAGAACGAGTTTTGCAGTTGTTTCGACAGAAAGATACTTCCTGATCAGGCTTATACGATGGAGGTGATAGTAGCAAGATCTGGCAGTTTGAGAAACAAAGTTGTTCATAGAGGGGTAGAGTCAAGGTAGACACCAAGGTTCTTAGCTGAATCAGAAACTGGGACTGATGTGTTACATAATGGGAGAGAAAGAGGAGGCAGCTGAGAAAGTTTCTGACGGGTGCCAATGAGGATAGCTTCTGTCTTGTCGTCGTTAAGTTGAAGTTTATTGTATGTCATCCAGTTCTTAATGTCCAAGTAACACTCAGTGGTGCGAGTCAAGAGGCGCTGTACATTGTCAGGTGAGTCACTGTCTTGAAGTTGGTTGTTATCAGCATAGAAGTGAAGTTTTATAGAGTGGATTGTGATGATGGTGGACATGGGGGGGGGGGAGGTGTAAAGAGTGAAAAGAACAGGGCCAAAGACAGATCCTTGTGGAACACCACAGGTCAGGTATGCAGATTGAGAGTAAGTGCCATTGATGAGAACAGTTTGTTTTCTGTTTGATAGATATGAAGTGAACCAAGAGAGAGCAGTGTCAGAGATACCAAAATTATGATGGAGTCTAGAAAGGAGAATACCATGATCAGTGGTATCAAAGGCTGCAGACAGATCAAGGAGTGTGAGGAGGGAGACTTTGCCAGTATCAGTTGCAAGGAGGAAATTGCTGAGAATGTGTAATAAGGCAGTTTCAGTGCTGTGGCACTGGCGTTAGGCTGACTGGAAAGGATTGAAGAGATTGTTGGCAGACAGGTGAGAGGACAACTTTTTCAAGGAGTTTGACAAGAAAGAGATTAGAAATAGGCCGGTAGTTTTTCAGTTCATTAGGATCTAAATTGTATTTCTTGAGCAGAGGGTGAACGATAGCAGACTTGAAAGAATATGGGACAAGTTCCAGTTTGAAGAGAAGTGTTGATGATGTCAGTGATGAATGGGAGGAGAGTAGGGAGACAGCTGGAGCAAAAAGAACCTGGAAGAGGATTCAGTTCGCAGGTTTTGAACAACATGGATCTGATTGTGTTGAGAATTTCTTCTTGTGAGACTGGGGTAAAAGTAGTAAGAGGTGTGCCAGAGAAGGAAGGGTCTGGTGGGCAGGGTTGACAGGGTGTTTTGTCAAGCTTGTCACGAAGAGTTTTTATTTTGATGGTGAAGTACATGTACTTGGAGAATACAGATGGGAGTCTTCAATAATGTTTTGTTTGGAGAGGTATATCATTTCGTGTGCCAAGGAGATGATTCATGGTTGTGAAGAGTTCTTTTGAAGAAGAGGCATTCAGGATTTTGGTTTATAATTACAATATTTTTAATAATTAATTACAATATTTATATAGCGCAAAATCTTGATAAAATCAAATCTAAGCGCTGAAGCAGACACACACGCAAGCACGCACGCACGCACGCACGCACACACACGCACGCACACACACACACACACATACACACACACACACACGCATGGCTATAAATGGGGAGAAAGAATAAAAGCAATAAAAGCAAGAATAAAAGCAATGGAAAATTATAGAGAGCATAGCATATACAATTATATATTATAACCATGTGATTCCCTCCGAGCGGAGACAGGCTGCAGAGGGGGGTTAGGATTTTATGCGGAGGAGAAAAGGTGAGTTTTGAGAGCGGACTTGAAGGAGACAAAAGTAGGTTGCTGACGGACTGAGAGAGGAAGTTTGTTCCAGGAGAGTGGACCAGAAACAGAGAAGGCTCGTGGACCATAGGTATTGAGCTTAGTGCGTGGAAAGCGAAAAGTCAGAGGATCGGAGGCAGAGCGGAGGGTACGTGAGGGAAGATAGATCTCAAGTAGGCTTGACAGGTAATCGGGGGCTGCGTTATTGAGGCTTTTGTAGCACATGGTGTCTAGTTTGTACTGTATGCGCTTTGATACAGGGAGCCAGTGAAGTTGTGCCAGGAGAGGAGATATGTGGTCAGCTTTTTTCTTTTTGAGTACAAGGCGTACAGCATTGTTTTGAATGCGCTGTAGGATGTGAATGGTGGAGGCAGGAAGACCAGACAGGAGTGAATTGCAATAGTTTGGAAAAAGCTTGTTTTTGCATATGCAATGAGGGTGGATACTTTTGTTTTAGAGGCTTGGAAAAGTTGCCTATGAACAGTGAGTTTAGATTAGTATACGAATGCATTGTTATCTGTACTTAATTTCCTTTAAATATTTTTTTTTTGTCAGGGTCATCGAGATGTGTACATTTTGCTATGACTGTAGCACTGATATAGCTCTGCACAGGCAACTGGGCTTTAAGTAGTAATAATGATTGTAATAAACAGAGATGCTATAAGCAGCAATTAGTCTGGGCATGTTGAACATCTGCGGCAGCAAAGTTTTCCTTGGCAAAAGAAAACGCCCTTAGGTGAACAAAACTACATGTACATAGATATAACAAAGGGAGGTGGCGTCGTACGATGGTGATGTGTTTTGTGTTGAAAAACCTGAGGCAGCAAAGTAGTTTTCCTTTGCAAAAGAAAACACTCTTAGGTAAACAAAAATACATGCATATAGATACAACGAGAGGTGGCGCCGTGCGATGGCGATGTGCTTTCTCCATGAAGGTCAACCTCAATTTCACGTGGTAAAACTGCGTTACGTCCAAAAACAATAAACCCAATGCCATCCAATCCAATCCAGTCTAGTTTGTTCGATCAAAGCAACGAGAAAATTGTCCAACTGAGATTTTACAGCGCAAAATAGCACATCCTTCAAACCAAGAGTTCATTTTTAAACATACCCGGAAATAACTAATTTGAGTGCAGTGACCTGAAATGCTGTTTAAGTTTCCAGAACACTGTATCTGCTATATCCTTTTGAATCTGTTCCAGATTCGTGCGACTGTGCAACCGTTCATAGACTAATAGACTTGTTTGTATGTTAAGTGCGTATAACTAATTGATTGTCGGTTTTGTTTGATTGTTTTTCTGGTGTGTGCATGTGTTTTTGTTTTCCTATGAAAGCGAGTTTTCTACACGATTTTTCCAGAGGCAGTTCTTTTGTCGTGGAATCTTGTATTTCCATCCATCTGTCCGCCCCTATCTATCGACATGTCTAAGCATGTATCCACTGTCTGCCTTATAAGTCTGTATACGTTTACTTAAATCATTTGGACTTTTAATTTTTCTATTTGTCTATTTACGTATTTTGTGTAAGTCTTTGCGCATACAGTTTTGGTCTCACATTGTTGCAGTTTGCCTGTAATGACCTCACACCACGCCAGGATAGTAGCGTACGCTCTGCATCGTAAAAAGCAGCAGCAGCAGCAGGAAGATCAAAACCAAGTAAGTCTTCCATTATACATGTTATAGAAACCAGAAAAAAATATAAAAGAGAAACTAAACAAGAAAACAAAAAATACAAATAAAACAAAACGCTCGAAAAATATGTAAAATAAAACGAAGAAACAAAAAGATGAAGAGGAAATGAAAAAGACACAAGGGAACACGAACAGGAAAAGGCTAGAACAAGGACAACAAGAAAAATAGAAAAAAAGGGAAATATAAAAATACAAACACAAAAAGAACAACAAAAGATATGGCATAAAACTGAGCAAGAAGATAAGGAACAATCACAAAGCTTGAACTATAAAACAAAACAACACAAAAAGCAAATTAATAAAAAAAACAACAACACGCAAACCAGTAGAGAAACACACAAAAACAAGAAGAAAAGCCTACCAAGACGCAATGTAAAGAAAATCCATGATTGTTATCATTGCGCACTTGAAAACAAAAGCCAGACAGGAACAACGTGAAGAAACAGAAATGGAAACAAAAACAGTGGCAACAAGCAAACCAAGAGAACAGCAAGAGCAGAAACGATTAGAAGCAGAACAACAAACAGAAAAAGACATCAATGATAACAACAGCGACAAAAACACCACCAGCAAAACGCCAAGAACAGCATGAAGAAGAAGAGTAAAATGGAAAATATCGAGAATAAGAAGTACATCAAGAACAATTATACCAATAAATGGAAGATCAAAGAAGCTAGAAAAGGAAAACAAAAACAGAAGCAAAATAAAGCATAGAGACCAAAGGCAGAACGAGCATAAACAAGGCGACAAAATTAAACGCGAAAACAACAGAAAGACAAGTAGACCATAATTATTAAAACTACCGACAAGAATAAGAACACAAAAGAAAGAGGAATGTATGATCAAGAAAACAAGGAGAAAACAAAACAGGAGAATTAAGACATGGCAACAACTGAAACAAGAACCTAAGAACACGATAACGAACAAAATCACGAAACAAAAAAGGGAAACAAACAAAAAGAATAGGAGAAGAAACATTTGGCGGAAATGCAAAAAAGAAAGCTAAAAACAGAAGAAGAAAAAAATCGGTAAATGGAACAAGAAGACAGGGAAGAAAACGACATGGGACAAGACAAACGAAAGAACTGGAATACAGATGAAAACAAAAGGCAAGAAGGGCAAGTGAAAGAAACTTGACCCCCACAATCGAAAATATCCGAAACACACACTTAAACGCAGAGCAAACCAAAGTACACAAAAAGCAAGCCTCATTCCACCACCACCACCCCCAAAAAATAACAAGAAAAGAGTATAAAAACAAAGATCAAGAAGAAAGAATAAGGATAGAAGTGCAAAACCTGACATCATGGAGTATATTACCATAAAAGTATCAACAAATGCCAGTGTTGCAACACCCCAACACCAACAGGAACAGGAAGAAGAAAATTTAAAGCAGAACTAATACAAGACAAACACAAACAAAAGCAGGAAAACAACAAGATCAAGAAGAACAAAACCGAAGCCTTACAGCACGAAGACCGCCAACATGAACAAGAAAAGAAAAATTTTAAAGGTTGAACAAAAACAAGACAACGACGACGACGAGACCAACAACGAGAACAACGACAACAACAACAATGAGAACAACAAAAACAACAATAACAACGAGAAACACAACAAAAAATACAACTAGAACAACGACAACGAGAACAACAATAACGACGACGACGAGAACAACAATAACGAGTACAACAATAACAACGAGAACAACAACGACAAGAACAACAATGACAACGAGAAGAACGACGACGACGACGACAACAAGAAGAACGACAACGAGAAGAACAACAACGACGACAAGGAGAAGAACAACGACGACTACAATAAGAACAACAACGACGACGACAACAAGAAAATCGACGATGACAACGAGAAGAAAATCGACGATGACAACGAGAAGAAAATCGACGATGACAATGAGAACAAGGACGACAACGAGAAGAATAATAACAATGTGAAGGACGACGACGAGAAAAAACGACGACAATGAGAAAAACAATAACAACAACGAGAAGAACAATAACGACGACAGAGAGAACAACGACGACAACGAGAACAACAACGACAACAACGAGAGGAACAACGAAAGAAACAACAACAACGACAACGAGAACAACAACGACAACGAGAACAACAATAACAACGAGAACGAGAACAACAACGAGAAGAACAATAACAACAACAAAAAGAACAATAACGACAACCAGAACAACAACGACAACGAGAAGAACGACAAGAACAACGATAACAACAACGAGAACAACAAACAGACGAATAACAACGAGAAAACAAAAATACGAGAATAACAACAATAAAAAAAACAACGAGAACACCAACAACAAGAACAACAACGAGAACAACAACGAGAACAACAACAAGGAGAACAACGATAAAACGAGAACATTAACAACGAGAACAATAAAATGAGAACAACAACAACGAGAACAAAGAGAACACAGAGAACAACAGCCAGAACAACAATAACGAGATAAAGAAAAACGTGAACAATTACAAGAACAACAGCGAGAACAACAACGAAAACAACAACGACGAGAACAAAAACGAGAAGAACAACGAAAACAACGAGATCAACAACAAGAACAAAAACGATAAAACAACGAGAACACTAACAACGAGAACAACAAGGACGACAACGAAGAACAGCGACGACGACAACGAGAACAACAGCGACGACAACGAAAAGAACAACGACGATAACGAGAAGAGCAACAACGACGACGAGAAGAACAAAGACGACGACGAGAAGAACAACGACGACGAGAATTACAACGAGAGGAAAACAACGACGACAACGAGAAGATCAATAACGACAACTACGATAACAAGAAGAACAACAATGACAGCGAGAAAAAAACGACAACGAGAACAACGACGACAACGAGAACAACAACAACGACGACAACGAGAAGTATAACAAGGATGACAACGAGAACAACGATGACAACGAGAACAACAACAAGAGCACAATAGACAACAACGAGCAACGAGGAGAACAGCAACGACTACAACGAGAACAACTATGACAACGAGAAAAGCAACAACGACGACAACGAGAACAACGACGACGACAAGAAGAACAACGAGAACAACGACGATAACGAGAAGAACAACAGCGGCAACGAAAAGAACAACGACGACGACGAGAACAACAACGACGACCAGTGCACCAACAACATCAACAACAACAACGAGAACAACGAAAAGAACAACAACGAGAAAAAACGAGAACAATGAAAAGAACGACGACAACGAGAGAACAACAATGACGACGACAAGAACAACGACGACGAGAAGAACGACGACGACGACGAGAACAGCAACGACGACTACGAGAAGAACAAGAACGACAACGACGAGAAGAACAAGAATGACAACAATGTGAAGAACAACAAAAACGACAACGACAAGAACGAGAACAACAAGAACGACAACAATAACAAGTACGAGAACAACGAGAACAGCAGCAACAACGACAACAAGAAGAATGACGACAACGACAACGAGAAGAACGAAAACGACGACAACGAGAAGAAGAACAACAACGACGACAACGAGAACAACGACGACAACGAGAATAACGACGACGACAGCGAGAAGAACAACAAGGACGACAACGAGAATAACGACTACAACGAGAACGACGACAACGAGAACAACAACTACGACAACGAGAAGAACAACGACGACAGCGAGAAGAACAACAACGACGACAACGAGAACAACTACGACAACTACAACGAGAACAACTACGACAGCGAGAAGAACAACTACGACAACTACGACAACGAGAAGAACGACAAGGAGAAGAAAAACGACGACAAGGAGAAGAACAATGACAAGGAAAAGAACAAGAACGACGACAACGCAAAGAACAACGACGACAATGAGAACAACTACAACGAGAACAACTAGGTCAACGAGTGGAACAAAGACGACAACTAGGACCACGAGAAGAACAACTAGGACAACTAGGACAACGAGAAAAACAACGACGACAACTAGGACAACGAGAAGAACAACGACCACAACTACAACGAGAAGAACAACGACCACAACTACGACAACGAGACGACCACAACTACGACAACGAGGAGAATAGCGACAACTACGACAACAAGAACAACAACAACTACGACAACGAGAAGAACAACGACGACAACGAGAAGAACAAAAACGACAACGAGAAGAATGACTACAATGAGAAGAACAACAACGACGACAACTACAACAACGAGAACAACAACGAGAACAACAATGACAACGAGAACAAAAAAAAAAACAACCGACGACAACGAGAAGAATGACTACAACGAGAAGAACAACAACGACAACTACAACAACGAGAAGAACAACGACGACGACAACTACAATAACGAGAAGTACGACGACGAGAACAACGACAACGACGGGAAGAACAACGACGATGAGAAGGACAAGAACGACAACGACGAGAAGATCAACAAGAACGACAAGAACAAGAACGACAAAAACGAGAACACTTATGAGAACAACAACAACCAGAGCAACAAGAACAACAACCACAACAACAACAACAACAACAACCAGAACAACGAGGAGAACGTCAACGACGACAACGAGAAGAACAACGACGACAACGAGAACATCGCCAACGAGAAGAACGACAACTAGAAGAACGACGACGACAACGAGAAGAACGACAACGAGAAGAACAGCAAGGACGACAATGAGAAGAACAAGGACGACAACGAGAACAGCAGCGAGAACGAGAAGAACAACACCGACAACGGGAAGAACAGCAACAACGAGAAGAACAACGACGAGAAGAACAATAACAAAGACGACCACAGTAAAGCAACAACGACGACGAGTAGAACGACCACAACTACCGACAACGAGAACAACAGCAACAACATCGAGAACAACAGCGAGAATAACGACGACAACGAGAAGAACAACAACGATGACAACGACGGGAAGAACAAGATCGACACCGACTAGAACGAGAACAACGAGAACAACGAGAACAACGAGAACATAAGTACAATACAATACATACAATATTTTATTTGTATAGCACAAAATCTTGATAAAATCAAATCTAAGCGATGAAACAGACACGCACGCACACACTAACACACACACACACACACACACACACACACACACACACACACACACACACACACACACACACACACACACACACACACACACACACGCACGCACACACGCACACGGCTAAAATGGGGAGAAAAAATAAAAGCAATGGAAAATTATAGAGAGCATATTATATACAATTATATATTACAATGTGATTCCCCTCCGAGTGGAGACAGGCTGCAGAGGGGATTGAGTGAGGTCAGGATTTTATGCAGAGGAGAAAAGGTGAGTTTTGACAGCGGACTTGAAGGAGACAAAAGTAGGTTGCTGACGGACAGAGAAAGGAAGTTTGTTCCAGGAAAGTGGACCAGAAACAGAGAAGGCTCGTGGACCATAGGTATTGAGCTTAGTGCGTGGAAAGCGAAAAGTCAGAGGATCGGAGGCAGAGCGGAGGGTACGTGAGGGAACATAGATCTCAAGTAGGCTTGACAGGTAATCGGGGGCTGCGTTATTGAGGCTTTTGTAGCACATGGTGTCTAGTTTGTACTGTATGCGCTTTGATACAGGGAGCCAGTGAAGTTGTGCCAGGAGAGGAGATATGTGGTCAGCTTTTTTCTTTTTTAGTACAAGGCGTGCAGCATTGTTTTGAATGCGCTGCAGGATGTGAATGGTGGAGGCAGGAAGACCAGACAGGAGTGAATTGCAATAGTCAATGCGAGACATTATGAAGGAGAGAACGAGTTTTGCAGTTGTTTCGACAGAGAGATACTTCCTGATCAGGCTTATACGATGGAGGTGATAGTAGCAAGATCTGGCAGTTTGAGAAACAAAGTTATTCATGGAGAGGTAGAGTCAATGCAGACACCAAGGTTTTTAGCTGAATCAGAAATTGGGACTGATGTGTTACATAATGGGAGAGAAAGAGGAGGCAGCTGAGAAAGTTTCTGACGGGTGCCGATGAGGATAGCTTCTGTCTTGTCGTCATTAAGCTGAAGTTTGTTGAACGTCATCCAGTTCTTAATGTCCGAGTAACACTCAGTGGTGCGAGTCAAGAGGCGCTGTATATTGTCTGGTGTGTCACTGTCTAGAAGTTGTGTGTCATCAGCATAGAAGTGTGTTTTATAGAGTGGGAGTTGATGATGGTGGACAGGGGGGAGATGTAAAGAGTGAAAAGAACAGGGCCAAGGACAGATCCTTGTGGAACACCACAGGTCAGGTATGCAGGTTGAGAGTAAGTGCCATTAATGAGAACAGTTTGTTTTCTGTTTGATAGATATGAAGTGAACCAGGAGAGAGCAATGTCAGAGATGCCAAAAGTATGATGAAGTCTAGAAAGGAGAATACCATGATCAATGGTATCAAAGGCTGCAGACAGATCAAGGAGTGTGAGGAGAGAGACTTTGCCAGTATCAGTTGCAAGGAGGAGATTGTTGAGAATGTGCAGCAGGGCAGTTTCAGTGCTATGGCACTGGCGGTAGGCTGACTGGAAAGGATTGAGGAGATTGTTGGCAGACAGGTGAGAGTTCAGCTGGTTGAGGACAACTTTTTCGATGAGTTTTGACAAGAAAGAGAGATTAGAGATAGGCCGGTAATTTTTCAGTTCATTTGGGTCTAAATTGTATTTCTTGAGGAGAGGGTGAAAGATAGCAGACTTGAAAGAATTTGGGACAGTTCCAGTTTGAAGAGAAGTGTTGATGATGTCAGTGATGAATGGGAGGAGAGTAGGGAGACAGAGTAGAGAGAACCTGGAAGAGGATCCAGTTCGCAGGTTTTGAACGACATGGATCTGATTGTGTTGAGAATTTCTTCTTGTGAGACTGGGGTAAAAGTAGTAAGAGGTGTGCCAGAGAAGGAAGGGTCAGTGGGCATGGTTGACAGGGTGTCCTGTCAAGCCTGTCACGAAGAGTTTGTATTTTGGTGGTGAAATACTTGGAGAATACAGATGGGAGTTCTTCATTTGTGTGTTTTGTTGGGAGAGGTAAATCTTTTCGTGTGCCAAGGAGATGATTCATGATTGTAAAGAGTTCTCTTGAAGAAGAGGCATTCAGGATTTTGGTTTGGAAATAGCTTGTTTTTGCAGATGCAATGAGGGTGGATACTTTTGTTTTCAGACGCTTGCAAAAGTTGCCTATGTACAGTGAGTTTGGATTTGCGCCAGCGGCGCTCTGCTCTGCGGCGGGCACGTTTTGCACAGGCAATCTCATGAGTGAGCCAGGGGGTAGGGGGGCGGTCAGGTAAAAGACGGGTTGTGGCTGGAGCATGAGTGTCCAGAAGATGGTGGAGAGTAGTATAGAATTCATCAGCAAGGTTATGTGACTTTTCAGAAAGGAGGCGGGAGGCATCGGATGAAAATGTGGAGAGGTCAATAGATTTGAGATTGCGTCGAGTCACTGTGCGTGTGGTACGGGAAGGAGGAGAAATGTCAAGAGAACAGAGAATTGCAGAGTGGTCAGATGGAAGGGCTGAAGTTAGACGGGTAGAAAGAACTAGGCAGTTGTCAGTAGCTGAATTGTGGTGATCACGAGAAATGATCCAGTCAAGAATGTGACCTTTTTGATGGGTTGGTTCAGAAATATGTTGTCATATTGTGATTGGACAGAGAGTTGATGATATGTCTTGTGTCATAACGGTGAGTGTTGTCGTAGTGGACATTGATGTCACCTAGAATGATGAGATTTCCAGGTAAGAGGCAATAGTAATCAAGTAGTTGGTCAAAGTCAGAGAGAAACATGGATGTGGTGAGCTTGTTGGCAGAGCTAGGTGGAGGTCGATAGACACAGGAAAAGGTGATGGGGTGAGGGGTGGATTGGAAGGATACTTCAACGTGCTCGAAAGAAGGATGGGAGAAAGGCAAAGACTGCGAAAAAGATAGGCGGGAATGGAGTGAGTCGTTGTAGAGGATGGTGATACCACCACCTCGGGATGAGCGATGGAAAGAAGCAAGCCTGTAACCACTCGGAGTGAGACTCGCATGTATAGGTTCATGACCAAGGGGGTTAAGCCATGTTTCTGTGATAAAAAACAATGTCAACATGCTCATCTGCAATAAAGTCAGCAATGACATCGGCTTTGCCATCTGCACATGTCGACTGAGCGTTAAAAAGGCATAGTTTTAATTTATCAGAGTCACATGGCGGTGGCCGAGATGGAGGTGAAGGCAGCACCGACGGGACAGAGGATGAAGGCGACACCAGCGGGGCAGAAGACGAAGGCAGCAACGACGGGACAGAAGACGAAGGCGGCACACGCAGGACAGAAGACGAAGGCGGCATCAGCGGGACGGAAGACAAAGGCGGCACCAGCGGGACAGAAGACGAGGGCAGCGCCGCCGGGACCGAAGACGAAGGCGACACCGGCGGGACAGAAGATGGAGGCGGCACCGGCGGGACAGAAGGTGAAGGCGGCACCGGCGGGACAGAAGGTGAAGGTGGCACCATCAGGACAGAAGGTGCAGGCGGCGTCACCAGGACAGAAGGCGAGGGCGAAGACGGCAGAGGAGGAGACGAAGCCCGCAGCAGCAAGGTCGAGGGCAGGGGCAGTGGTACAGCAGGAGGCAGGTTGTGCCAAAGACGGTGGAGACGTCCACCACGGACAGGATCGCGCAGTGCGGGGCTTGCAACACAGCCCAGTGTTCGTATGCGCTGGTAGACGTCTCCACCAAGGTAACACTTGCTGTGTTTAAAAAGTGTCAGTCCAATTTGTTTTAAAAAGGACGGGTCCATAATTGCAAGCGTAGCGTTGGGCGAACACAGTAGACTAAAATGTAAACACAGTTCACAGATAAAATGTCCGACTTGAGCGGCTGAATTAAAATGATGAAAAAGTAGGTATAAAAAACTTTAAAATCAGATTATCTGGTAAAATGTTCAAAATTTTAAAAAAAATATATGCATCACCATATGTCGGGGTTTAAAAGGAACAAGCTGATACAAAATTCAATGCATAAAATCAAATAGAACCACGATAAAATCACTGTAAAACACAACACACACTTTTGCTGCCTGCTGGCGCGACATCCACTCACACTGTCCTCACAAGTACGAGAACAACATCAACAACGACGACAACGAGAACAACGACAACGAGAAGAATGACGACAACGAGAACTACAACGAGAGAAAGAACGACGACAACGAGAAGAACATCGACGACATCGAGAACAAGGACGACAACAAGAAGAACAACAACGACGAAAACGAGAACGGCAACAACAGCGACAACGAGAACAATGACAACGATGAGTAGAACAACGATTACGACGACAATAAGAACAACGATGATTTGACGAGAACGGCAACAACAGCGACACTGAGAACAATGACGACGACGAGAGGAACAACGACGACAACGAGAAGATCAATAACAATTATGACAACGAGAAGAACAACTACGATAACAAGAACAACAAGGAGAAGAGGAACAACAACAAAAAACGACGACGACGACGAGAACAACTACGAAAACGAGAACAACGACGACAACGAGAACAACAACAACGAGAACAACTACAATGAGAAGAACAACGACGACAACGAGAAGAACCAAGACAACGAGAAGAACAACGACGAGAATAACAGCAACGGCGACAATGAGAAGAACAACGACAAGAACAGCAACGAAAACGAGAACAACAACAACAGCGAGAACAACAACGATGACAACTATAATGAGAAGAACAAACAACTACAATGAGAAGAACGACAACGAGAAGAAAACGAGAACAACTACAACGAGAAGAACGACAACGAGAAAAACAATGACGACGATGAGAACAACAAAGACGACAAGGAGAAGAACGACAAGGAAAAGAACGACAACGACGAGAACAACCACGACGAAAACGCTGACAACGAAAAGAAAAACGACAACAACGAGAAGAACGACGACAAATACAATGAGAAGAAGAACAATGACGACAAGAAGAACGACAATGAGAACAACAAGGACAACTACAACGAGAAGAACAGCAACAACGACAACGAGAACAACTACGACGAAAACGAGAACAACAACGACGACAACTACAATGAAAAGAACAACGACGACAACGAGAAGAACAGCAACAACAACGAAAACAACGACGACAACTACAACGAGAACAACAGCAACGAGAAAAAGAACAACGACGACAACGAGAAAAACAAAGATGACAACGAGAACAACGACGACAGTAGCATCGTTGTCGTAGCGACAACAAGAACAGCAATGACGACAACGAGAACAACAACAACCACGACAAAGAGACAAGCACGACAACGAGAAGAACGACAACGAGAAGAACGACAACGAGAAGAGCAACAACGATGACAACGAGAACAACGACGACAACTACAACGAGAAGAGCAACGACGACAACGAGTAGAACAAAGACAACAACTACGGCAACGAGAAGAACAATAACGAGAACTAGGACAACGAGAACAACTATGACAACGAGAGGAACAACAACAACTACAGCGAGAACAACTACAACAAGAAGAACAACGACCACAACTACGGCAACGAGAACAACGACGGCAACGAGAACAACGACGACAACTAGGACAACGAGAACAACTACTATGACAACTACGACAACGAGAGGAACAACAACAACCACAACTACAACGAGAAGAATAACAACAACGAGAAGAACAACAACTACGACAACGAGAAGAATGAGAAAGACGACAACGCGACGACCAATGACGACAACGCAAAGAACAACGATGACAACGAGAGCAACAACGACAACGAGAAGAACAACGACAGCGGGAACAACAACAATGACGACAACGAGAACAACAATAAGGACGACAACGAGAAGAGCAACAACAGCGACGGCGAGACGACGACAACGAGAACGACAACGACGACAACGAGACGAACAGCAACGACGACAACGAGAAAAACAACGACGACAGCGAGAAGAATAATGACAACGAGAAGAACAACAAAAATTAGAAGAACGACGACAATGAGAGGAACAACAAGAAAACCAACGACGATGAGAACGAGAAGGACAACGACGACGACAACGAGAAGAACGACAACGAGAAGAACAATTACGACGACAACGAGAACATCGACGACGGCAACGAGAGGAACAACAACAAGAAAACCAACGAGAACGAGAACAACAACGACGACGACAACGAGAAGGACGACAAAGAGAAGAACAATTACGACGACAACGAGAACATCAACGACGGCAACGAGAAGAAAAACGACGACGACAACGAGAAGAACAAGGACGACAACGAGAAGAACAACAGCGACAACGAGAACAACGACGACGACGATAACAACGACGACGACGATAACAACGACGACGACGATAACAACGACGACGACGAGGAACACGACGAGAAAGAACGACGAGATACGAAACAGAGGAACACGACAACGAGATCAATAACGACAGCTACGACAACGGGAAGAACAACAACAAGTAGAAGAACAACGACGACAACGAGAACAACGACGATAACGAGAATAACAACGACAACGAGAAGAACAACACCGACAACAACGAGAAGAACAACAACTACAATGAGAAGAAGAACGACGACAACGAGAAGAACAGTGACGACAACGAGAAGAACAACAGCTACGACAAGGAAAATAACAACGACGACGACAAAGAGAAGTACAACGACGACAACGAGAAGACCAACAACGACGACAACGCGAAGAACGACAACGAGAAGAGCAACAACGATGACAACGAGAACAACGACAACTACAATACAACGAGAAGAACAATGAGTAGAACAAAGACGACAACGACGGCAACGAGAAGAACAACGACGACAACTAGGACAACGAGAAGAACAACTATGACAACTACGACAACGAGAAGAACAACTACGACCACACCTACAATGAGAAGAACAAGAACTACAACGAGAAGAACAACGACCACAACTACGACAACGAGGAAAACAATAACGACGACAGCTACAACAACGAGAAGGACAACAACTAAGACAACGAGAACAACAACAAAGACGACAACGCGAAGAACGACGACAACGAGAACAACGACAACAACAACAGAGAGAAGAACAACGAAGACAACGAGAACAACCACAACGAGAACAACAACAACGACAATAACGAGAACAGCAATGACGACAATGAGAAGAACAACAAGGACGACAACGAGAAGAGCAACAACAGCGACGACGAGACCAACGACGACGACGAGAACAACGACGACAGCGAGAAGAATAACAAGGACGAGAACAACGACAACGAGAAGGACTACAACGACGACATCGATAACAACAACAACGAGAACAACAACGAGAAGAACAACGAGAAGAAGAACAATGACGACAACGAAAAGAACAATAATGACGACGACGAGAAGAACAACGACGACGACGACGAGAAGAACAAGAACGATATCGATGAGAAAAACGACAAGAGCGAGAACAACAATAACGAGAACGACAAGGACGAGAACAACAACAGTTACGAGAACAAGAGCAACAACAACGACAACGAGAACGACAACAACGAGAAGAATGACGACAACAAGCAGAACGACAACGACGACAACGAGAACAACGACGACAACGAGAAGAACAACGATGACGACAACGAGAAGAACAACGATGACGACAACGGGAAGAATAACAACGACGACAACCGAGATGAACGACGACAACGGGAAGAACGAGAAGAGCAACAACGAGGACAACGAGCAGAGCGACAAGGACAACGAGAACGACATTGAAAACAACGAGAAGAAGGGACAACGAGGATTAGGAGAAACCAACGAGACGAAAAATTGAGAAACAAACGAGACGGAAAAACCACAAGAATATCAGTGAAAACTAGATCGACTAGTAACAGCCCTTTTCCCCTCCCAACATAAATGAATTTGAATATAATACACTAAAGCAGAAGAAAATAGACAGATCAATAACATTAATTACAAAAACAAAAACAAAAACAACAGAAATGATAAAGAACTACCACCAGCACAAACATGAAGACTAGCAAGGTGATCGGACAACAGAAGGCGCATTGTTGTGGTTTCAGGTTTTGTTGTTGTTATTTTGTTTTGTTTTTCGCTCCCGTATCGTGTGACACGTATGACAGCAAGAGTGCTCCGACGGGTTTGGTTTGGTAGAGAATCCCAGGTCATCACTCCAGCGTCTATCCACACTTGCAGGTCTTTGTCGACCGTCTGGCGCCAGTTCATTTTTGGTCTTCCCCTCCTTCGCTGTTCTCTGGGTTCTAGTTCAGGACTTGGTTGGCATATCTGGAAGATGGCAGTATAGTAGCATGGCCCAGCCAACTCGGTTGACGCTTGCAGATGATGACGGTAAGTGGGATCTGCGTCTTGACCTTACTTAATTGTTGTCGCTGACTTTCCATTTGATGCCCAAGATCTTGCCTAGTACTTACCCGAGGTCAAAGGCTTCGATGTTTTTTTTCATTTGTATTATTCTGGCTTGTTTTCAAGTACCACGTTTCACAATTATACAGTTGACAAAACCGAGTTGTACAGTCATGTAGAATCGCAATTTTAGTTTGAGTGAAATGTTCTTGCTTTTCCAGATATAGTTTGTTGACATCTACAGAGGCTTCACCCATGTGACAGTTAAGTTCTATAATCATGCTCTTTGAATTTTGTTTTATTCGTATTTATTGATTCTTTGGTATTCTTTGTCAGGCAAAGTATTTTGCCATACCAGCAGCAAAGGCCGAAAGATTGGGTCTTAGCATGTGCGTCTCTAGAAACCTCGAAGATGCCTGGCAGTTCATTCCTTTTCTCACACTGGACAGAACAAGAGGGAAGTTTGTTTTTCTCCTGATTTTTGTATCTTGTGTTTGTTTGTGATCTTACGCTTGACAAAGGCCAGTTGGCCGAAAATTTGCGCCTATCTTGTCTTGTTATATTAGATACGCGTTCTTATTCTTTTTTCGTATGTTTTCTGGTTCATCTTCAGCGTTGCTTTTTCTATGTATCTAGCAAGGAGGCATCGGAACCAATACTGTCTGGGACATGCTAATACCATGCTGGTGTGACTCAATCTGTGTGAGAACAGGGTCAGTGGGATGTAGTAATCAAGGGACGTCCCCAAATTACTTACAAGCAAAATATAAAGTAATTAGCGGACATTTTTGTTTTGGAGATTACGTAATTTGTATTTTATTCGCAACGGTATATCATTTTAAGCATATTTTGTGATTTTGAGCCACACACACACACACACACACACGCACACGCACACGCACACGCACACACGCACACACACACACACACACACGCACACACAACACCACACGCACACGCACACGCACACACATCGCACACACTACGCACACACACATACGCACACACACATACGCACACACACATACGCACAACACTACTGCCACAGCAAACACTCAAATACGCACACCACATACGCAACACACATACGCACACCTTGACACATACGCACACAACAATACGCACACACACATACGCACACACACATACGCAACACAACAATACGCACACACACATACGCACCAACTTAGACACACATACGCACACACACACATACGCACCACACACATACGCACACACACACATACGACAACATACGAAATAACGCAACAATCACATACGCACGAGCACACACACCACACACACATACGCACACACACACACGCACACACACATACGCACACACACATACGCACACACACATACGCACACACACATACGCACACACACATACGCACACACACATACCACACACACATACGCACACACACATACCACACACACATACGCACAACACACACACATACACACACACATACCACACACACAACACACACACACCATACGCACACACACATACGCACACACACATACGCACACACACATACGCACAACACACATACGCACACACACACATACGCACACACACATACGCACACACACATACGCACACACACATACACACACACACATACACAACACACACACACACACGCACAGAGGGAGAGACAGAGAGAGAATCACACACAGATATAACAGACCACAGAAATCGTCAAGTTATGTGTAATGGTTACATCCATAAAGATATTTCTGGACATAGCCAGCGACTCTTTAACGCCTAGTAACTTTATATTCTCAAATTATTTCCCGAACTCGTCCATCCTTGTCTCCCTGTGTGGACTTTGGTGGGCGTTTTCTGTATCCATGGTTTTTAGGTGACATGGCAGCAATGTTCCCACGCCAGATATATCCTCAGCAAATTGTTTTAGGAGCCAAACTGTACCTCTGTGAGACAGTGAGTGACAAAGCGAGATGCTTGGTATCACGGTAGCAACTCATATCTTCTTCTTCCTCTTCGTCTTCTTGTTGTTTTCTTGTTGTTGTTGTTATTTTCTTCTTCTTCTTCTTCTTCTTCTTGTTCTTCGTGTTCTTCTTGTTTTCTTCTTCTTCTTGTTCTTTCTTGTTCTTGTTCTTCTTGTTTTCTTGTTGTTCTTGTTCTTGTTCTTGGAACCAGAAAAAACACGAAAGAAGAAAACGAATGCGTATTTAATACAACAAGACAAGACAGGCGCAAATTTTCGGCCAACTGGCCTTTGTCAAGCGTAAGATTACAAACACACACCAGATACAAAAATTATGAGAAAAATACTGAAACTTCTTGTTGTTGTTGTTCTTCTTCTTCGTCTTCTTCTTCTTCTTCAGTTTGCCATCTACATGGTCAGGCTTCATCTAGTGGATAAATGTGGCTGTTCTTTTTTCTGGTTCGTGCTGGTTGTCATAGAGCTTGATAGTCAGAGGAGCTGGTCAGCCGTGTCTCCTGCTGCTGCACCTGACAGAGGCAATCAGCGTCGTCATCACGTGCCCTGCCGCATGACGTTGACGATCATGGCCCTTCACACGAATCTATCCTTTGCCGCTGCAAGTACATCTCCCACCCTCTCTGTCTTCAACCACTCCATTAGTTCATTCAGTGTTTTTTCTCCCCGGGTCGACCTGGCGCTCTTTTGCCCTCCAGCTTTCCTGTTGTGACTAGGTGCTTTAGTTTGTCTTGTCTCATAAAATGTTCTATATATGTAGCTTCTTTTCCTAATCTTCTACATCGATGTTCTCTCTGTGTCCGTCTCCTTTTGAATTGTCTCGTTTGTTGTTTTCTTTGATGTCCATGGAACTCTGAACATTCTTCTTAGAAACCACATTTCAGCTGCCTCAAATTTGTTCTGACTTTGCGTGTTGACTGTCCACGCTTCATATCCGTACAACAATATCGATTATATATGTCAGTGAAGAACACTTATCCTTATGTCAAATGATAAGCACTTATTGGTAAGAACGCTTTTCATTTTCTTGAATGCTGTTTTAGCTTGGACAATTCTGTTAGCGATATGGCAGAAATATTTGTTCAACTGTTTGGTTCCCTTGACTGCTGAAGCAGGTTGGTGAAAACGTGAACTTGAACTTGCGGTTCATATGAGCGTTGATGAAATTATGGCAGGTGCGGCAACTATCAGGATCACTTGCTGCTCTCTGAACACACGGCAGTAGTCATCACTTTCTGTCTGTGGCTTTTGGAGTGACCCGATATTGTTGCTCTTCTCGCTGTAGCTGACGCAGTTGTCTGGTTAGTCTTCTTGACCTCTATTTGCCAGGTTATCTAAACAGCTTTCATTTGCGCTGCCTTCGTCGGTCCTCGGCATCAGATGGAGTGACAAGATACCACACGCTCAAGTCCCAGCATGCTCTGGTCTCTCCACCATGCATACATTGCTCAGACGACGCAGGCTGCTCTGGCTTGACCATGCGCGCCGGGCGGAAGATGGATGTAGCCCAAAGGATATCCTTCACGGTGAGCTAGTCTCTCGCAAGAGTTGTTAGGCCGCCCCCAGCTACGATACAAAGACATCTGCACGCGTGATAGGAAAGCTCTGGACATCAACACAGAGAGCTGGGAAGACACAGCAATCGACCGCAACAGATGGCGCAGTGTGCTCAGGTCGGGGCAAAAAGATGATCCAGACTTTAGCTGAGGAAAAGAGAGCCAGGCGGAAAGCAAGCTCTGTGACGGCAATCCCACGGCCAGCATCCATATGTGCATCAATGTTACAAAGACTGCTTTTCCAGCATCGGCCTTACCAGCCACAGCTGACGCTGCTCCAGAGGCATCAACTCGTCACAGCACGACACCGGGGTGCGCCATCCATAGTCGACGTCGACTGACGAAGGCTTACTACTGCTATTGTCTCATTTCCAGGTATCCAGTATGACTAGGGATTAGCTGGAAGACTATTCTTCTAGTATTTTATTTTATTTCTCACGTGCTAGAGGGCCTTGGTCAGAGAGGGGAGGGGTGCTTGTCTTTCTCCAGAGCCTGGAGAACAAAAAGAGGCATCGGAGAGGAAGACAATCTGATATCATGCGCCAGGTAATGGTGACGTCAATCCGTAGAGGAAACTACTTGTCTACATCCCAAGTATTACGTTTAATGTTACCAATGGTGGCTGGGCGAGTTGCCAAATTTAGAGATGAAAACGAGAATAGTGCAACAGAGAGCTTGTCCAATATTGGTCCAGTGGCTGGGCTGAATCTGGTCGATATGCGTCAAGTGGCTATGCCCCGGGGTTTGTCATCTTCCTACCTTGCCATTCGGTTTGCCAACAGGGTAAATGACTGGGTCGGAATGAGTCATATCTCGCATTGACACCCCCCTCCGCCCTCCCCTTCTGCTTGATGAAATCGATATCATGAAGCGTCGAGAGCTTGGGAGGTGACTGGAGAGTGGTGAGACACTGGTGCTCTGGAACCAATCCAGCATCCGTGGGTGTTTCAAAGAATGTCACCGGAGATTATTCTAGTTGGGGGATGCTTCTGATGTGTCACATTATCTTTGCTGAACTTAAAGAAAAAAGAAAATGTATTTATTTATACTTCGATATTGTCTTCTCGTTTTTGTGTGTGTGGTTTTTTTTGGTTTTTTTGGTTTCTTTTTCTGTTTGTTTTGTTTGCTGATTTGATTTTCGGGTTGAAGGTGGGAGGCGGTCTGGAGCTAGCTGTTTGTGTTCATTTCATTTTGCTTTCACAAACACATTTTTTATCGTACTGGAGGTGGGAAAACGGCATATTGTTTTAAGAAAAACATATTGCTTTCAATTATTTTTGCTGTCTGTCTGTCTGTCTGTCTCTGTCTGCTTATCTGTCTGTCTGTCTGTCTGTCTGTCTGTCTGTCTGTCTCTCTCTCTGTCTCTCTCTCTCTCTCTCTCTCTCTCTCGTGTGGGGTTAAACTTGCTTGTTTGTGTTCTTTTCATTTTGCTCTCACAAACACTTACTGTTTTAGGGCAAACATACTGTTTTCATTTATTTTTCATAGCTCTCTGTCTGTCTGTCTCTGTCTCTGTCTCTCTCTTCCTCTCCCTCCCTCCCTCGCTCCCCCCCTCTCTCTCTCCTTTTTTACTTTTGTCTCTCTCGCTCGCTTGCTCGCCCTTTTTCTTTCTCTCTGTCTTTGTCACTCTGTCTCTCTGTCTGTATATTTGTCTGTCTTTCTTTCTGTCTGTTTCTCTCTGTCTTTGTCTCCATTTCTCTGTGTGTGTGTGTGTGTCTGTCTCTTTCTTTTTCTCTTTCTTTTTTTTCTCTCTCTCCTCTCTTTTTCTCTCTCCCATTCCCCCCCTCTCTCTCTCTCTCTCTTTTTTTTCTTTTTTTGTTGTTGTTGTTGGGCTGAACCTGATTGGTTTGTCATCACCCTAGCTTGCCACTCGGTTTCTATATGTGGTAAATAATTGGGTCTGAATGGGTGATTTACAGCATTGACACCCTCTCCCCCACCCCCGCCCTCTCCTTCTGCTTTATATAATCACTTTTGCACGGCATAGGGAGCTTGGGTGGTGACTGTCTGGAGGTTGGTGAGGCATTGGTGCTCTGGATCCCATCCACTTTTGTCGGGCGTTTCTTCTCAACAGAGACTGTTTACCTTCGAAAATTCTAGTTGGGGGAAGCTTCCGGTGTGTCACACCAATTCCCTCACAACCGAAAAAACTTTTCTTTTTTTTTTTTTTATCCCTCGGTATTGTCTTATTTTTTCGTTCGCTATTCGATTTTCAGTTTGGAGGTGGGATGCGGACTGGGTGTAAAGTTGTTTGTGTTCTATTCATTTTGTTTTTACAAACACTTTTTATAATATTGGAGGTGGGAAAACGGCATATTGTTTTAAGGAAAACATATTGCTTTCCATTATTTCTCTCATTTCTCTCTCTCTCTCTCTCTTCTCTCTCTCTCTCTCTCTCTCTCTCTCTCTCTCTGTGTCTCTATTTCTCTCTCGCCTTCCTCACTTTTGTTTTTCTCTCTCGCTTGCTCACCCTTTTTCCTTCTCTCTGTCTTTGTCACGCTGTCTGTTTGACTATTTATCTGTCTGTTTGTCTGCCTGACTGTCATGCTGTTTCTCTGCCCTTGTCTCCGTTTCTCTATTTCTCTCTCTGTCTTTGTCTCTGTCTGTTTTCTGTCTCTCTCTCTCTCTCTCTCACCTTTCTTTCTGTCTCCCTCTCTTTTCCTCTCACCCACTCCCACCCTGTCACTGTCTTTCTCGTTTTGTCTTTTCTATAAGCATTACTGTTGTCTGATATATCTGTATTAGTGTAGACCCTTCTTGGCGAGGGATGGATATAATACGATAGGAATGTGCTTCTGCCAGTCCTTCGAAAATATAAATGTGTTCTTGCCTTTGTTCCTTTCTCGCACTCTTGCTTTTGTAACGTAAATGTGTCAGTATCTGTAGACATATATCTATACATTTATACATATACATACCCTCTCTCTCTCTCTCTCTCTCTCTCTCTCTCTTCTTCATATATATATATATATATATATATATATTATATATATATATATATATATATATATATATATATATATATATATATATAGTGTGTGTGTGTTCGTGTATGTGTGTGTGTGTGTGTTGTCTATATGTGCGTGTGTGTGGGTTCATGCAGTTGCGTGTGTGTGTGTGTCTGTCTGTGTGTGTGTAGTGTAGTGTGTGTGTGTGGGTTCATGCAGTTGCGTGTGTGTGTGCGTGCGTGTGTGTACGTGTGTATGTCTCTGTGTGTGTACGTGTTCGCATGTGTGTATGTGTACGTGCGCGTGTAGTGTGTGTGTACATGTGTATGTGTGTGTTCATGCAGTTGCGTGTGTGTGCGCGCGCGCGTGTTGTGTGTGTATGTGTATGCTTGTGTGTTTGTGTATGAGTGTGTGTTTGTGTGTATGTCTGTTCTGTGTGTGCGTGCGTGCTCGCGTGCGTGTATGTGTGTGTACGTGCGCGGATGTGTGTTGTGATATCTCTTGTTGTTCATGCAGTTGCGTGTGTGTATGTGTGTGTTGTGTTTTGTGCATGTGTGTTTTTATTGTGCATGTGTGTATATGTGTGCATTTTGTGTGTTTGTTTTTTTCATATGTGTGTGTTTATGCATGTGTATGTGTTCATGCGTGCGTGTGCGTTAGTGGTAGATTCCATCACATCGGTGTCAGTATCAGGGTTTACAAATCGTATATACAGAACGTATTGTTCCTGGTCAATGACCTTAACCATTTACGCCTGTGCGGCGTGCCATGTGTCGTGTAGATGGTAACATGATCCGGAAGCCTAATGGCCAATGAAAGAGATAGAGACAGAGAGAGAGGGGGGGTAGAGAAAGAGAGAGAGGTAGACATACAGATAGACAGACAGACACGGACAGACAGAGATAGAAAAATAGAGAGACAGATAGACAGGCAGACAGACAGGCAGAGAGAGAGAGAGAGGCAATAATCTTATATTTTCGAACAGTAGAAATTACTGATTAATAAAGTCCATATTCACACTTTCCGTGCAAATCTATGAATTCACTCGAACTTGAGATTTATCTAGGAGAGAGAGAGAGAGACAGACAGACAGAGAAGATAGAGAGAGAGAGACAGACAGACAGGCAGAGAGAGAGAGAGAAAGAGAGAGCTACCCATTTCGAACAGAATTGCATACTTTCAGCCAGCTCAGTTTATAGGAGGCTATTGGGTACTTTAGGTGTATGTACGTATTGACTTCCTAATAGGTCATTTCCCTGGGGTAGCTTGAATCTCCTGAATTACTGAGAACAAATGCCTCTGCTCTAGAAACATATCCACCTAAGTCCATCATGCATAATACATGTCTCACGTTTCACATCTCTAGCGATCAGCATCGATTCACGATACACTCTTGTGATACATGATACATGTACATATCTTGTGTGCTTACCTAGAAACCATTCACCATAGAGCATAATAACCATTCAATGTGCGATAATTCCAGCCCTTGACATTTTCCCTTGTGCAGCCTCCTCACATCTGTTATTGACTTACAGTACTAAACACTGTGGATACAAGAATTGATACTAGTATTATGTTCTGGAAGGATAAGTAAGAAGAATGAAGCCCAGAACGAATTTACTTGGGTTTTTTTTTCCTTTGTATATTATTAACGTGGTATGTTGTGGAGGAATGAAACAGACGGTCTGCAGTCGGACGGGAAAGCTGGCGATAAATCTTATTGTAGATATTGGAGTCTGTCTGCCGTCTCATTTATCCAGCATTTTCCTTCGTCTTTCTCTGGTTCTGATGCCCGAGCATCTGGTATTGTAAGCTGGAAGAGCCAGCTGGCTGACTAACATTCTTGGTCAGGTGGCAAAACCAGTTGAATGGCTGTTGCTGTTAAGTGATTTAATGGTTGACATATGTTGTTTCGGTCATCTCTCCATCTGTAAGATTCTAATCGTGTCTGTTTTGGTCTTCTGAACCATCTCAAGCTCACATGTTGTGATCTTTCTCCCCAAGGTTTTGTTTCAATTCCAAGTCTGCCACTGGAAAAACATTGTGCGCACAAAGATTGTACTGACGATATTTACTTTTATTTCCATAGAGATTCTGGATGTGTTATAGAAGGGACGAAAGTGGGTAACTCCCAGAAGAATGCACGACTCTCTAAGGGTAAACTGTACTATATGTCCATGTGAGACGAAAGTAGTTTATCCCCTAAAGATTATCGTTTATATAAAGAGAGTTCAACCTCTGAGATGCATGCCTGTGTGTTCGACTCGTTACTTTCTGTCAATTTCTTATGAATATATTCCAGCTACTACACACACACTTTTTGCAAAATGCAGTGTTTTTCTATAATTCATTTTTTACAATTGAAACATACATCTCTGTGTGTGGAGAGATCACTTGCATCTCTGCCTTATCATTTGAATCATTGAAAGGGGAGCATGAAAAATGATTCAAAGATATTTCAGTATGACGGACTTCGATCAGCATTTTAATTCCTATTCTCAGAAAAAAATGAACACAATAACCGAAAAACGATTGTCATACCAATTCATAACTTTTGGGATTAACTTGAGCCCATCCACGATGACAGAGTTAAGATTTTTATGCATGGAACATGTACTTATTCTGTAAAGAAATGTTCGGTAAAACCTACCGCGACCAGTATCGTCGAGTGGCAGTCATACAGTCTGATGTTGTGTGCTCGTGCATGCGTATGAATATATGTGTGCGCATGCGCATTTGTTTGTTTTGAGCTCTCCCATGTGAAGATTAAAAAGGATTAGGAACGGTAAACAGTTTTCTATGGTACTTTGTTCTATTTTGGTCGAAGTCTAAGTATTGTGACTTCTATTATGTTCAGTGTGTTTGAACAGCGGTGTGCAATGGGGCTGCTGACCATGAAATCCAGTTAGTTCAACCCATCTCCTCCTAAGTGCTTTAGGGGCCTGCCATTTCCCCACACTCACATTATTTTGTCTGTTGCCCCCTCCCACCGTGTCAAGTAAGGAAGGATTTACAAAACTTGTAATTCGATGGTTCTCTGATTTTTCTAGCACCCACCCGCTGATCGAATTTAAAGATCGTGATCTATACAGACGTTTGGTTTCTGTCCAGAGTCAAGATAGGTTTGCAAAGAAATATCTGTTTCCTGAAAAACGGAACTGAGTTGTAACCCCTCGCTACTTTCTAGTGGTCACTGTGATTTAGGAGATTGACGTTTAAAGCCTACATTCCCAAGTGGTACGATTGTCTCTACATGTAGATTTGTATCATTACGTTGCATCGAAAGACATACTTCGAAGTTATCTGCCAGAATGGTGTGTATCATTTAATCCTGTTGTGATACTCTTGTCACAGAGACAGAATTATAAAATCTCATTTGTATCTTTCATATCCAGGCATGCCAAATGCCATTTTTATCAGGAGAAGAATAAAAAGCTATTCCCAGGCCTGCCATCTTGTCACATCTTGAGAAACTGCTACTACTCCTAATTCTGTTGCTACCACCATCATTATTTCTACTGTTGTTGCTATTGCGTTTTAAAGAAGTTATCTATATTGACCCTTTTCTGGAAATACACACAACAATGCATACTCCGCACTGGCACTCAGGCAGAAGAACTTTATGGCCAAACTTCATCCAACAAATGCTTGGGATTAACTTTTCCTTGTTCTTCTCGCCGTATAATGGGAGACAAGAGTTCAAAAGGGAGAGAGAGAAAGAGAAGGAGGGACAGAGACAGAGAGACAGACAGAGACAGCGAGAAAGAGGGAGAGACAGAGACAGAGAGAGAGACGGACAGACAGACAGATATATATTTATATATAAATACTATGTGTGACAATGACACTTTTTTCATATTGACAAAAGTTATAAGATGAAAGCCATTTTTCTAAGCTGATGTTGACAACCTACACTCTGCCTAAACCTTAAGAAAACCCCGAAAACAAATGCATAATAAATCAGTTATGTAAGACATAGTTTATAACACAAACGAGGAGTAAGAACGTATGTTTAATTTGAAGGAGAGAGACAGACAGGCAGCAGCAGACAGAGAGAGAGTGACAGAGACAGACAGAGAAACAACAGACAGACGGAGAGAGAGACAGAGAGAGAGAGAGAGAGCAGTGGTACATAGTGTTTTGTATGGGGTTATAAAACGCGTACTGCGTTTAGTAACGTTGTGAAACTTGTGCAAGGACACGAACAGCACCGATTTATGATGTCGAAAATAACTGTTTATGGGGCAACTGAGACATTGGCCAGTGACACAGGTTGAAGAACAACAAGTGTGCACCCACTGCTCTTTTTCACAACACCAAGCTCATTGAAGTGACCTGGTTTCTTTTATGTAAACTCTGTTTTTGTTTATGTTCGTTTGGTTGGTGGTTTTCGTGTTTTATTTTTTTTCACAAGCTGTATGGAACTACATAAGTACACTGAATCATGTGTGTATTGTCATTATCGATTTGTTTCACAAGCTGTATGGAACTATACATAATTACACTGAATACTGTTTTGTATTGTCGTTATCAGTTTATTTCACAAACTGTATGGAACTACATAACTACACTAAATCGGGGCTTAAAACGTTTCGCGTCTAGGCGGAATTCCGCGATTTCGGTTTGTCAAAAAAAAAAAAAAAACAACAACAAAAACGAAAGGAGCAAGGCATCCATGATCGGCTTGCAAGCGTTCATAGCAACGGCGCGCAAGTTATGGCCCCTGATTTGCCCCCACCCCCCCCCCCCTAGTTTCAGTGTTTTTTTCCTCCTCCTGTTTTAAGCCCTGCTAAATACTGTTTTGTATGGTTATTATCAAATTTTATTTCATAAGCTGTATGGAACTACATAACTACACTGAATAATGTTTTGTATTGTCGTTATCAATTTATTTCACAAACTGTATGGAACTACATGACTACACTAAATACTGTTTTGTATTGTCGTTATCAATTTATTTCACAACTGTATGGAACTAGGCCTACATAACTACACTAAATACTGTTTTGTATTGTCGTTATCAATTTATTTCACAAGTTGTATGGAACTACATGAACTACACTAAATACTGTTTTGTATTGTCGTTATCATTATCCAAAGTTAACAACATAACTTACAGATATAAGCCTAGCTGAATTGTCGTCTAGATTACTTGACAAACTATCTGGAATAAATGAACACATAAAATCATTGCTCCTGATTGTCGATAATGTTATTCACAAGTTGCATGAACAAAAAGTAGACTAAAGTTGAATGTCGTTATCAATTATGTTCACTTTGTCAGGTAACAGACTAAATATGTGTATGATTACAATGTATTTCACAAATGTATGGAACACATAACTACACTAGATTCTGAATACTTGATATGTCTTTTCAATTATTTAAAACGAGGAACTACAGAAGCACGTAGAAAGGAATTACATTTGATTACAATGTATAACTACACACACCACTACACTGTTTCTTCCACCTATCATTCTACCACAAGTTGAAACGTACACACCTAAAATACGGAGGAAATATGCAAAAAATTACCAAAAGTTAAAATACATCCAAACACTATGTATTCATTATCAATTTATTTCAAAAAGTAAAGGAATAATACTACATAATAAGTTTGTTGTGTATCAAACAAAACGAGGAATAAGATACAAAATCGGTATTGTATGTATATCCATTTATTTCACATGTGTATGGAATGCAACAAACACACTAAAAAATTTATCAAATCACAAGTTGTATAAAAACATCACATTTAAGAACTTTGTATTGTGATCATTCATTTGCCAAGTTGATGGAACTAGATAGAAGATAGAAGTGATTGTTGTATAGAATTCAGAAGTGTATGGAGAAGACCTACATAACTACACTAAATACTGTTTTGTATTGTCGTTATCAATTTATTTCACAGGCTGTATGGAACTACATAACTACACTAAATACTGTTTTGTATTGTCATTATCACTACCAGTTCAACTCATTCAGGATATAAGGCCAGCAGCATTCCTGTCTAAGACTACCTTGAAATACTATCTGGAAAAGGGGTGGTAACACAATAAAAGCATCATAATGCTCCTGATTGTTGGCGGATATGTATAAAACGTTGCATGACAAAAGATGTAGACTAAGTTGAAGATCAGTATGGTAACAGTGTATGTTACTTTGATAGTAACGAGACGAATATGTATATGATTACGAGTGTATTTCACAAATGTATGGACAGACACATACAGCTCACTGCTTCCTGCACATACTAGAATAGTGTCTCTTTTCAGGCAATTTAAGAACAGAGGAAACGGTAGCAGAAAGCAGTAGAAAGGAATACGTTTGATAATGTATTACACACCACCACCACTACCACCTCTTCCACCACCACCACCACCACCACATTCAAACGTACACACGTAAAATAGGGGAAAAATAGAAAAAATAACCAAAAGTTAAAATCATCCAACACATGTATTAACATAATGAATATTTCATAAAAGTAATTGAATAATATCAGATAAGTGTGCGTTGGTGACGAAACAAACACGAATAAGTTACAAAATCGGAGTAATTGAATGATACCAGGTATCCTTGCGTTAGCGATGAAACAAACAACGAGAATAATTACAAAAGAAAAGTAAAAAACAGTTCAGCATTTAGAGAACTTTGTACTGTGAGTGATTCAGTTGCCAGTGAGAGAGAGAGAGAGAGAGAGAGAGAGAGAGAGAGAGAGAGAGAGAGAGAGAGAGAGAGAGAGAGAGAGAGAGAGAGAGAGAAAATAACCAGTCAATCCACACTTGCTGTTGTCCAACTCGTGTCACAGGCCGTTGTCCTAGTTGCTCCATACACGGTTATATTCGACATCATAAATCGGTTCTTCTGGTGTCATTGTGCACGTTTCATCACGCTGTGAAACGTTGTATGCATTTTATTGCTCCATTGACAAGATCTGTACCGATGCTCTCTGTCTCTCTGTCTTTGTCTCTCTGTCTCTGTCCTCTCTCTCTCGTCTCTGTCTCTCTCTCTGTGTCTCTCTGTCTCTCTCTCTCTGTCTCTCTCTCTTTCTTGACTTTCTCTGTCTCTCTCTGTCTCTCTCTCTCTACTCTCTCCATCTTCCTCCCTCCTCCTCCACCTCTTCTCCTCTTTGTTCTCTCTCTCTTTCTCTCTCTGACTTTCTCTCTCTCTCTCTCTCTGTCTCTCTCTCTGTCTCTCTCTCTCTCTTCTCTCTCCATCTTCCTCCCTCCTTCTCCACCCATTCTCCTCTTTGTTCTCTCTCTCTTTCTCTCTCTGACTTTCTCTCTCTCTCTCTCCTCTTCTCTCTCCATCTTCCTCCCTCCTTCTCCACCCATTCTCCTCTTTGTTCTCTCTCTCTTTCTCTCTCTGACTTTCTCTCTCTCTCTCTCTCTCTGTCTCTCTCTCTCTCTCTCTCTCTCTCCATCTTCCTCCCTCCTTCTCCACCCCTTCTCCTCTTTGTTCTCTCTCTCTCCCTCTCTCTCTCTCTTTCTCTCTCTTTCTCTCTTTCCCAGCTCCCTCTCTCTCTCTGCCCTTCCCTTTCTTCTCGTCCTCCTCTTCTCCTGTTCTTTTTTCTGTTTCTCCATCTCTCTCACCATAGTTCAGTATTTAAATCAAACTGGCACCTGTGGATTTGATGAAATAGATTTTCTGACAATTCTTATAGGGGATGAAACACAACAAGAAGTACATTATTACAACCGCCCCCCCCCCCCCCCCCCCCCCCCCACCGAGTATTACAGTTGACACTGGATGATCAGATCTAGAACCTAGTAAGAAATATGGCCAAAAACGATATATTATTTAAATCGTATAAGACGTATTCTAAATTTTTCACGCCAGAAAACATTTCTTCGTGCCTATATTTTTTATTCTGACATCGAATGATCAAATTTAAAACCTATCAAGACATATGCCCCTAAAGAATATGATATAAATCGTATAAAACGTTTTCTGAATTCACATGCCAGAAGATATATTTCTACATGCCAATATTATTTTTAATCATCATTTACAGCTCTCAACACTATTTGACTCAGTCTGCGAAAGCCGTAAAACCCTGTGACAGAAAATACCAGTGTGCCTTCAAACACTTTTTTTTTTATGAAAACGTCAAGTTTAGAACAACAAAAGTATAATAAACTAGATATCACGCCAATAAAAAAGACTCCGTCGTCAGTGAAGAAATATTCCAAAGGCATATAGTCAGCTTGTACTCTATGCACTCTTTTGTCAAAACGTCATCCCGGCAGTATACCACAAATAAGCTTCGAGTTATCTTTCTGAGAATGATTTAATAAATAAATCCTATCTTAGTCAGATAGTATACGCTGAAAAAAAAACCTCACTAAATGTACAGTCCATTTTAGAGCATCACAAACTTTAAAAAAAACCATCTTGTGTCTTATACAGTTTTAATTCTCTTCATACAATTATTATAGCATCTTTATATGTATCCACACACACACACACACACACACAACACACACACACACACACACACACACACACACACACACACACACACACACACAAACACACACACACACACACACACACACACACACACACACAGAGCTTTTAAATGAAAGACCACCACCACCACACACAGCTTTTAGTTTCTTGTCTTTTTGATAATATTTTGATATAGATGTGTAATGTGCTTTGCGTTTCTTCTAATGTTTTACAATTCAATATTTACAAAAGATTTCATGATTATCAGTTTGTGTCCATTGACCTGTACACGATTAGTATCTTTTATTCTTCATCAGTCAATATCAAATTTTATGATGTATATCAGTATTATTTATTTGTAAAACATGCTCATTTTGTATGTTTTAATAGTCAGTCATTTAGAGAACACACTGTAATCACCTGCGGGGTAGGAACTGACAAAAAAGTACTATCCTGCTCATCCATCACTTTTGGAAATACAAATTGATACCATTTTATCTATATAATTCTTCTTTATCTTTGTCAGTCAGTTCCAATTGCTCTTTTAATCCAAGACTTGCCATCCTATGCCTCTTAGTCTTTACTTTTCTTCCACCAGCCATGATTTCATCATCATCGGGTGCCTTGCTGCATGGCGTTGGCGATCATGGCCTTCCATCTGTTTCTATCTCTTGTTGCCGCAAGCACACTCTCCACCCTCTACAGGTGCTCTCTTTCCCTCCAGCTTTCCTGTTGTGACCAGGTGCTCCAATTCCCTTTTCCTCATAAAATGGCCTATAAATGTTGCCTGTCTTTTCCTAAGCTTCCTTATCTGGTTTTACTTGTTGACTGTCCACGCCTCACAAGCGTATAACATTATCGGTTCTATATAACATTCAAGAACTCTCTTCCTGATGTTAGTTGATAGGCATTTGTTGATAAGAATGTTTTTCATCTTCTTGAATGTTGTTTTGGCTTGGCCGATTCTGCTGGCTATTTCTGATGTGCATTGCCGTTTTGTGAAATGATCGTTCCCAGATATCTAAATTTATCAACCTGTCTCAAGATTGTGCCGTTTGCTGTTATTTTGCATGGGGGAATTTCATGTTTTTACTGATCACCATGACTTCAGTCTTCTTGCTGTTTAGTTCCAAGCCCTTATCTTTGCTTTCTATTTCTAGTATATTCACAACGTTTTGTAAGTCCCTTTCATTTTCCGCATTTAGCACGGTGTCATTTGCGTATCGAATGTTGTTTATCATTTTTCCTCCAACCTTTTATACAGGGTCTTCTTTTAGGTTTCTCATGATGTTTCCGCTGTAAAGCGAAAACAGATCTGGTGACAAAACACAACCTTGTCTGACTCCTCTTTTGATATTTTGGAAAGAGCCATGATTTAGAAAGGGAAAATTGTATGGCTAGTTCACATTCCTCATCAGGCACTACTCAAGGGTATCAACTTATTCAGAGAGCAAAGTGAGTTGCTAGGTATATAGAATGTCCGAAGCACACAGCACAACACTTCACCATGCCAATATCTTTCACAGCTTCTCGTTGGAAGAGAAAAAGAAGTTGTTAAATTGGATAAATCACAATGCTGGGCATGTCTGCTCCTGTCTTAAAATGGTTCCATGAACTACTTTAAATTGTTTTAACGTGAAAAGGACAGAGAGAACACATGAGGGAAAGAGAGAAAGGGAGGGAGAGAGAAAGACAGAGACAGCGATAGAATTATGGAGACATGAGGATGACAGGAATGTATACATAAATATATATCAGAATAAGAAAAAGAAACAGATAATAATTATCTGTTTCATGGCGCAGACATGGTGTGTTGTGCTTCCGCATCAGCCTTTGTCTGTCTGTCTGTCTGTCTATCCATATCTATCGCTTTCTCTCTCTCTTTCTCTCTCTTTCACTCTCTTTCTCTCTCTCTCTTTCTCTCTCTCTCTCTCTCCTCTCACTTTCTCCTTCTCCTCCCTCTGTCATATCTCCCCCTTTCTTTCTCTTTCTCTCTTTATTTCTCTATCCCTCTATATCCCTAGCCCTCTACAAGTGTGTTGGGTTTGAAAGTGCTTCGAGGGTATCATTTTACTGTAGACGAAGGG
>CM060307.1:40089779-40112279 GCA_030674185.1 Monoplex corrugatus | reverse complement strand
ACACACAAATAACAACAAATAAACAAATAACAGAAATCTATTTATTTTTACCATTTATCTGAACTTATGGCTTTTTTTTTAGCCTTCATACCTTTATTACCCATTCTCATGTACTTTACTGAAGAAGTTATCAAAACGAATTGTCTTCTTTAGCTCAAAACTGGAATATGTTTTTTTCTTCTCTGTCTTTTCTTTTCGTGTCTGGTTTCTGTTATTTTGGTCCCCTTTATTTCTGTGTTGCCTTCAATATATCCAAAACGCTTAGGGGAAGAAAGAAAAGTTGTAATGTCAAAGTACGCTGTTTACACTCCAAGCGTCAAATATAGCGTATTGTAGTGGGTGTATTACCTTTTTCGCTGCTGGTATTTATATGTTCAAGTTTGTACGAACACTCTACCTTTTCTGTCTGTGTCTGTCTGTCTGTCTGTCTGTCTCCCCCTCTCTCTTTCTCTCTCTGTCTGGCTTTTTTCTCACTACTCTGCTGTCTTTTTATCTGTCTTTCTGTCTGTCTGTCTGTCTCTCTGTCCTTGTCCATCTGTCTGTCTGTCTGTCTGTCTATCTGTCTCTGTTTCTGTCTGTCTTTCTATCTATCTGTGTGTCTGTCCATCTATCTTGTTTGTCTTCTGTCCGTTATCTGTCTGTCTGTCTCTCTAGCTCGCTCATTCATTTGTTGTCTCGCTCTCCACTCTCTGTGTCTTTCTGTCTCTCTGACTGTACCTCTTGAGATCACACATACAGACGTGTGTGTGTGTGTGTGTGTGTGTGTGTGTGTGTGTGTGCGTGTGTGTGTGTGTGTTGTGTGTGTGTGTTTGCGTGTGCATGTGTGTGTGTGGTGTGTGTGTGTATGTGTGTGTGTGTGCGTGTGTTGTCTGTGTGTCTTTTTATGTGTTGTGAGTATGCGTATATGTTGTATCCGTGTGTATGTCTGTGTGGATGCGTTTGTGTGTGTCTCTGTCTCTGTTTCTCAGTCTCTTTAATTAAGTCTCTGTCTTTGTCTCTGTCTCTGTCTGTCTCTCTTTCTCTCTCACTCTCTCTCTCTTCTCTCTCTCTCTCTCTTTCGCTTCTTCTCTCTCCTTCTGTGTACATAATGTATATGTGTACGTTCGTTTGTATGCGCGCGTATGTAAAGGATTGTGTTGGTTTTTGTGCTAATGCTCTGTTACATGCACATGCAGTGGAACGTGTAAGCATAATCGATAGTTCATTTGACTTCGTGTTTTCCTGGCTGTGTGCGTGGCTGTGTGACTTATGAGCTCTTGAATTAGTGTTTATGGACGTGTGTATGGTAGAGGAAGCTGTCAACCTAATTTCATGGGCTTTTCGGACAGTGCACCGTTCTTTCACAGGGTTGTGTCCCCTGACTCGGGCCTGTATTGTTGCAGACATGTCGTTGTGACAATGTCGGTCGTCTACCTTAATTAATAACGGTTGGCTTAGTCACATGTTTCAGTCATGACTTGTAAATAGTTAATGACATGGTATGGTAGGAAAAGAGCGACAGAGAAAAGAGAGAGAGAGAGAGAAAGGTGGGGGAGGGAGAAAGAGAGAGGGGAAAGAGAGAGAGAAAGAGAGCGAGTGAGAGACTGAGAGAGAGAGAGACTGAGAGAAGGCATTTGAGAATCAGGTTGGTAGGCAGGAAATGTACATATGTGTGTGCGTGTGTTTGTGTGTGTGTGTGTGTGCGCGCACGTATATGTGTGTATGTATGTATGATGTGTGTGTGCGTGTGTGTGTGTTCGTGTGAATGTGTGCTTGTATGTGTGTGTTTGAATGTTTGTGAGTGAGTGAGTGTGTGTGTGCGTGTTTGTGTGTTTGTTCGTGTTTGTGTGTGTGCGTGTGTGTGTGTGTGTTGTGTGTGTGTGTGTGTGTGTGTGTGTGTGTGTGTGTGTGTGTGTGTGTGTGTGTGTGGTGTAGTGAGTATGTGTATGTTGTGTCTGTGTGCATATTTGTGTGTACATGTATGATCGTGTGGATGCGTTTGTGTCTGTCTCTGTTTCTCTGTCTCTTTGTCTAAGTCTTTGTCTCTCTGTCTCTCTCTGTCTCTCTCTCTCTCTCTTTCTGTCTGTCTCTCTTCTGTTCTGTCTGTCTGTCTCTCTCTCTTTCTGTGTATATATGTGTGTACGTCCGTCTGTGGGTGTTGGTATGCAAAAGACTGTGTTGATGTCTGTAATAATGTTTGTCAAACGCACTTGCAGTAGAACGTCTGAGCATAATCGACAATTCATTTGACTTCGTGTTTTCCTGGCTACGTCGGTGAGTGCGTGACTTATGAGCTATTGAATTAGTGTTTATGGACGTGCATATGGTAGAGGAAGCTGTCAACCTAATTTCATGGGCTTTTCGGACAGTGCACCGTTCTTTCACAGGGTTGTGTCCCCTGACTCGGGCCTGCATTGTTGCAGACATGTGTTGTGACAATGTCGGTCGTCTACCTTAATTAATAACGGTTGGCTTAGTCACATGTTTCAGTCATGACTTGGTAAATAGTTAATGACATGGTGTAGGAGGGAGAGAGCGAAAGAGAGAAAGACAAAGAGAGAGAGAGAGAAAGGGAGAGAGAGAGAGAGGAAGGGAGGGAGATATATACAGGGAGAGAAATGGACAGATAGAGAGGAGATATATACAGGGAGATACAGGGAGAGAAACGGACAGATAGAGAAGGGGAGAAAGAGAGAAAGAGGGGGGAGAGTGAGAGAGGGAAAAAGAGAGATAAAAGAGAGAGAGAGAGAGGGAGAACAGACAGACAATTACACAGACAGATGGACAGAGAGAGAGAGAGAGATACTCACACAGGCAGACAAACAGATGGACAGAGAGAAAGAGACAGAGAAAGAGAGAGGGAGTGAGAGAGGGAGAGAGAAAGAGAGAGAGAGCAGAAAGAAAGAAAGAGAGAGAGAGATCAAGAGAGGAACACAGTCAGATACACACACAAAAAGAGGACAAAGAGAGAGAGAAAGGGAGAGAGAGAGGGAGAGAGAGAGAGAAATATATATATATATATATATATATATATATATATAAGAGAGAGAGAGAGAGAGAGAGAGAGAGAGAGAGAGAGAAACAGAGAAACTAAGAGAAACACTGAAGGAGACATGGAGACATATGCAGAGAGATACAGAGAACATTTGCAAAAATCACACAAAACCATGACTGTTGGTATATATGTATTTATTTCATATCATCGTCAAGAACAGAATGTTTCCTGCGGTCAGTGACAGTCCCACCTCTCACCTTAAGAACAAGACAAAAAAAATGTAACCTTACACCCTCCCTTTCAAAAAGAGAGAGAGAGAGAAAAAAAAATAACATTCCCCTTCATTTTCATTATCCAGTCTGTGAATATTCACAAAATATATATATATATATAAATGTATACATATATATCGAGACAGATAGGCAAGAGAGAGGGGAGAGAGAGAGAGAGAGAGAGAGAGAGAGAGAGAGAGAGAGAGAGAGAGAGAGAGAGCTAGAGAGAGAGAGAGAGATGCAAATGTTACAAGGACACAGACACAAAAAAGAAAGAGAGCCTGGCAGACAGGCAGAGGAGGAGCAATTAAAGACACTTTGGGAAAAGAAGCATTTTAATGAAGTGTTCAGGAATACTCACAAAACATCGCACCAAGTCGTAATCTTTATCATTTTTTAACAGAGATAGACAGACAAACAGATAAAAAGAGAGAAAGAGAGACGGACAATATGTATGTGTGAGAGAGAGACAGAAACAGAGACAGAGAGAGACAGAGATAGGGACAGAGGGACAAGAGAGAGAGGGGGAAAGAGACAGAGACACAGACAGAGAGATAGAGAGAAAAAGAGAGACACAGAGACAGAGAGGACACTTTGGAACAATTATCTTGAATTTTAAGAAAAAAAAAATCAGGCAGAGACAGTTCAGAAATCGAAACCGCAATAATACAGTTTCAAACCCATACATTCCGAAATCAATCCATATACATAATTATTGTGTATAATTATTCATCAAAGTGATGGTGATATTGGTAAGAGTGAACATAACAATGGTAAGCACAGTACAATTATTTACAGTATTTCCCTGGCAACCCAAGGACTGACATCGTGTCATTGTCTCAATGATACAACGTAATTGTATTTACAAGATCAGGATCGTTTTACCAGAGAAACATACAGACAAATGATAACTGAGTTAATAATTGTGGATAATGCATAAATAATACAGAATAAGTGAACAAATGAAATTCTTGCAAAAAAAAAAAAAAAAAAGAAATCAAGAAATTATGAATGAATAAATGAATAAATGAATAATATATATAGATATGCATGCACACATAAATCAGAGAATTCCATTATAGTCTGCTTAGATTTCAATAAGTCAATGTACAATCAATATATTATGTAGTGAAACAAATTTGTCAATCATTATCATTTCTTCAATCAATGAATCAACTATGTATTAATACAAAATATGTCAGTCTGTATCAGTCATTTGAATCAATGACTGAAACAGCATCAAACTGCATCAATGATTCAAATAATACATAGGCGCATAAATCCATCCATCATCCATCCATCCATCCGCTCATCATCCATTCTTTCGTCCATCCATCCAACCACTAATGAATCAGTCCACTGATCGATTAATCAAACATTTTTGATGAAAGACAAACAAACAAACAAACAAACAAACAAAACCGACAAAGATACACAGACTAAGGCACAAAACAAACAAACAATGAAACAACAAACAAACAAACAAACAAACACATGAGCTTGAGTATGGGGTGGTTCAAAAAGAAACATTCATTCACTCCAATCATTCATCCACTCCAAAGTGCCAATAGTTACCTCGTCATTTTGCGATAAAGTGGAAGTGTGGCAGAATGGTTCAGACGTTTTCGCCTGCCAATAACTAAACTCAAGGTTCCAGAGTTCTTTTTGTCCTGTTAGGGCCTCCACTTTTCTCCTCAGTTTGACAGGAAAATCGAACTGAATGTCAAGCTTAAGATCCCACGGCAGTTGAAAATCGCGAAGAGCAGGGCATTTGCCCGGCCGCCCTGGTATAAAATATAGCCGATCGAGAGATAGGTTGATCTCCCAGTTCCCTCCCCTTAATGGCCAATTAGCCTTCTTGCCTATCTGAAGTCTGTGTAAAAAAAAAAAGTAAAAAGAAAGGGGGGTAGGGGTGGGAATAGGGGGTGGGAGTGGCGCTGTACTACGCGATGCGCTCTCAAAGGTGAAAAGCAGCCCGAGATTCACATTGGTAAATCCAGTGTTACTAAAGAAGTGAATAAATAGTGAATAAATAATAATAACAAAATAAAATGAATGAACAAAGCCCGTGCTGTGACAAAAGGAAATGAATAAATGATAACAAAATAAAATACAAAAATAAATTCTACGCGCTGACAACGGTTTGACATGGGAAGATAAACAGGACCTGACACCATCAAAAAGGATTGAAATCACTAAGATGACCAATGAACAAACCAACGTTTATGGAACTCCATGGTTCTGTCAAAACAGACAGCCAGCCGGCGTCAACAAGCAATTCAGTTTTAGTTTCGAGTTTCTATAGACAGATTCTGCGTGATCAGAGTAAATGAATTTCATGTGCACTGATGCCACTGATGCCATGTGATGGAACATACTCCAAACGATCATGGCATAAGCTTTTACTAAGCCTTCACGTGAGCCCTGTGTGTTGGCAAGGTCTTGAAGTCTTGGGTAGCGCATGGGTTCTGTATTTTCATCTTCTCTTTGTATCTATCATTGAAACAATTTCGGTTAATTGTCGTGAAATGTATATTTCCAACTCTAAAGTTAATATACATACATGCGTACACACATGCGTACATACATATATATATATATACATGCATGCATACACATGCGTACACACGTACGTACATACATACATACATGCGTACACACATGCGTACATACATACATACATACATACATCCATACATATATACATCTACATACATGCGTACACACATGCGTACATACATACATACATATATACACATGCGTACACACATGCATACATACATACATACATACATACATACATACATACATACATACATACATGCATATACCGTACATACATACATTCATGCATACATTCTAGCAGATATATAAATACAAACACAGACACACACAGACACACACAGACACACACACAGACACACACACACACACACGACACACACACACACACACACACACACACACACACACACACACACACACACACGAACGAACAAACACAAGCCAGCGATTAAGCCAATCGGCCAGCCATCATGAATCGGTCTCTCTCTCTCTCTCTCTCTCTCTCTCTCTCTCTCTCTCTATATATATATATATATATATATTATATATATATATATATATATATATATATATATATTATATATATATATAGTATATATATATATATATATATATATATTATATATATATATATATATATATATATATATCCATTCAGCTCGCGTTCAAAATGTCAACTGTCGGGGATTGGAGCTGGAACCAAAGACATGTAGTTCGCTGACAAATTTACGAACTTCCTACAGGAATGCTGAAAAAGTACGCTAAGTTGGGGAAAGTCCAAAAGAAAAAAGAAATTGTGTTTGTTAGTGATTTTCGATTTTTGTTTTCTGTTTTTTCAAACACATAGATAATGTGAGCGAGTGGTAATGATATTATCACCTTGTATTGCTGGCACCAGTGTAGTGTCTGCTTTTACACAAATAAATATTATATTCTTCACACTAAGTCAGACGGTACTTTGACACCTATTAGCAAAACGAACTCCAAAACCTGAGAAAGATTTGGCCACCGGTAAATAGATTATAGAAACATTAAGCTTTAATTAGCTTTTTTTTTTTTTGACTTTTCTTTTGCTGTCGTTTTCTTTTATCTCCAGCTCTTTTTTTGGTCGTTTCATTCTTTCTTTTTCTTTCTTCTGTTTTTTGCTTTCTTTTTTCTTTCTTTCTTTCTTTCTTTCTTTTCTTTCTTTCTTTCTTTTTCTTTCCTCGAGTTTAGTTTTGTTAACTTCTTTTTGTTTTTTCTTTTTTTTTTCCATTGTTTTGTCTTTTTTTTTTCATTTATTTATTAGCTTGCTTTCTGTCTTTTTTGTTTTCTTTGTCCTCACTTTTTTACAGTTTAGGGATGTTTTCTTTTTTCTTTCCTTTCTCCTTTTCTTTGTCTTTTTGTTTTTGTTTTAACGCAATTTGTGTTGAAAAAAATGTGTATGTGGTGTGTATCTGTGTGAGTGAATGTGTTTGCGTGCGTGTGTGCGTGCGTGCGTGCGCGCGTGTGTGTGTTTTGTGTTGCGTGGTGTGTGTGTATGCGTGTGTGTGTGTGCGTGTGTGTGTGTGTGTGTGCGTTTGTGTGTGTGTGTGCGTTTGTGTGTCTGTGTAGATAGACAGACAGACAGACAGACAGACAGACAAACTGGCAAACAAAAAGACTGATAGATTACCGTGGCAAGGAAATTCATGCCTTATCAATAGTAAAGATGTTTTCATAACCCTGAGATCAGAAAAAGTGGGAGGTGGCAAAGTACCCCACTTTTTTTTTCTAAGAACTACAATGACGAGAACATCATCCGTCGTATCTCTCTTCTAGACTATGTCTGCAACAATAGTTCTACAAAAATGGAGATGATCAGAATGGCATGACTATCTGGATTTTCTCTTTCGAAAAGAAAATTGACCCTACGGACAAATTCGATCCACCGGTTAAATTTTCATATCTTGATTAGAAAAGGAGAAACATGTTTAAAATATTCATGGTCTTATGATAGGCTGTCTTTTGAAACAACTGGTGTCGAACAGGTGCACACTTCAAACAAACGGGTTTGCAATTTCAGTTCCAATTAATTTGCTTTGATGTCAACAGCTTTGCTGCTGTGTTTCGCAGACAGTGCCGGCGTTTGCTCTCTCTGCAGTTGCTATACTTCTGTTACATGTGCTATTACTATATTTCTACCGCTGGTGAGATTGTTAATGTTGTTGTTACTCTGTTACAGTTGGCGATCCTTATGTCTTTGTGAATAGAATTTCTAATTTACGTACGTACATTCCACCTATGAAATATGCATTAACAAATGATATCTGCGTCTGAAATATTCCATTGGCAAAACCAGAGTTATATTTCCGGATCTATGCTCTCTATGTTGCAAAACAATGTTGTGACATGCCGGTATGCTACTTCCAATCATATAGACAAATGCACAGAGTTGATACACAGCACACACACACACGCGCGTGCGCATGCGCATACACACACAACACACAACACAACACAAACACACACACAAACAAACACACACACACACAACACACAAACACACAACACACACCACACACCCACAAACACACACACCAACACACACACACCACACCCCACACACACACACACACCACACACACACACACACACACACACACACACACACACACACACACACACACACAACACACAACACACACCACACACAAAAAAAACACACCAACAGCACAAACACACACACACACACAAGCACACACACACGCACACACACAAACACACAACACACACACACAACAACATACACACACACACACGTGCGCGGGCACAGGATGTGTATGTATGTGTGTGTGTGTGTGTGTGTGTGTGTGTGTGTGTGTGTGTGTGTGTGTGTGTGTGTGTGTGTGTTTCCACAGCTCTTGAGAACTGATGTGCAGAACTCCAGGGTATTCATAACATATGAATTAAGAAAACGACATGTGTGTATTCTCTAAAATGGGACACTATGTGAAATTGCATAACTTTGTTACCAGTGTGCTATTTTCAGTCATGATAATATAGACAAATGCACAGAATTTGATATAGAAAAAGAATATGTGATCAGTTCTATGTTGAAACATCAATACAAAAAAAAAAAAAAAAGCTTTCAGTATCAGAGTGACAAAAGTTACCATCTGAATGCAAACTAATTAAACACGCACGCGCGCTCGTGCAACACACACACACACACACACACACACACAAACACACACACAAACACACACACACATACACACACACACACACAAACACACACGCAAACACACACACACACAAACAAATAACACACACACACACACAAACACACACACACATAAACACACACGTACGCACATGCACACACACGCACACACACGCACACACAACACACACACATAAACACACACACACATACACGCACACACACGCACACACACGCACACACACGCACACACAACACACACACATAAACACACACACACATACACATATACAACTGTCACACATATACACAGACACACACACACACACAGATACACAGACATATAAACACACACACACAGACACACACACACACACACACACCACACACACACAACACACACACACACACACACACATTCAACTTCCACTCCCACTCACATCTGTACCCCATGAACTATCAACACCAACATTGACGGGCGCTGTAGGTGTTAGTCCGGGTAGTGGGTAAACATCGAACTTACAGTCGGAAGCCAAAACAAGTGTGACTGCCCGCGTTCAAGCAAACAGGAACCAGAAAAAAAAAAGAAAAGAAATAAAAACGGGTATTTTAATACAACAAGACAACACAGGCGGCAAATTTTCGGCCAACTGGCCTTTGTCAAGCGTAGACTTAAGATCACACCAGATACAACAATTAGGAGAAAAAGACTGAAACTTCCCTGCTGCTCTGTCCACTGTGAGAAAATGTTGTGGACAGAGCAGCAGGGAAGTTTCAGGTTTTTTTTCTCTCTCTTATCTTTTGTATCTGGTGTTTGTTTATGATCTTACGTTTGACAAAGGCCAGTTGGTGGAAAAATTTGCGCCTGTCCTGACTGGTTGTAGTAAATACGCGTTTTTATTCTTTTTTCGTGTTTTTGTTTTCTGGTTACAGTCGGAAGGTCCTGGAGTGGATCTGCCCAGACACCTCGCTCAAGACTCACAATCTGATATCTTGAGTTCAATCCCAGCCCACAACATTAAAAACTGACCAGCTTGCTCTCCATCTTAGTGTTTTCATCATTCCGGCGGGGGTGGGGATGGGGGGCAGGTTTGTGTTTCGGTTTCAGTTTCTCAAGGTGACGTCTCCGCGCTGGGAACGAATCCCATATATCCACCAACGTCACAGGTGCCATGTGTATGGTGATCGTTCCACATAGCGTTTCCAAAGTCCCCCACCACACCCCCTCCCCTTTCCGCTGCCCAGGGTGCAGACTGATTAACCAAACCAACAACAACAAAAACCAGGCCTGTTTTCTGCCCGGTTTGATGTTTCTATCATTCTGTTAGCTTAGTGTCACAAATGCCCCCTCCCCCCCCCCTCCCTGCTTCAAGAACTTGCCAGTTCAAGGTCTTGAAGTAGGGGGGGGGGGTGAGAAGAGTGAGAAGAGATTTTGTCTGTTGTACTAGTATTGTATCAGCCTATCATTGGAACAGTCATGATTACACGTAAACGATATGTATGTCTGTGTATCTTATCTGCCAAAAAGGAACTTATCTATAAAGTACATAAATATTAAATTATTAAAGGTCTGAATCACAACACCACGGTTTTGTGCAGGCTCAGGGAGTCTGCCACACAAATTGCTGGCAGATTTGGGTGGAGCACATATGGAATTGTCTGAATGCGATGAATCCCTCTTGAACACACTCCAAACTCCAGACACCCCCGTATGGTAGGTAAAAGACAGACTTTTCCCCATGAAGACCCGCTAGTATACTAAACCTCCATCGCCTGGACACATATGCAGAATATCAAATACGCACACCACATGAAAACCATGTCACTGACTGGCTTAATGGAAATGTGAAAACCATACAGAATGCGCGCCCACGAAAGACGCAGACTGTGCAACAACGTACGAGCAAGTGTGGAACGTGGTCACATATCGGCGAACAATTTTAATTCTCCGTGCTCCACTGACTAATCTGGTTCTGCGTAAAGAGCGACGAGTCTAAATAAGTTTGTAGAATAGCGCTAAAAAGAAGGAGAAGGAGGAGAAGAAGAAGGAGGAGAAGGAAGAGGAGAAGGAAGAGGAGAAGAAGAAGGAGAAGAAGAAGGAGGAGAAGGAGGAGGAAAAGGAGGAGGAGAAGAAGGAGAAGAAGAAGCAGAAGAAAAGCAACAACAGTAATTTCAGTTTCAGTCTGTTTCTCAAGACGACGTCTCCAAGCTCGGAATGAATTCCATATGCACTAACATCACAGATGCCACGTGTATGATGACCGTGGCACATGCCTTAAGCCTGCACATAAACCCATGAGATGGCCAGGTCCTGAGGCCCTACCTAACCTATGTTTTACCAAGTCTATATTTTATACTGGTATCGTACTAGCCTATCACTGGAACAGTCCTGTTACATGTAAATGACATGCGTATCTGTGTATTTTACCTTCAGAAAAGGAACATATAAATATATATATATATATATATATATATTACATAAATTAAATAAATAAACAATTCAAGGTCTGAATCACAACACAACTAGCTACTCTGTATAAACTTGTCTCATATAACAGAAAGATCCCCCCCACCCACCCCAAACCCAGTCAGTGCACAAAGCCTCAGCCGTCTATCAACTAGTTGAACACAATATTTTCTCAACAAACCCAAACTCCGAGTTATATACATATATAATACAACAACAACAGCAAACCCAAACCCCGATTTATATACATGTATAATACAACACAATCACTACTGATGATCGTGAAAAAACAACTATTTTCAATACATAATTGTACATCCGGTATATATATATATATATATATATATATATATATATATATATATATATATATATATATATATATATATATATGATAAAATTCTTCAACTTTACGATGATTTTTTTTCTTTTTGGTCAATAGTGCACGAAAACTACATCTATTCAGGTATATGCACGTTTCAAACTGTGGGTGAAAAACAATAAACAAAAAAACAAAACAAAAAAGGTGAACATGACAGCCATTCGTACTAAACATTAGTGGTAAACCATGCACGCACTTCGCACAGGTAAATCACAAAGGCTAAAAAGTAGACCTACAACACACTCACACACATACACTCCATCAAGTTCAAGCAATAATCACGTAAGACCCGTTTCTTCCCTTGTGTTTAAGTCGCTGTGCAGAAGATGCCGCTGACTTTGAGATAAACCGTGATTACAGTCGTGCGTACACGCAAACGCAAACGGAAACGCAAACGGAAACGGAAATTAAAGCGCAATCCCGAAAAAATTCGTCAAGCCAATCTTTTAATTTCCACCCCCACCCCCCCCCCCCCCCCCACCCCCCTCCCTTTTTTATTTATTTATTTTTTTTTATTTTTCAGTTTATACTTTGATAAATCTCCGTCAGTTCAAAGAAGCAACATATGAAAAACAAAATAAATAAATAAATTTTAAAAAAAGATAAGAAATAACGTGAACTCAGAACAATGGTAGGATATTACAATAGTGAAGTACGAATGTAACTAATGTCTGAAGTACGAATGTAACTAATGTCTGAAGTACGAATGTAACTAATGTCTGAAGTACGAATGTAACTAATGTCTGAAGTACGAATGTAACTAATGTCTGAAGTACGAATGTAACTAATGTCTGAAGTACGAATGTAACTAATGTCTGAAGTACGAATGTAACTAATGTCTGAAGTACGAATGTAACTAATGTCTGAAGTACGAATGTAACTAATGTCTGAAGTACGAATGTAACTAATGTCTGAAGTACGAATGTAACTAATGTCTGAAGTACGAATGTAACTAATGTCTGAAGTACGAATGTAACTAATGTCTGAAGTACGAATGTAACTAATGTCTGAAGTACGAATGTAACTAATGTCTGAAGTACGAATGTAACTAATGTCTGAAGTACGAATGTAACTAATGTCTGAAGTACGAATGTAACTAATGTCTGAAGTACGAATGTAACTAATGTCTGAAGTACGAATGTAACTAATGTCTGAAGTACGAATGTAACTAATGTCTGAAGTACGAATGTAACTAATGTCTGAAGTACGAATGTAACTAATGTCTGAAGTACGAATGTAACTAATGTCTGAAGTACTGCAGAAAGTACTTTTCACACAGCTTTTGTAGAGAGTGCTGATTTTAGCCTTCTGACTCTCGTACCCTCTTCACAAACTCCAAAAATTTAACCCTTTGATTCCCTCACTCTATCCACCAGCTTCTTGCAGAGAGCTGGTGGATAGGACGAGGGAGTCAAAGGGTTAATTTTTAAGCTTTGCTGACATGGTTGACAATCGCAGGATGCTGGTGGGCAAGGTCCAGGAGTCCAAAGAGTTATGGTAAAGTGAATACGATGGTAGAATGAATAATAGTGAAAACAGAATATAACTAAAAATGTTTGAAGCTCTATAGATAGTGCCTTTCCCACAAGTTCTCCAGAAACTGTTGAATAAAAAAAAAACGTTGTTTAAGTCAATGCAACATTTACGTCGACTTCCAAACTCACGCATCCGTCACTAATCAACAGCCCATATTTTTTTATATTTTTTTTTTTTATTTAAAGTTGGTGAAGATCCACACAGAAACGGATGAGGCAGTCTCGCTTATATATATGTATATATGTATACATATATGCATATCTATATCTATATCTATATATGTATATATAATTATGTATATGTATATATATACATATATATAATATATATAATAATATGCATATATTACATAATATTGTCATTATCATTGTCATCAACATTATACCGTTAACAAAACAATTGCTCCTTCTCTCTCTCTCTCTCTCTCTCTCTCTCTTCTCACTCACACACACACGCACACACACATCAACACACACGCACGCATACACACACACACACACACACACACACACACACACACACACACACACACACACACACACAGAGAAAATACAAATATGTACAACGCGGGCGCGCTCGCGGTCGATATATAACAATCTCCCTTTTTTTATTATTACAGAGAGAGAGAGATAGAAAGAGACAGACAGACAGAGGCAGGCAGGCAGGCAGGCAGGCAGGCAGGCAGGCAGGCTGGTTGACAGACAGACAGTCAGACAGACAGACAGAAGAAATCGACCAAGTAAAGACATCCAAAAGCCTCATGGAAGCGGTAACGCCGACCAACGGAAAGCACGGTCTGCAGTTCGAATGCTCGTTCCAGTCTATTTTTTCTAGGGGACGGCTGTTTATGAAACTGATGCTTGCAAACTGTAGTGTGGCAAAGTTAGCGGTCTGCCCTGCCCTCTCTCTCTCTATCTCTGTCTCTTTGTCTGTCTCTCCCTCTGTCTCTCTGTCTTTCTCTCTCCCTCTCTCTCTCTGTCTTTCTCTCTCCCTCTCTCTCTCCCCCCTCTCTCTGTGTCTGTCTCTGTCTCTCTCTCTCTCTCTCTCTCTCCTCTCTCTCTCTCTCCTCTCTCTTTGTCTCTGCCTCTGTCTCTCTCTCATAAAGCAGAATGTTTTATTGTAAGACGCTGGCTACTTTCCCGGAAAAAAAGTTTTTATCTATGGATCTATGGATCTATGTATCTATCTATCTATCTATTTGTTGATTTATTTGTTGATTTATTTGTTGATTTATTTGTTGATTTATTTACTTATGTATTTATTTATTTATTTGTTTATATTATTTTTATATACTTGTAGAAGTGGATATCAGTTTTCCACGAAATTTTGCCAGGGAGAACGCTTTCGTTGCCGAGGAAGATCTTTAACATGTGCAAAGCTTAGTTCTGTACACAGGACTTCGGTTTGTCGTCTCATCAAAAAAGACTAGCACCTAGACCACAACTCAAAAATCTAATAGATGGGGGAGGGGGAGGGGGAGGACAGAAAACTCTCTGTCTGACCAGGATTCAAACCTAAGCGTTTTGCGTCCTAGGTGGGTGTTTTGTCCTCCAGGTCACACACACTCCACTGGCCGTTTTCACTTATCCACATATCTCAAAACTTTGCATACCGTGCATGACTTCTACAGCTCTCTCGCAATGGAGTACTCATCATCATCATCAGGTGCCTTGCCGCATGGCGTTGGTGATCATGGCCTTCCATCTGTCTCTCTCTCTTATTGCCCCAAGCATCTCTTCCACCGTCTTTGTCTTCAGCCAGTCTGCAAGTCCGTCTAATATCTTCTCCCTGGATCAACCTGGTGCTCTCTTTCCTTCCAGCTTTCCCGTTGCGACCAGGTGCTCCAATTCCCTTTTCCTCATAAAATAGCCTATAAATGTTGCCTGTCTTTTCCTAATCTTCCTTATGAATGATCTTCTTGTGTCTGCCTCCATCAAGACTGTCTCGTTTGTTTTCTTTGGTGTCCATGTAACTCTCAACATTTCTCTTAGAAACCACATCTCCGCTGCCTCAATCTTGTTCTGGCTTTGCTTGTTGACTGTCCACGCCTCACAAATGTATAACAGTATTGGATACAAAATTTAGGTCCCCTGAGATTTTGGGAACCACCGAAGTTATCTAGTTTGTTTTTAGTGGTTGGGGTTTCCTCTTTCCTGTCGTTCTCTTTTCTTTTCCCTCACAAGACTTTTTTTTATTTTCTGCCTTTTAGTTCATTCACGTGCGTTTCTCGCCTTTTCCACATAAGACGTTTGTTTTCTTAATTCTACCTTCCAGAAATTAGGTTCCCTCAGGGTTTGGAACCACCGAAGCTCATCTGGTTTGCTTTTAGTTGTTGGGGGTTCGTCTTTCCTGTCATGCTCTTTTTTCCTCACAAAACTTTTTCTTATTTCTGCCTTCAAGAAATTAGATCTCCTCAGGCTTTGGAACCACTGGAGCTGTCTTGTTTGGTTTTTTGGCTGTTGAAGTTTCCTCTTTCCTGTTTTGCTCTTTTTCCTCACAACACTATTTTGTCTTCTTATTTCTGCTTTCCAGATCATTCACCCTGCATCTCTTTCCTTTTCCACACAAGACTTCTTTTCTTACTTCTGCCTTTCAGGAATTACGTTCCCTCAGGTCTTGGAACCACTGGAGCTTATCTAGTTTGTTTTTAGTTGTTCGAGGTTCCTCTTTCCTGTCATGCTCGCTTTTCCTCACAAGACTTTTTTTTTCCAGTTTCTACCTTTCAGGAATCAGATCCCTTAGGTTTTATAAACAACGGAGCTTTCTATTTTGCATTTATTTGTTTGGGGTTTCCTCTTTCCTGCCATGCTCTCTTTTCCTCACAAGACACCCCCCCCACCACCACTCTCATTTTGCCTTACAGGAATTAGATCCCTCCGGTTTTTGAACCAGAAGCTTATCTAGTTTGCTTTAGTTGTTTAGGGTTCCTCTTTCCTGTCATGCTGGCTTTTCCTCACAAGACTTTTGTTGTTGTTGTTATTTCTGCCTTCCAGAACAAAATAGATCCCTTCAGGTTCTGAACCACCAGAGCTATCTAGGTATGTTTGTTGTTGTTTGTTTTGTTTGTTTTCTTGTGTTTCAGTTTTTTTCTATCCAGTTTGCTTCTGGTTATTAGGCGGTTCCTCTTTCTTGTCATGCTCGCTTTTCCTCATAAGTCTTTTTTTTCTTCTTATTTCTGCCTTCCAACAGTTCATCTGCATTTCTCTCTTAATTCTCTCCGTAGCTCCCCAAAGACAGAGTATGACTGAGTTTATTGGCGGGATAAGGAACGGTCATACACGCAACATTCCACTACCTCTGCAATGTAGGTCAGTTTCCATGTGCTTCTGAGCTTAGATAGGTAAATGATGGCATGAGATTCTATAACAGTATGTACCTGCGCAAGTTAAAATCGATAAGCCGTGGTCAACCGGATTGCGTTTGCGGCGTGCAACATGTGTTTCCGTTTGCGTTTGAGGTTACGCACGTAATGTGATCACGACATGAAGGTGCGAATCCACTTGTACAGATAACGGACATAGAAACCAAATCGGGAAAAAAGAAAACCAACTCAAGTTGAAAATAATGGAGGATATTGCATGGGTAAGGTGTACGTACTAGAGTGAAAAACCTGGACCTGGATCCATCAGTCGTCAAGGTGTGTGAAGGTTCGGAGCCTGTTCAAAAAAACATTCATCGCTCTCTAGCAGTTCCATATGCGCTCCGGTGAAATTTGTCTGCAAGTATCTGGCGATATCCTTGAGCCTGCCCCCAAAATCTATACACTGCTAGGATGTTTAATCTGGGCCTGGAGTGTGTGAAGAAACGCAAATAAGACATCATAAGAATGATTGAAGCAGTGAGATAGACAACGTGTATGCCAATCTTTTAAATCCCTGAACTGAACCTATGAAATACTAAACAAATATCAGAATGATTGAAGAAGTAATGCCATCTTTTAAATCCTGAACTGAACCTCTGAAACACTAAACAAATATCAGAATGATTGAAGAAGTATATGCCAATCTTTTAAATCCCTGAACTGAACCTCTGAAACACTAAACAAATATCAGAATGACCGAAGAAATGAGATGAACAATGTATATGCCAATAGTCCAAATATCTAGACTGAACCTATGAAACGCTAAACAGATATTATCAGAATGATCGAAGAAGTGGTAAAATGGACAAAATATATGCCAATCTTTTAAATATCTAAACAGAACGTATGAAACCCTAAACAAATATCATCAGAATGATTGAAGAAGTGAGATGGAAAACGTATATGCCAACCTTTTAAATCTCTGAATTGAACATGTGAAACGCTAAACAAATTTCATCAGAATGATCGAAGAGGTGAAATGGACAACGTATATGCCCATCTTTTACATATCTAAATTGAACCTATGAAACACTGAACAAATATCAGAATGATTGAAAAAATGAGATGGACAACATAGATGCCAATCTTTTAAATATCTAAATTGAACCTATGAAACGCTAAACAAGTATTATCAGCATGATTGAAGAAGTGAGATAAGACAATGTATATGCCAATCTGTTAAATATCTAAACTAAACTTATGAAACGTTGATCAAATATCAAACGATGAAATGTGCAACGGTAGAAGTCAATTTTTTAATGCTTTAAGTTGGGATTGAACACTGATATATCAGATTTTGTGAATCCACATACTATCAAAAGACCCAAAACGGCCGACAGGACAGTGAAAACGCCATCACAGATAACACCACCACCTATGGCTATGCCGCAAAAGACTATTAATCACTGGAATATTGAAACTTCCGGTCCCACCAGTCCAATCATCAAAATGGATTTCTACGAAAACCGTCACTATCATAGCAACGATCTCGAACACACCTTCATCAACAAGATGTGTTCCATCCACAGTCTAGTGGTCCTTCATGCCACAAAAATAACAATGACAAAAACTGGATTCAATACACCTGAAGACCCAGTTGCCCAGGGTGGCGAGAGTGGTTTTGCCACTGCGCAATAACGCTTTCTACCAGATGGTTCTTTTGATAGCACCGTATCTCAAAATCTGATATCTCGAGTTCAATTCCAGCCTCCAACATAAAAACAAAACAACAACAACAACAACAACAACAACAACAAAACTTTGGCCTCTTCTCTGCCCGGTTTAATGTTTCTATCCTTCTGGCAGCCGGAATGTGGTTTCTAGGAAAAAATATGGACAGCAAAGTAGACAAACGAGACAGTCTTGATGGAGACAGACACAAGATCATTGATAAAGAAGATTAGGAAAAGACAAGCAACATTTATAGGACATTTTATGAGGAAAGGGGAATTAGAACACCTGGTCGCAACAGGAAAGCTGGAGGGAAATTGAACACCAGGTAGAGCCAGGGAGAAAATATTGGACGGATTTGCAGGGTGGCTGAGAACGGAGAGGGTGGAAGATGTACTTGCAGCGACAAGGGATAGATGCATATGGAGGGCCATGCGGCAGGGCACATGATAATGATGATGATGATGATGATGATGATGATGATGATGATGATGATGATGATGATGATGATGATGATGACAATCATTCTGGTAGTGTTAGCTTACTGTCTCATAGATCCCTCTTCTCCCCCTCCCCCCCCCCCCCCACACTTCTGATGACAAGGCATTGACACAACATAGCATTTTGCACAGGCTCATGGAATCTGCCAATAATTGCTGGTGATTTGGGTGGAACGAATATGGACTTGTCCAAGCGCGATGAATCCCTCTTGAGCAAACTCTAAACTCAAAACTCAAAACTCACGGTTCCCACAGCCATGTTATAGATGCTTTAGAGGTTTATCAAATTCCATATTTAACCCACCACTACAGTGAAGACGGTGTCCCGCGTGTGTTAGATCAAACCAGGACTACCGAATTGATTCGAATCGATTCAGCAACAGAGCGGGGTTGTCTCCGGTGGGTGGCTCTATAAGAGTGAGACACTGCTAGCTCCTATGGACTTCCTGGCACTAGGACTTCGACTAAGTGAACCTGGAAATGGTGGTATTTGTACATTTAAAGAGCTGAAATGAGCGATGCGGTGGCAAGGTCACTGAATGGGGCAAAGACGAGAAACTGGAAACGAAAAAATATTTCTAATTGGACATTCTTTCTTCACGTAAAATGATAATCGAAAGCTACAAGAAGAAGAAGAAGAAGAGATGATGATGAACAGCAACAACAACAACAACAACAACAACAACAACAACAACAGCAGCACCAAGAAGAAGAGAAGGAGGAGAAGAAAAGAAGAAGAAGAAAAGAAGAAGAGGAAGAAGAAGAAAAAGAAGAAGAAGAAGAAGAAAAAAAGAAGAAGAAAAGAAGAAGAAAAAGAAGGAGAGGAAGAAGAAGAAAAAGAAGAAAAAGAAGACGAAGAAGAAGTAGAAGAAGAGGAAGAAGAAGAAAAAGAAGACGAAGAAGAAGTAGAAGAAAAAGAAGAACAACAACAAGAAAAGTGATTTAGCAGCTACTCTAACATTCTGTATTTACTATCGTATTTGGCACAGGATCAACATAAACAAAACCATTACAGATGTGGTTTACCTATGTCTGTATCCAAATCTCCTGACACAAGGAACACTATTGAATCAACAAAGAGTCAAAAACGGCGGCATGGTGACAATATCTAATAATGATGAAAAACCGAAATAAGGTGACATATCTAAGTGGAAAATATCTTATCATAAACAGGAACAACAACAACAACCACAACAACAACAACAACAATGATAATAACAACAATAACAACAACAACAATAATAATAATAACAATATAATAATGATAATAATAATAATAATAATAATAATAATAATAATAATAATAATAATAATAATCATAATCATAATGACAACAACAACAAGAAGAATACCATTAGTATTATTATATTGTTACTGTTATAATTATCATTATTATCACTGTTATTAATGGTAAGATGGTGATGCTGATCTGCTACTGCTGTTGCTGCTGCTGCTGATGATGATTGTTGCCGTCATTATTAACACTAATGAATACAAAAATTAAAAAAAATATTACAAAATCAAAAGAATGATTATAATGATTAAATATGCAAAACTAATAACAAGAATCAAACATAATGAAATGAAAACATTGGGGAAAAATAGATGTAATGACTACTCAGGTACCATTTCATAATAAGAACACAGTACAATGCCTTTAATTCTGTTCTATGTTCATTCATCTGCTACAACACCAATACAAACTGAACCCTGCCGCCGTGGACTTTCTGTGTCCGAGTCCGTACAAATGGGATCTCCACCTGAAGACGTTTTGTTAGGACTAAAGAGCAACAAACTAGGAAACCACTAAACGAACGGACAGCATGGACAGCAGAACCTCTGCTAGACACACACACACCACACACACACACACACACACACACACACACACACACACACACACAACACACACACACAATCATATATATATATATATATATATATGAATTATATATATATATATATATTATGAATATTTGTGTGATGTTTTTGTGTGTGTTGATTTTGGATTGTTGAGTATGTGTGTGTGTGTGTGTGTGTGTGTGTGTGTGTGTGCGTGTGTACGTGTTGCATGTGTGTGTGTTGTTTTGTTTTTGAGTTGTGTGTGTGTTGTGTGTGTTGTGTGTGTGTGTGTGTGGTGTGTGTGTGTGTGTGTGTGTGTGTGTGTTGTGTGTTGTGTGTGTGTGTGGTGTGACCGTGTGTGTTGTGTTGAGTTGTTTGTGTGGTGTTGTGTGTGTTTTTGTGTGTGTGTGTCGTGTGTGTTGTGTGCTTGTGTGTGTGTGTGGTGTGTGTGTTGTGTGTGTTGTGTGGTTGTGTGTGTGTGTGTGTGTGTGTGTGTGTGGTGTGTGTGTGTGTGTGTGGTGTGTGTGACATTTTGAGCTAGTGTGTTGTATGTTTGGTTTGCTTGCAGTGTTTGTGTGTATGTATGTGTGTGTGTGTGCGTGTGCGTGTGTGTGTGTGTGTGTGTGTGTGTGTGTGTGTGTGTGCGTGTTTGTGTGTGAAAAGAGAGAGAGAGAGAGATACAGACAGAGACAGAGTTAGAGAGACAGAGAGGGAGGAAAAACGTGCGGTTAATGACAACACAATGGCCAAAATGAGTATCTGACGAGATCATCGGATTTTAACCATCACACCACCCACTACCTCTAAACTGACCAACTGACCAAACTTTAACACTCGGGGGGGAAAACCAAACAAAACACGCACGAAAAAGTGTAAAAGAAGAAAGACAACGTGGCTTGGCGATGGAATAGACTGAAACAACGAGGACACTAATTAATATCCCCCATTTTGATTAATTGGATTGCTTGATGATTGCTTGATTGCTTGATTGATCGATTGATTAACTGATTGATTGACCGATGATTGATTGATTGATTGATCGATTGGTTGACGGAATGATTGATAGATTAAGCGAGTGAAAGAATGAGTGGGTGAGTGGTGGTGAGATGAGTGAGTGAGTGAGTGAGAGGTGAATGAATGAGTGAGTAAGTGAGTGATCGATCGATCGATCGATTGAAAGAGTGAGTGAGTGCAGTCAGTCAGTCAGTCAGTCAGTCAGTCAGTGAGTTAGTGAGTAAGCGAGCGAGTGATTCATCCATCAATTTATCAGTTTATTTAACTTTATCTATATTTCAAGTGTTATACTTTTTTCTCGGGATGCACCTTACTTTTTTGCCCACATCGCGCAGGCTGTATGTTACTGCACAGTCTGCGCGCTACATCTCCGGTGAGCGTGCGTGCAAGGGTGTTGGTCCAGTTTTCCACAAGCCACCAGAGACTTATCAGGATCTTTAATGTGCACTATCTTAACGTTTTGTGCGTGCGTACACACAAAGGAGGTTTAGGGCACTAACAGGTCTGTAGCATCAGGAAAAAATGTCCTCCAGGGAAAGCATGTCCATCCTTTACTCATCAGGCGGGAGATACCCAGGCAGGCTCGAACTCAGACATTTCCTGGGAAATCTCATGTCTTATCCACTCAATTACCACACCCGTTATATCACTCTTTGGAATACTACTTTCTTCTTCCTTCCTTCTCCTTCCTTTCCTTTCTTTCTTTCTTTCTTTTCTTTCTCTCTCTCTCTC
>CM060307.1:40059779-40084779 GCA_030674185.1 Monoplex corrugatus | reverse complement strand
CCCAGGATTCCCATAAACCTTTTTCTCCCGCTGACTTCAGTGTGTCGAACGTTAAGTCAAATCAATCGGCTCAAAGAAATGGCAGGAATTCTAATTCGGTCGGGAATCATTTATTCTTTCTTTCTTTCTTTCTTTCTTTTATTTTCTTTCTTCTTTCTTTCTTTCTTCCTTCTCTTCTTTCTTCTTCTTCTTCTTTCTTTCTTTCTTTCTTTCTTTCTTTCCTTCTTTCTTTCTTTCTTTTACTTTCTTTCTTTCCTTCTTTCTTTCTTTCTTTCCTTCTTTCTTTCCTTCTTTCTTTCTTTCTTTCCTTCTTTCTTTCTTTCTTTCATTTCTTTCTTTCCTTCTTTCTTTCTTTCTTTCTTTCTTTCCTTCCTTCTTTCTTTCTTTCCTTCCTTCTTTCTTTCTTTCTTTCCTTCCTTCCTTCTTTCTTTCTTTCTTTCTTTCTTCTTTCTTTCTTTCTTTCCTTCCTTCTTTCTTTCTTTTTTTCCTTCTTTCTTTCTTTCTTTCTTTCTTTCTTTCTTTTCGATATCTCAGCTGAGCTGTAACCGCCAACTCTTTTACATTTTAATTTCTATCTTGAGGATTGAGAATGAAGATGTAGTGACAATGCCTGCAGAAATGGGTCAAAGAGAAACTATGATTCAGAAAAGAAAACAAGAAAATATTCAAACAAACGGACGACGATGACCATAGAGACGTTAACACCAATAGCTACACAAACAAAATCTATGAGTCTAACTAAGTGACTGACTGACTGACTAACTAACTGACTAATGGATTGACTGACTGACAAAGTGACTGACTGACCAACTAACTACTACCAAACCAACTAGCTTCTTAGCCAGCTAACCTGAACTAACCAATCTAACCTAAGCTAACCTAAGCTAACCTAGCCTAATCTAACCTAACCTGACCTAACCTAACCTAACCTAACCAAACCAAAACTAAACTAAACTAAACTAAACTAAACTAAACTAAACTAAACTAAACTAAACTAAACTAAATTTAACTAAACTAAACTAAACTAATCTAAACTAAACTAGATTAAATCAAACTAAACTAAAGTAAAGTAAACTAAACTAAACTAAATTAAGCTCAGCTAAGCAAAGCTAATTTAACTAAAGTAAAGTAAAGTAAAAGTAAAGTAAAGTAAACTGAAGTAAAGTAAAGTAAAGTAAAGTAAAGTAAAGTAAAGTAAAGTAAAGTAAAGTAACTAAAATAAACTAAATGAAACTAAAGTAAACTAAACTAATTTAATCCAAACTAAACTACACTAATATTAATCAAAGAACATAACTCTTGAGAGTCACGTAGGAATTATCTCCTATACTGACTCTCAAGAGTTATGTTCTTTGATTAATATTATAAAAATTATCCCTGCTTCCCTCTTATTTTTAAACTAGCCTAACTTAAACTAAACTAACCTAAAATAGCCTAACCTAAACTAGACTAAACTAAAATAAGCTAACCTAACCTAACCTAACCTAACCTAACCTAACCTAACCTAAACTAAGCTAAAATAAACCTAACCTAACCTAAACTAACCTAAACTAACCTAACCTAAACTAAACTAAACTAAACTAAACTAAACTAAACTAAACAAACCAACGAACTCACTAACCGAACAAATGAACAGATAATTAGATAAACAAATAAACAACAGACAACGAGGACCATTGCAACACTGACAACACACGCAGCAGAAATAGACAAGGACAATAACAACAAGTACAACAACAATAACAGAAATAACAACAACGCAAAAAGACAAACAGAATAACAATAATGGTATCAAAAACAGCCGCACAAGCAGCAATACAAACAACCGGAAAAGGAAACGATGATTATGAGTGCTGTTGTTGTTGTTGTTGTTGTTGCTACGTTGCTAATATAGTTGTTGTTGCTACTGGTGGTGGTGCTGTGGTGGTGGTGGTGACGTTTGGTTTGTTATTACTGATACTGTCTTTTTTTGTTACCTGTTGAATATCCAATAATTTAAGAGAGACAGAGAGACAGACAGACAGAGACAGACAGACAGAGACAGAGACAGAGAGAGAGCACACAGAGAGAGAGAGAGAGAGGGGGAGAGAGAGAGAGAGAGAGAGAGAGAGAGAGAGAGAGAGAAGAGAGACTGCAGGTAGAATGAGAAACAGTTTCTTGTAGTTTTCCAGAAACATTGTTAGACGCAGATATGGGCTTCATGCGTAAAACTGTGATTGTTTCCACCTCTGCTTTTTAAGTCAAAACTATATCATTAAACTACATACAGCAGTATTTTCCTATTTCTAGTAGCTTTCGAGAAATTATAAACTCTATGTGTGAGATGATTTTCTGCTTCTGCTTCATGCTTTAGTCACTTTTGCCTATTTCCATGCTGTGTCACTTTTCGCCTATTTCCATGCTGTGCACATTTTGCCTGTTTCCACGTTGTCACATTTTGCCTGTTTCCATGCTGTGTCACTTTTGCCTGTTTCCATGCTGTGTCACTTTTGCCTGTTTCCATGGTGGTCACTTTTTGCCTGTTTCCATGTGTAATTTGTGTCATTTCCATGCTGTTCACTTTGGCCTGTTTCCATGCTGTGTCACTTTGTGTCTATTTCCATGCTGTGTCACTTTGTGTCTATTTCCATGCTGTGTCACTTTGTGTCTATTTCCATGCTGTGTCACTTTGTGTCTATTTCCATGCTGTGTCACTTTGTGTCTATTTCCATGCTGTATCACTTTGTGTCTGTTTCCATGCTGTATCACTTTGTGTCTGTTTCCATGCTGTTCACTTTGTGTCTGTTTCCATGCTGTATCACTTTGTGTCTGTTTCCATGCTGTTCACTTTGTGTCTGTTTCCATGCTGCATCACTTTGTGTCTAGTTTCCATGCTGTGTCACTTTGTGTCTATTTCCATGCTGTATCACTTTGTGTCTATTTCCATGCTGTGTCACTTTGTGTCTGTTTCCGTGCTGTGTCACTTTGTGTCTGTTTCCGTGCTGTGTCACTTTGTGTCTGTTTCCATGCTGTATCACTTTGTGTCTGTTTCCATGCTGTGTCACTTTGTGTCTATTTCCATGCTGTGTCACTTTGTGTCTATTTCCATGCTGTGTCACTTTGTGTCTATTTCCATGCTGTGTCACTTTGTGTCTATTTCCATGCTGATCACTTTGTGTCTGTTTCCATGCTGTATCACTTTGTGTCTGTTTCCATGCTGTGTCACTTTGTGTCTGTTTCCATGCTGTGTCACTTTGTGTCTATTTCCATGCTGTATCACTTTGTGTCTGTTTCCTGCTGTATCACTTTGTGTCTGTTTCCATGCTGTATCACTTTGTGTCTGTTTCCATGCTGTATCACTTTGTGTCTATTTCCATGCTGTATCACTTTGTGTCTATTTCCATGCTGTATCACTTTGTGTCTGTTTCCCATGCTGCCATCTCACTTTGTGTCTGTTTCCATGCTGTGTCACTTTGTGTCTATTTCCATGCTGTATCACTTTGTGTCTATTTCCATGCTGTGTCACTTTGTGTCTGTTTCCGTGCTGTGTCACTTTGTGTCTGTTTCCGTGCTGTGTCACTTTGTGTCTGTTTCCATGCTGTATCACTTTGTGTCTGTTTCCATGCTGTGTCACTTTGTGTCTGTTTCCATGCTGTATCACTTTGTGTCTATTTCCATGCTGTATCACTTTGTGTCTGTTTCTATGCTGTGTCACTTTGTGTCTATTTCCATGCTGTGTCACTTTGTGTCTGTTTCCATGCTGTATCACTTTGTGTCTGTTTCCATGTTGTGTCACTTTTTGCCTGTTTCCATGCTGTGTCACTTTTTGCCTGTTTCCATGCTGTGTCACTTTTTGCCTGTTTCCATGCTGCGTCACTTTGTGTCTGTTTCTATGCTGCGTCACTTTTTGCCTGCTTCTATGCTGCGGCACTTTTTGCCTGTTTCCATGCTGTGTCACGTTATGCCTGTTTCCATGTTGTGTCACTCTTTGCCTGTGTACATGCTGTGTCACTTTTCGCCTGATTTTATAGTGTGTCACATTTTGTCTGTTTCCATGCTGTGTCGCTTTTTGCCTGTTTGTAAGCTCTGTCACTTTTTGCCTGTTTCCATGCTGTGTCACATTTTTCCTGTTTCTAAGTTCTGTCACTTTTTGCCTGCTTCCATGCTGTGTCACTTTTTGCCCAATCTTAACAAAAGGTTTCTTTCAAATCACTTGCGTTCACAACACGCACAATCCGATCTCAAGACAAATTGCCCACTTGAGTGACCCTATATTTTTTCACTCAAGTTATTGATTTGATTTCGTCTTAGATAAAAGGCTTTCAAAATTATAATTTGGTCTGTCACTTTGAGTGACAGAAATCGATCACGTTGACCATAAAATGTGCTAGAAATATGTCCTCTCCGTAACTTCATTCTCAAAACTTCCAAATTTCCGTTTTCGCTACATGAGAAGACGAAAACTTTTACGTCTTGACGCGAGACAGTGGCAACCCCAGAATGAAAAGAAATGAAAATTTAGATTTTGAAGAGGGAGCGGGGGGTTGACTTTAAAACCCTATCGTGACATAATATAGTGGTGCTCGCAGAGCATTTGACTGCGAATGGCATTAAACAAAAAAAACAACAACAAAATAGATCAGACTAGGCGCAACAAGGAAAATTCTGTGTTTTCTGCCCCTATCTGTTCAATTGAAATCTGGTTTCTAAGAAGAATGTTAAGAGTTTTATGGACAGCAAAGGAAACAAACCAGTTAATCATGACAGAAGGAAACAGAAAAAGAACATGAATGAAGAAAATCAGGAAAACACAACAGCAACATTCATAGGACATTTTATGAGGCAAGATAAATTTTAACACCTAGTCACAGAAGGAAAGATAGCGGGGACAAGAGCACCAGGTAGACCCAGGGTGAAAATATTAGTTTTGCAAAATGGGTAAGGACAAAAAGGGTACAAAAGATAGACATAAAGCGACATGAAGTTTTGGAGCGGCAAAAAAAAAAAAAAAAAATTTAAGGCGACTTGAAATTTCGGACTGGTAAAAAAAAAGAATGTTAAAGCAACGTAAAATTTTGGACCGGTTAAAAAATGCTAAAAGTGACGTAAATTTTTGGACGGGTTGAAAAAAGAAAGCTAAAGCGACGTAAAATTTTGGACCGGTAAAAAAAAACCTAAAGCGACATGAAATTTTGGACCGATAAAAAGATAATGTTAAAGCGAAGTGAAATTTTAGACCAATAATAACATATTCCTGTAAACGGTTTCTTTCTAACCCTTTGCATGAAGGACAAACGCGAACACATCGCCGACAAATCGCTCCGTTAAGTGACAACACACATTTTAACTCAACAGACTGATTTGATAGTTTTGGATAAAACCATTTCAAAACGTAATTATCTTTGTCCATTTCGAGTGACAGAAATCGAAAGCTTGACGATAAAACCAACGAGAGACATTTCCTCTTTAAAATAAACATCGTCAGCATAATTTCCGACCGCGCTCAAGAGAAGACGACAGCTAATACAACTGGACATGAAACAATGGAAACTTTAATATTGGAATAGAGCCTGGATTTTGCCTGGAGTTGTTTTCACCACAAATTCATCGTACTCGCACAATTCCATATGCGCTCCATCCCAATCTGCCAGCAAATATCTGGTAGACTTCCTGAGCCTGCGTAAAACTTAGTGCACTGGCAAGGTCTTGAAACAGGCGCGCAGGGGGTGGTGCTGGGTGGGTGGGGGGGGGGGGGGATGAGAAGAGACAGCAACCTATGAAACACAAAGCTGGCACCACCAAAATAATGAAAACATTAAGATGGGCCCCTTCCTCCACCCCACCCCCCCCCCTCCCTTGGCACCTGTGTAAAGGCTGTACGCCTACAAAACATCAAACCATTCCTACTGTTATTGTTAGTTTTGTTTAAAGCCCAACCGACTGCCAAAACCATATCAGGGCTGTAACCGTTTCAAACAAAACATATACAATACTTCAACAGGAAGAATAAAAGAGGAAAAGAAAATTAAGCACACGTATCAATGCAATCGCGCCATTCCTATTCCTATCAAAAAGAAGTAAACAATAAATTATTATTTTTAAAAACACCATTAAGATGGGCAGCAAACAGGTCAGATTTTACTGTTGCGGGCTCGGACTAAAGTCAAGATATCAGATCACGAATCCATGGCTATTTCGAAAGAACTGACCAGTCTGCAAAAGGAATAAGACAAAAACGAAAATTCAAGCTGCAAGAATTTTGTGTGCAGTTTAAAAGAATAAGATTCCAGTTCTTCACACAAGAAAAATGTCACAGCATGCTGAGCAAAACAACTCACTTTTAATTTAAGGCAAAATGACCGATACAGACACAAACACTAAGAAACCGACGGGGCCCGATAATCAAGTGGATAAGACGTTGGCCTTCCAATCTTAAAACCTGGGTTCGAATCTGCCTGGATACTACCCACCTGGTGGGTAAAGTTCGGGAGAAATTTTTCATGTGGGTAAAAGTTGGAGGAAATTTTTCATGTGGTTACAGTAACAGTTGTAGGAAAGTTTTCAGTGGGTAAAGGTTGGAGGAAATTTGTCATGTGGGTAAAAGTTGGAGGAAATCTTTCATGTGGGTAACAGAAGGAGGAAATATTTCATGTGGGTAAAGGTTGAAGGGCATTTCTCATGTTGGGTAAACGTTGGAGGAAATTTTTCGTGTGGGTAAATGTTGGAGGAACTTTTTCATGTGGGTAAACGCTGGAGGAACTTTTTCATGTGGGTAAAGGTTGGAGGAACTTTTCCATGTGGGTAAAGGTTGGAGGAACTTTTCCATGTGGGTAAAGTTGGAGGAACTTTTTCATGTGGGTAAAGGTTGGAGGAACTTTTCCATGTGGGTAAAGTTGGAGGAACATTTTCATGTGGGTAAAGGTTAGAGGAACTTTCCCATGCGTATAAAGGTTGGAGGAATTTTTCCATGTGGGTAAAGGTTGGAGGAACTTTTCCATGTGGGTAGTTGGAGGAACTTTTCCATGTGGGTAAAGGTTGGATGAACTTTTCCATGTGGGTAAAACTTGGAGAAAAATTTTTATATGGGTAAAGGTTGGAGGAAATTTTTCGGGCGGGTAAAGTTTAGAGATGTTTTCAATGTGGTAAAGGTTGGAAGAAAACTTTCATGTGGGCAAAGGTTGGAAGACATTTTTCGTGTGGGTAAAGGTCTGAATTTTTTTTCCATGTAGGTAAAGGTTGGAAGACATTTTTCATTTGGGTAAAAGTTGGAGGATATTTTTCAAGTGGGTAAAAGTTGGAGGAAATTTTTCATGTGGGTAAAAATTGGAGGAAATCTTTCATGTGGGTAACAGTAGGAGGAAATGTTTCATGTGGGTAAACGTTGGAGGAAATATTTCATAGGGGTAAAAGTTGGAGGAAAGTTTTCAATTGGGTAGAAGTTGAGGTAATTTTTCATGTGGAGAAAGGTTAGAGGAAATTTTTCATGTGGGTAAAAGTTGGAGGAAATCTTTCATGTGGGTAAAAGTTGGAGGCAATGTTTATGTGGGTAAAGGCTGGAGGTAATTTTTCTTGTGGGTTAAAGTTGGAAGAACTTTTCCGGGTGGGTAAAGATTGGAAAAAAAAAGTTTAATCTCCCAGGTCAACATGCGTGCATACCTGTAAGTGCCTAACCTCTCCCTCCTCCCCCACCAACACAAACAGTCAAATATGCACGCTGATAAATCTAAGTCACACACGTGTCCACTGGCTTTTCAAAAGATGGAAACACTCAGTATGTACACCAGCCAAATAAGAAGTATGCAGACTGCGCAGCAACATACCACCTTCTCAGTGTGTGCAAAGCGAAATATATACACGCATCCAAAGGCACAAAACAAAACAAAACAAAACTGAAAAACAAAAACCCCTTAGAAACAAAGAAAGCAGAACAATTGACTATTGTGTGTTGACATTGACAATAAATGATAAATAAATTCATCAATACAAAAAATACAAAACAACCAAAACAAATAGGATAAATAAATAAATAAATAAATAAACAAATAAACAAATAAATAAATAAATAGATAAATAAATAAATAAATAAAATAAATAAATAAATAAATAAATAACCACGATAGCCTAGTATTCATGACATAGCCCCTGTTTTAAAGAATCTGGAATCGTGGGTTTCTTTTGATTTATTCATTCTTATTTTCCCTTTGATTTTAACGTAATTGCAACCCCTTCCCACAGTAAAGAGGAAAAGGTTTCTCCCCAAAGTTTTTGTCTAATTAGAAGTGTCAAGTTTGCCCAGGTTAAATTTGACAAGACTGCGTTGGCAACTCCGGAAATCGTTCCGTCTAAGAACTAACGAATTCCAATTTACTTCGTGTGAGTCGCTCTGTCCTTTTCCTTTCCCTCTGTTTCCATTTCCTTTCGTTTGTTTGTTAAGTTTTGCCGTCTGCTTCTCTTTCTTTCTTTCTTTCCTGTTGTTTAAGCTTTTGCTGGAAAATTAACCCTTTGACTCCCACACTCTATCTCACCAACTGATGCAATAAGTAACAAACAAACAAACCAAAAAACCTAAACTTTTTGACTCCCTCACCCTATCCACCATCTTCCTGCAAGAAGCTAGTTGATCGGGTGACGGAGTCAAAGGGTTAAGATTTCGCTTTGCTTGAATGCTTGACAATGCAGGACGCTGGTGGACAAGGTGCAGGAGTCAAAGGGTTAATTAACTGAAACGTTCGAGACAACGAACAGAGTTTGAACTTTGCAGTTCGTTTATGAGTGTATTCAGCGTGTTCAGATGATTCCATATGCGCTCCGTCCAGTCTGTAAGAATCACTATGCCGATGGTTGGGACGTGTGTGTGTGTGTGTGTGTGTGTGTGTGTGTGTGTGTGTGTGTGTGTGTGTGTGTGTGTGTGTGTGTGTGGTGTATGTAAGTGGTGTACGTGTGTGCGTCGTTGCTATTGTTGTTGTAGTTGTTATTGTCTGTATGCGTGTGTGTGTGTGTGTTCGTGTGTGTGTGTGTGCGTGTGTGTGTGTTGTGTGTGTGTGTGTGTGTGGTGTGTGTTGTGTTGTGTGTGTGTTGTGTTGTGCTCGAGTCCCTGTGTGTGCATGTGCGTATGCGTATGCGTGTGCGTGTGCGTATTTAGCGATTTGTTTGTTGGCTTCTGTTTTAGCCATCACAATATATTTTCCATTACTTACTGCCTTTTGTTCAAAAAGCAGATTCGTAAACTTCCCACGTAGTTAACATAAGCACTAAAGCTTTGATAACACCTGTAAAAAACATCTACTTTTTTTCCTGTTGAAGTACTGTGTATACTTTGAAACGGTTATAGCCATGATTATAGAGAGATTATAGAGGGCAACGAGAGATAGAGACAGATGGAAGTCCATGATCGCCAACGCCATGCGGCCAGGGCACCTGATGATGATGATGATGATGACAGCCATGATACGGCTTTACACAGTTTGTTGGGCTTAAAACAAAAAATACCCAGCGACTGAATTTCCTTCCGTTTTTCGCTAGTAAATACAAAGATCTGCGTATGGTTCTTCTAACTCTTTTTTTCCACCTAGACAACTTGGCTGCATGGAGCCTTACACCCAGAATCGTTCAGCTCAAGGAAGCTGGCTTTCTAAGTCGGCGAGGAGAATTGTTGTTCTTCTTCTTCTGTCCAAGCTAGCTGCGAAAGCCAACTCTTTTGCATTTTAATTTCTGCAGGGAGGATTGGGAACCGAAATTTATTTACAGTGTCAACAGACGTGGATTAACCCTTTGACTCCCGCACCCTGTTCACCAGCATCCTGCATTGTCAACTATGCTAGCAATGCATAAAATGTTGACTCTTTTGATTCCTTCACCCTGCATAAAGTTGGTGGATAAGGTGAGGGAATCAAATGATTGAGTTTTTGTAGTTGGTAGATAGGGTGGGGTAGCTAAACAGCTATTCGTTGAAAGAAACGGGCAGTGATGACGACGGCACCCATAAGAGCAAAAACAACAACAATAACAACAAAGCCATCAACGACGACACCACCACCAATAATGATAACGATGATAACTACAATTATGATCATGATGATGATCATAAAAGTAATACAAATAACTACAATGACAACATTTATGATAATAAAAATAACAAAAACAATAATAATAATAAATAATAATATATAATAATAATAATAACAATAATAATAATAATATAATGATAATAATAATAATAATAATAATAATAATAATAATAATATAATGATAATATAATAATAATAATAATAATAATAATAATAATAAATAATAATAATAATAATATTTACAATCCATAACACTAACAAAATAATTGGAAGAATACGTATATCGGAATTATAATGGTAATGGAAATGGCAATAACAATAACGTTGCTACTGTTGCTTTGTGATTAAACTATTCGTTATTTCTTTCTTTCTTTATCTATTTATTTATTTGTCTATTACTTATATATTCATTTACTTATTTATTTGTTTGTTTATTTGTTTGTTTATTGATTTATATATCTATTCATGTATTTATTTATTCATTCATTTGTTTATGTGAGGGAGTCATCGGGCTAAGTTTTTGTTTTGCTTGCATGGTTGACAATACAGATTGCTGGTGGACAGGGTGCAGGAGTCAAAGGGTTATTGATCTCCACTCATGGATTTCATCTAGTTTTGAAACATCGTAAAAGTTGTTTTTGAGCGTCAGCAGTTCAACCGGTTGACTGTAAGATAAACGGGCCCGGTGCCCGGTGGTCAAAAAGGTTTCAATTTCAATTTCAGTTTCAGTTTCAGTTTCAGTTTCAGTTTCAATTTCTCAAGATGACGTCTCCGCGCTTGGAGTGAACTCCTCATGCACTAACGTCACAGGCGCCATGTGATGGACACGATCCAGAATGATCACGGCACAAACCTTATGTGCTGGGTCTGGCTGAGAGAGCAGTTGGATTTTTCGTGTTTTTTAATATATTTTGTCGTGCTTTTTGTATCTTTTCTTTGTGCTTGTTTCTTTTTTTTTCTTTTTCTTTCTTTTCTTTCTTTCTTTCTTTTCTTTCTTTCTTTCCTTTCTTTCTTTCTTTCTTTCTGTCTGTCTGCCTATCTGTCTGTCTGTCTGTCTGTCTTTGTTTGTTTCTTTGCTTGTTTGTTTATTCGTTTGTTTGTTTTGTTTGTTTGCGTGTTAAAGTTCCTTTGCTTGAATTTTTAGGAATGATTTATTGCACCTACTCATTTTCATGTACGTTTTCACATACATCTGTCTACGGTTTTGTTGGCAAAGTCCCTGAGCCTGTCCCAAACCCTTCATATTGGCAAGGTCTCAAAAAGGAGAGGGGACTATGGGTGTGTGTTGTGTATTTTCCTGTTTCCATGTGCCCACTAAACAATGAATTGCTTCGATTTTTGAAGTACGGCTTGGGAATGGTATCAAGTCATGAGCAAAACAACAACAACAACAACAACAACAACAACATCATCATCATCATCATCATCATCACCACCCCACCACCATCACCATCATCATCACCATCATCAACAACAATACCACCACCACCACCCACCACCACCATCAACAACAAACAACAACAACAACTCGAAGCAAAGCAAATCGAAGCAAAACAAAACAAAACATAAAGACACAATATGGATCACAATGCGATGCAATGATACTGACAACGATAATGACAATGATAATAACAATCAATAAACTGAGACCCCGGGAAAAGAGTTCTCGATATATATTTTTTACCAAGAATTTGAAACCAATGTACGATCTTTTTTTTTTTTCTCTTCTTTAATAAGTCTTTGACTGCAACGCCCTATCCACCAACTGCAAAGACGTCACCCTTTGACCCCCTCACTCTATCCACCAGCTTCCTGCAGGAAACTGATGGACAGGGTAAAGGAATCAAAGGGTTACGTTTTTACTTCGCTAGCATGGTCGACAATACAGGATGCTGGCGGACAGGGTGCAGGAGTGAAAAGGTACATTGCAGCCTTTTGCCAAGTTAGAGAAACCTCTCTCTCTCTCTCATTGTCATGCCAAGTAGCAAATGTGAAGTTTGGCCTGGTTCTAAACGTCGGATTCACATGTTAATGGTTATGGGTTCAAATCCCGGGGTGCGCTACATTAACACTGGTCTCTTGACTGTCCCATTTAACATCATTTATTGTGCTGGTGGTGTCAGTATAGGATAAAGGTAAGTCCCACCCTCCCTCCACTCCACTTCCCAGGGTTGGTTATCCTCGCGGGCCGTATCACCTGAGGTGGGTGCTGAACCAAATCAATCAATCAATCAATCAAGCAAGCAAGCAAGCAAGCAAGCAATCAGTCAAGCAAGCAATCAAGCAATCAAGCAATCAGTCAATCAATCAATCTTTCAATCAACCAACCAATCAATCAATCAATCAATCAATTAATCGATCGATCGATCAAATGAATGAATGAATGAATGAATGAATGAATGAATCAATCAGTCAATCAATCAATCAATCAATCAATCAGCTGTGGTTAAATTTGACAAAATGGCATCAGCAACTTAGGAAATCATTCTGACTTTTTAAACCAACGATTTCCTAGCCAATTTGGCGAAAAAACACGCGCATTCTTGTGCTTTCTTTTGTCTTCTTTGTTTGCGTTTGTTTGTTTTCCATTGTTTAGTTTGCTTTAACTCCCACACACAGACACACACACACAGACACACACACACACCGCGCGCGCACACACACGCGCGCGCACACACACGCGCGCGCACGCGCGCACACACACACACACGCGCGCGCGCGCGCGCAAACACACGCACACACATAGACACACACACACACCACGCACGCAAACACACACACAGATACACAAACAGACAGACAGACACACACACACACACACACACACCACACATACATACACATACACACACACACACTCTCTCTCTCTCCTCTCATCACTCTCTCTCTCTCTCTCCCACACACCACAACACATACACACACACGGAGTGGCCCACATGACGCTCTAACCAGCTGAGCTAACGGGGACCACAAAAGATCTGATACATCTCAGATTCAGTCCTAGCCCGCAACATTAACCATCTGACTCCCGCACCCTGTCCACCAGCATCCTGCATTTGTCAACCATGCTAGCAAAGCAAAAACTTTAACTCTTTAACTCCCTCACCCTATCCACCGTCTTCCCGCAGGAAGCAGAAACTTAACCCTTTAACTCCCTACCCTATCCAATATGTCCCCTTGCTTCCCCGGCACGTAGTTTTACTCTTATCATTATTTGGTTACCACTGTATCTGTACTGTAATATTTTCTAGTTTGACCCCTTTGACTCCCGCATCCCTATCCACCAACTGCAAAAACTTAACCCTATGACTCCCTCACCCAATCCGTCAGTTTCCTGCAGGAAGCTGGTAGATAGGAGTGAGGGAGTTAAAGGGTTGCAGGAAGCTGGTGGATAGAGTGAAGGAGTTAAAGGGTTAAGTTTCTGCAGTTGGTGGATAGGGTGTGAGAGTCAAAGGGTTAAAAAAAAACTGTCCTTGTTCGCTGTCCATCTTAATACTTCCACCATTCTGTTCGGTGTCAGCTGAGTGTTTCCTACGTACTGTCTTCTCCCTCCTCCCTCTGTTTCAAAAGTTTAAAGTTTTGCGCAGGCCTAAGGGGTCTGATAGATAATCGCTGACAGATTCGGGTGTTGTTGAGAAAGAAATTGTTCCACTGTGATGGTTCACTGTTTAACTAACTTCAGACTCCCAACTCTTTCTTTGTTTTGTTTCTGAGTTTGTTTGTTTGTTTGTTTACTTGCCTGTTTGTTCGTTCGTTTGTTTGTTTGTTTGTTTTGTTTGTTTTGTTTGTTTGTTGTGTGAATAGTCGTGCATTTGTGTTTTGTCTGTTTGTGTAATTGTGCATTTGTGTTTTATTTGCTTGCTTGCTTGCTTGTTTGTTTGTTTGTTTGTTTGTTTGTTTGTTTGTTTGTTTGTTTGTTTGTTTGTGTGAATGGTCGTGCATTTGTGTTTTGTCTGTTTGTGTAATTGTGCATTTGTGTTTTGTTTGCTTGCTTGCTTGTTTGTTTGTTTGTTTGTTTGCTTATTTGTTTGTTTGTTTGTCTGCTTGCGTATTTGTGTTTTACCTATCTGTTCCGTTTGGTTGTTTGTTTAGCTGCTTGATGGGCTACAACTTTGAGTAATTTTGGTGGTTTTTTTGCAGTAACGAAAGTATGGCGCTCAAAAGGGCAGATACGTCCAAGATCATCTTTGTATAAGACACGAAACAGTACACGTTTCAAGAACTCACTCAGGGCCTTTTGCTAGCGTACTAATATTTCGCAGGCACAAGGAGTTGCCATACAAACAATGCCAAAGTTTTCGGCGGAGCGTGTAAAGATTTGCTGGAGTGCCACGGATAAACCTTGAAGGAATTTCAAATTTCAAAAATTCAGTCAACAGGCAGCCTTTTTTTTTCTTTTTTTTTTTTTCTTTAAAACCACCGTACAAGCACTATTTTCGTAAATGTTCGTTGCTATTATTACTCATAGTATTATCAATTTGTCAAATTCGACTTGTTGCCATTCCCTCACCCACTCACTCCTGATATATATTTACTGCTTCCATTTTCTTAACCCTTTAACTCCCTCAGGTTATCCACTATCTTCCTGCTTTGTCAACCATGACAGCAAAAGCAAACATTTCACCCTTTGACTCTCTAACCCTAGCCACCAGCTTCTGCTAGAAAGCTGTGACATGGTGAGAGGCAGAGATGAATTCTTTGCTGGTGGTGGATAGGATGCTGCGGGAGCCAAAGGGTAGGGTTAAGAATGTATATATTTTATGACACACAATAACCGACGACATGAAAAAAAAAGTATTATTAACTGATAGAAAACTAAATATAAACAGACAGCCCCCAAATCAAACATTACATATAAACAGACAACCTCAAAATCAAATAATAACTATAACACTCAACTTCAAAATCAAAACATACACACACGTCCTCAAAATCAAACAATGAATACAAACAGACAACATCAATATGAAACAATAGATATAAAAAAGACAGTCTCAAAATCAAATAATGAATACAAACAGACAACATCAATATGAAACAATAGATATAAAAAAGACAACCTCAAAATCAAATAATGAATACAAACAGACAACATCAATATGAAACAATAGATATAAAAAAAAAACAGTCCAAATCAAGATAAGTAAAACAGACAACTTTTAAAATCAAACACTAAACAGACAACTTCAAAATCAAACGATCCAACAGAAAAGAAGCCAGTTACACTCAATGTGGCATTCTTACACATATTTGTTTAATCAGTATCAAAGTTCATAATAATTATAGTAATCTTTCTCTAGCACGCAGGCATACACACAGGCGCACATTGAACTATCTTTGCAAAATTTGAACAAAAAATCAAGAATATTAAAATCAATCGATTAATCTATCAATCCATAAACCAACGTGTATACACTCATCCGAGACACATTGCAAGCTCTAAAAACAACAAACAACAACAACAACAACAACAAAAGCCACTTATTTTCTTTCTCCCTGTACCACGTCCGAACGCTTAAACAAAACAAAATGAAAGAAAACCAAAACCACAGTACAAGCCAGAAAACTCACTTTTTTTCAGTTTTCATAAGATAACTGCAACACAACAGCTTTACGATTTATTTAAAATCATTCTTTTCATAAAACATTACTTGATACTAAGTTTGTATTCACATACAACTCGAAGAGTTTGGGTTTCAATTACGATTTTAAAAACTGCGTGAGAATATAATGGAAAACATATAGCGGAATGATTATGTGTTGAATTAATCAGCAAGGTATGTATGACATGCCTTGCGTAAATCGTCGTAAAAAAATTGAAGCTATAGTTTAATTATATTGAAAAACGCCAACTCTGTAATATCCAGGACAAATAAACGCCCATATTGTCACTCATGTTATCATATGATTCTCCAATAAGCGTATGGCTGAACCAATGACAAGAGAGAGAGGAGAAGAGAGAGAGAGAGGGGAGAGAGAGGGAGAGAAGAGGGAGAGAGAGAGAGACTAGATACAGAGACAGAGACAGAAAGACAGACAGAACACAGAGAGAGACAGAGACAGAGTGGGAGAGAAAGAGAAAGAAGAGAGAGAGAGAGAGAGAGAGAGAGAGAGAGAGAGAGAGAGAGAGAGAGAGAGAGAGAAGAAACTTGCTAAAAAAAAAAAAGCAGAAATTCCAAATAAGACTGAAATATAGATTTGAACAAACAGACGTGTGTTTAAACTAATGAACTATAACAGTAAAATAATGCACACGCGCGACACACACACACATACACACACACACACACAAACAAACACACACACACACACGCACGCACACACGCACAAACTGACGTATATCTAAGTCCATTAAAAACAAAACAAAACAAAACATAAAAAAACAAACTTGTGTATGTTTATACTACTGACAAGTCGAATAAGATAAAAAAAAACAAAAAAACAAGAGCAACAAACAAACAAACAAACAAAACAAACAACAAAGGAAACAACAACTACAAAACAAAGCAGAAAATATGATGCATTCGAAAATTTGGACAATGACTGCTTCGAAACTACAGCAAATGTATATGATGGAATGAACAGATTAAACAAAATGAAAACAGTCCCACAGGAAATAATTTTTAATATTCGTATCAGCAGTTGTCATACAGGCTTACTGTTTGTAGATGCTGAACCGAACCGTCGCACAATGCACTGCTCCCCCTTGTCCCCAATTTCAATGTGCATTGATTATCTAAAACATATGTACTGTATAATTTCAATCGACGTTCAAAAATATAGTCCGATCTCCATGCTGGTGTAATGTTGCTAAACCTTGCTTAAATTAACAGAACTTAAAAAAAAAGATATAATTGTTGAGAAAATAATGTGTTTATTTTCTTTAACGTAAATGTACAATACGTTGAGAAAACAATGATTTGATTTTCTTTAACGTAAAGATGTAATATCTTTATTATCTGTGCGTTTGTAGTATTAATCTACTTTTCGTATGTATCTTTATTATTGACTTGGTGTATGTCTGTGTTTGTTTAGAGCAAAGACAAAAAAAAAACAATCAGACACATAAACAACATATGTGATTATTGGAAAACAAACTGACAAACACACAAAAAAACGAGACAAACAATCACATATTCAAAGTTTTTTTTTTCATACAGAACATTTGACTTGTATTTATGTGTTAATGCCAGCGAATAACAGATATTAACAGTTTAAAGTCACAAACACAAGTAGATGGTAATGAATATAATCAAATTTTCGCTTTTGCTTTATCAAATCGTGCGTGATAAACCACTCCAGGATCATTCACTGGTAGCATTCCACATTATATTTTACATCAGGAGGCACAAAATCATCAAATTACGATTCTCGATTCAAAGTGTGAGGAATAACAGCAAAACAAACTGCAACTGTTGATTATCGATTCAGTGAAATATAATTTAATGACTGGAACAAACACATGGCATTGCTGAAGATAAAAAAACAACTCCAAGAACCAGCACTATGTAAACTATTTACAAAAACAATAAAATAAAAAGGAAAGAAAGAAAGGAAGAAAGAAAGAAAGATAGAAAGAAAGAGAGAGAGAGAGAAAGAAAGAAAAGAAAGAAAGAAAGACAGAGAGAAAGAAAGACTGAAAGGAAAAAGAAGGATAGACAGATAGAAACAAAGAGAGAGAAAGAAAAAAGAAAAAAGAAAGAAAGAAGGAAAGACAGAAGAAAGAAAGACAGAAAGAAAGAAAGAAAGAAAGAAAAAGAGAGAAAAAGAAAGAAAGAAGAAAGACGGAAAGGAAGAAAGAAAGAAAGTAAAAAAGAAAGAGAAAAAAAAGAAAGAAAGAAAGACAGAAAGAACGAAAGAAAGAAAGACAAAAAGAAAGAAAGAAAGAAAGAGAGAAAGAACTCATAAAGTACAAGAACGAATTTCTGTTGAAAATGCTGCACATTGTGCCGTTTGTTTGCGAGAATATAAAATGAAAAAAATTGATATTCCAATACTGTTGGGTTTATGACAGCATAATAGAACATATACAATATAATGAAGCATGCAACACAAAAACTTGTCGGGGAAAACTACGTCTGCTAAAGAGAAATCAGCTCTCGGGGATTTGGGGGGGGGGGGTTGTATGGGTGTGGGGGGACACATGTAACTTCACGTAACTTACTTCACACTATAGTGAATGGTAACATACGGAACATTTTCAAACTCAAAATAAATCTTTAGTGCCATCAGAACCAAAGACACTGGCTTTACATTTAATCTCCTTCAGGATATGCACATAGAAAGAGTGTTGATCAAAATCCACAGGAATATTATAAAATGCATACAAAAACGATCTGATTTATGCCCAGGATCATTATAGAATACTCGTGTATATAAGTGTAAATATATATATAAACGCACTCTCAGTTTGATGTATGAAGATTTTCAGGTAGAGCGTGATGAATATCAACTCGAATAGTTTCACATGGGCCAATTAACTGGTAGACTTCTAGAGTCTGCACAAAAAGAAACGAAAAAAAACAACAACAACAAAAAACATGCGTTGACAAGGTCTTGAAATGGGGAAGAGATGGAAGGGACTGACGAAATACTAAGCTGACATCACCAGAGTGAGTGAAACAGAGAGACGGACAGCGAACAGAATAGCTTTTTATACTGAGGGCTGGGACTGAACTCAAGCCATCTTCATCCGTCAACGCTCTATCAAAAGAACCAACCGACCAGCATAAAGTAATGGCCTCTAATCGTACAACCCAGACCCTCTTCAACAATATGATTCAAACCCTCTTTCATTTTATGCCACAAGTCCTCCTCACTAATGTTTCAATCCTCTCAAGGCGTATGCCTGAAATGATCTCCAATCTCATATCACCCAAATACTCTCAAATCATATGCATAAAACTTCTCTAATCGTATGCCCCAAATCATCTCGAACTACAGGCACCCCAAACCCTCTCTTACCATATGCTCCTAATTCTCCCTAATCATAAACCCAAGATCATCTCTTATCACATGCCGGAGTTCATCCAATAACAGCAGCCCACAGTAATCCATGTTTTGCTGTGTCCTCATCAGTCATCCCACCCAGCAATATACCCAATATTAATACTGTGTGTCATCTTAAGTGTCCTGTTGTTTGGCGACAGCTGAGGGGCATCCAGGAGTCATGACCTGGATGCGGCAAGGTCCACTTTAAAGTGTCAAGAGTTAATGGCCGAAACATTTGTTTGACAGGAGTTTCTCCTCTAAGGACCTTCTGCTGCCCGGCTCTCCCCAGAAGTTTCTTACTACCAAGAATCTTTCAGATATCTTGTCACTGGAACGCAGTAACTCTGCTCAATGCCTTCACAAAGTGATACTTTTAAATCGTTTGTGTATCATTGCACAAGATGCTTCAGTACTAGCAAAAGTATGATGATTGCACAATATGCTTCAGTACTGGCATAAGTACGATGATTGCAGAAAATGCTTCAGTACTGGCAAAATTTGGCAAAATTTGGCAAAATTATGATCATTGCACAATATGTTTCAATACTGGCAAACTTATGATCATTGTACAAGATGTTTCAGTACTGGCAAAATTATAATCATTGTACAAAGGTGTTTCAGTACTGGCAAAATTATGACGCATATTGCGTTGATAATAAGTACATAGTCCTTACAATCCTACATGTAGCCCTTACAAACAGCTTCAGTATCCTCACCCACCATGTGGCAGTTTATCACCGTTTTCAACATCATCCACCAAGCGGATGAATTCAGGGATGGTAACAGTAAAATATAAGATCATCATCAATCGGGTGGCAAAAGCAACGTTTGTAGACTCCCATCTTTAGTGTATTACACTGTAAATGTTATTCACAGAATATTTCACACTATCAGTCGAAAAAGGAAACACATCATAAACAACAACAACAACGGCAGCAACAACAACAGCAGCAGCAGCCGCACAGCAGCAGCAACAACAATAACCACACACACACACACACACACACGCACACACACACACACACACACACACACACATACGCGCACACACAAACACACACACACACACACAACAACACACAAACACACATAAACCCACTTAAAACCAAATTGTACCACATGAATAGTCACTGAGATTACACACTTTTCTGCTTCCATAGGCATCGTCCTATGATAAAACACATTTCACGTCTCCAGAAGATCAACACTCTGTGATCCCAATTCGCCAAAGACCTGTATCCATTAAAATACAAAGTAACTTTACCAAACTGCATTGATATTTAGTCTAACACAGTAAATCTCTCTCAAAACATACTGATTGGGTTCTGGTTTATATATAGTGCTATTCATTTCTTTGAAACTCTCTCAAAACATACGTAATCTCAGTCATTACTGCTTCTGGTTATGTTTGTATAGTACTATTTATTTCTCTGAAAGTGAAAACTTAGGTTCCTATTAATTTTGACTCCAATCCCTACAATTCGACCATTAACTGTCAAAATTGAAATTGTTTTGCGCAATATGAAAGAGGCAAAAAGTACACTTTCACAACACAACATAAACATTGAAATTTGACATCAAGGAACTTAAGACGAAGGAGATGGTACCTGAAAACCAGCCATGAAAAGAAACGCCACATATTTGACATGATACACCTACACAAGATCTTTAACCTCCGCCGAAACGACTTTGTTTCCGAATTCATGAACAAGTTAGAGAGCAGTCAGGACAACCCCCCCCCCCCCCCCGCCCCCTTTCCCCCAGTACTATTCAGGATCTGCAGAAGTTGCCTGATCTGGTTGGGCCATACATCGAGGATTTCTCATTCCAAGAGTTTGCAGGATACGGGGAAGGCTGAAGAAGGATTGGTGGCGAAGGATGGACAAGGACCTACCACTGGTGAAACGCCGATGAAGCGATGTATGTACCCGCGTGACAAAACACTTGAATGGACCAACCGTGCCTCGTGCGTCTCCAACCAGCAGTCACTAAACCTAAAAATTCATTCAGTGTTGGATGGTCACACTTTCAACCTTTTGACTCCCGCACCATATCCACCAATTTCCTGCAGTGGATAGGGTGAGGGAGTAAAAGGGTTATTCTTTGTTTTGTTTTGTTTTTGTTGTTCGTGGTTAAAACAAAGCAGGATGTTAGGGGAAGGTTTAGGGAATCAAAGGGTTAAACTTGCTAAGCCAGAAACAACGTCTCTCATACACCTAGATGGAGAACATTTCTTTGAATTCAAAAGCTCGACAATAGCTATCTATACTCTCCCTTTTTATGTTTCAAATGTTAGGGGGAAGGCTTAAGGGGTCAAAAAGTTAAAGTTGCTAAGCTAGTAACAACTTCTCTCATACACCTAGTTGGAGAACATTTCTTTGAACTCAAAACCTCTAAGTTAGCTATCTATACTAACTCTTTTTATGTTTCGCTTCTTAACCAAGAAACACTTTTTTCCCGAATCAAAAAGTATTCCAAGAATGACATCAATTAAAATATCGTTCAAGAATGATGCACAATCGTAGTAATGAGATACAATTTATGCAGAATTAAAAAAGAAAATGTTTTATACGCCAGCCCCCCCCCCCCCCCCCCTCAAAAACAAACAAACAAAACGAAAACATCTAGTCATAATGTAAAACACGCTTTCGTCTGGCAGTATTCAAGAATAACAGGGAATAATAACGCAGAAGATTTACAAAAAATTACACCCCTCTGTCAAATATAGCTGTACTGGTATTTACAAAGATAGATGCAGCATTCGTCAGTAAGGCCAGTTACCCCGTATGTTTCCAAGTGGTCAGTGTGGTTTTTTTTTCTCCCCTGTGTTCAATTTACATTAAAATCAAGTCATTCAAGCCAGTGATCGATGAAGTTGTACAGGGTAGAAGACTTGAACAAAAAAAAATTAATTGGCAGTGAATCAGTCAAATAAAGCAAACATAAACACCATATAAAGAGAAAACATAATCTATAAAAGGTTATACACGAATAAATAAATAAATGGGAAAAAATAAATAAATAAATAAATAAATAATAAAATTAATAAATAAATAAGAGCAACTTCTCGCGCCTGCGTGTATGCACACACACACATACACACACACAAACACACACACACACACTTACAGACACATAAACACACCATGCTCTCCTCATCTCTCTCTCTCTCTTTCTCCCCCCCCCCCCTCTCTCTCTCTCTCTCTCTCTCGTCCTCTCTCTGTGTCCCTTTTTATATCCCAGTTTTGTACTATTTCGATGATGTTGTATATATAGTTCATTTTCTTGCAATATATCTTCTCTCAGAGTACTAGTGTACTTGTATTATTGTCGATTGTCCGTAGGCGAGGGCTGGATATGAATCATTAATGTGTTCATGCAACTCTCTCTCTCTCTCTCTCTCTCTCCTCTCTCTCTCTCTCTCTCTCTCTCTCTCTTTCTCCTCTCTCTCTGTTTGTCTGCCTGTCTATCTGTCTGTCCGTCTATATGTCTGCCCGTCTCTCTCTCTCTCTGTTTGTCTGCCTGTCTATCTGTCTGTCCGTCTATATGTCTGTCCGTCTCTCTCTCTCTCTCTCTGTTTGTCTGCCTGTCTATCAGTCTGTCTATATATGTCTGTCCATCTCTCTCTCTCTCTTCTCTCTCTGATTTCTTCTCTCTCTGTCCGTTCGCTGTTCTCTCTCTCTTCTCTCTCTCTGTCCGTTCGTCTGTCTTGTCTCTCTCTGTCTTCTCTCTCTGTCTGTCTCTTCTCTATGTCCCGTCTCTGTCTGTCTGTCTGTCTGTCTGTCTGTCTCTCTCTCTGTCTGTCTCTGTCTGTCGTCTCTGTCTTGTCTCCCTGCCTGTCTCTGCTCTGTCTGTCTGCTCTGTCTGTCTGTCTTCTCTCTCTCTCTCTCTCTCTCTCTCTCTCTGTCCGTTCGTTGTCTTGTCTCTCTCTGTCTGTCTCTCTCTGTCTGTCTCTGTCTGTCTCTGTCTGTCTGTCTGTCTGTCTCTCTCTTCTCCTCTTCTCTCTCTCTCTCTCTGATAAGCACGTTCTCTCTCTGTCTCTGTCTGTCTGTCTGCTCTCTGTCTGTCTCTGTCTGTCTCTGTCTGTCTGTTGTCTGTCTGTCTCTGTCTTCTCGCGTGTAAAGCACGTTCTCTCTCGTCTCTGTCTGTCTGTCTGTCTCTCTGTCTGTCTCTCTCTCTCTCTCTCTCTTCTCTCTCTCTCTCTCTCTCTCTCTCTACCTCTCTCTCTCTCTCGCGTGATAAAGCACGTTCTCTCTGCTCTGTCGTCTGTCTGTCTCGTCTGTCTCTCTCTCTCTCTCTTCTCTCTCTCTCTTCTCTCTCTCTCTCCTCTCTCTCTCTCTCTCGCGTGATAAAGCACGTTCTTCTGTCTCTGTCTCTGTCTTCTCTTCTGTCTCTCTCCTTCTTCTCTCTCTCTCCCTCTCCTCTCTCTTTCCTCGCTGTCAGTTTCCCGTCTGTCTCTCTGCTCTGTCTCTGTCGTCGTCTGTCGTCTCTCCTCTCTCTCTCTCTCTCTCTCTCTCTCCTCTCTCGCGTGATAAAGCACGTGCAGTGTCATCCATCATCGTGAACATGCAACAAGTGGCCTGCCACCAACAGCGATAGACAACTGATCTGTTTTGGGGAGTAAGTTTTGGTTTTGTCATTATTTTTTCTTTCCCCAACATTTCTGTAAGCCCGAACTTCAATTAAGACAACTTGCTGGTGTTCGCTAATATTTACCGATCACACGACTGATTAGCTGACTGATTGATTGATTTGATGAACTAAAGACTGACTGACTGACTGACTGACTGACTGGCTGGCTGGCTGACTGATTTGATGAATTAATTGACTGACTGACCAGTTTATTAATTAGCTGATTGATAACCTAATTGACTAATTTCATTAAGTAACCAACCAATAGAAAGACATACTGACTGACTGACTTGTTTGATGAATTATTTGACTGATTGACTGATTTGTTATCAATTAGCTGACTGGTTATCTGAGTGACTAACTTAATTAACTAACCAACCAACAAAAAGACTGATTGACTGACTGACTGACTGACCGACGACTTGTCTGATAAATTAACTAACCAACAGAAAGACTGACTGACTGACTGACTGACTGATTGATTGATTTGCATGATGAATTAACTGACTAAGTGACTTGTTATCAATTAGCTGACAGATTACCTGATTGACCAGATAAACAAGTTAACCAATCAAAAGACAGACTGAGTGAGTGAGTGAGTGAGTGAGTGAGTGAGTGAGTGAGTGAGTGAGCGAGTGAGTGAGTGAGCGAACGAGTGAGTGAGTGAGTGAGTGAGTGAGTGAGTGAGTGAGTGAGTGAGTGAGTGAGTGAGTGACTGCCTTCCTGCCTGCTTACCTGCCTGCCTGATTGCCTGACTGAGTGACCGCCTGCCTGCCTGACTGACTACCTACTTTACTAATTCGTTAACTCACCGACTGTTTGACTTGTTTAGACTGTAACTTAAAAAACATAATCCAAAACAAGCGTGACAACCCGCGTTCAAGCAAACAGAAACCAGAAAAAAAAACACGAAAAAAGAATACGAACACGTATTTAATACAAGACAAGACAAGCGCAAATTTTCGACCAACTGGCCTTTGTCAAGCGGTAAGATCACAAACAAACAAGTTTACACCAGATACAGAAATTAGGAGAAAAAGACTGAAACTTCCCTGCTGCTCCCGTTCTGTGTGAGAAAAAGGAATCCTTTTCTTACACAGGACGCAGTAGCACGGAAGTTTCAGTCTTTTTCTCCTAATTTTTGTATCTGGTGTTTGTTTGTTTGTGATCTTACGCTTGATAAAGGCCAGTTGACCGAAAATTTGCGGCTGTCTCGTCTTGTATTCAATACGCATTCTTGTTCTTTTTTCGTGTTTTTTTTTTCCTGATTCTTGAAAAACATAATTGGCAAACTTCCTGATTCACTACGTTCCACTAACTGAATGAATGAA